>CM031239.1:816606738-816995014 GCA_018340775.1 Taxus wallichiana var. yunnanensis
CTCCCTCTTCTTAATTAATTCACCTTCTTAAACAATAGGTAATCTAGATAATTATTTTGAGATGGTTGTGTAGTGACAGAAGACAAGTTTTGTAGGCTCTATGTGGTCTAGAAACTAAATTGGAAAAGCAATGCTTGAAACTTTGGCTAAAGTAATGCATTAGCTGACTACATTGTTTGATCACCAATATCCTAAATAAATAGTGTCAGATACCGTATGGAAGTTACATGAATGTCTTCCCAAAGCGGTTAAGAGATGCACATAGCTCTCATAACTGAATAGGTTTAACAAGTATACACACTCGGTTAGAGTGACTTAAGGGAGATCTAGATAAACCCTTACAACTACATATGGTTATTGTAAGTTATTAGATTAATTATGAATATTCTAATTATTATGAATTGATTAACAATAATCTAAATAATAACGTTAAACATTAGTAACATGATTGCATATTAGGGGTATTTTAAAAAAATTCCCCTTAAATTGGATTGATGTAACAATGAGTGTTACATAGGTTGGTAGTATGCTAAAAAAGGAAAATCATTTGGGTTGGGAAATTGTTGCTTTCATTTAGTGAAATGATGTTAATGTGTCATGAGAAAACCTATCTCTTAGGTAAGATACAATTATCATGTTCCATGAGATGACATATTCTCTAGTCATTTTGTGAACACTTTGCGTGCTTATGCTAAAAATCTACACTTTCGTAGAAGTTTTCATGTGGGAAACTTGAATTCCCTATCATCGATGTGGGAGTGGATTTGTTTATTATTTGAAAGGGATTTATTTAAATTACAGGTCTATAATATTCGAAGAAGATATGTGGACGAGTTCATAGGGGTAGTATGTAGTAAGGAGAATGAGTAACGCTTCCTTCAACCCACCTTCTCAACATAATGATGTGAGATTGAGATTTGAGATTGGAAATGGATGACATTAGAATTTCCATTGTATAATTATGATTGAGGCATTGGAAATATGCATTATTTCAATTTGTTTCACCAAATGAAGCAACAAGTTCAAATAAGTGAATGTTGAAGAAAAAATGTTTTAAGAAAAAATATGCCACCTTAATCTCTTCTTTGAAAGCTAAACATAAAGTATGGATAGAAAAAAATATTTTTATCGATGGAAATTCATTAATGTGTTGAAATGTAATTATGCAGGATTGCAGGAGCTTAAGGAGCTATGTGGGATTGGGCAGCCGGTGACAATGATGAAATTACTGGGTGTACATGTGACAATGGTGCTCGTTTAGTGTATAGGTGAGTTGGGAATCTTGGAGCTTGCTAGTAGGGTGTTGATGATTGGTTTCATCAAAATAATGGGATACTCCATCCTATACATATTGGCGATAGGGATGGACCATGTGTGAAAATGGTAGGTGTTTGGGTCAAAGAAGCTGGGTGGTGATTGGGTTGTCATTGTAGCACACCATCATGATGTTGTTGTCACTTGCATTTCCATCGCAATGTTATGGATGAACCTATAACCCACGTTTAGATGTGCTCATGGGGATCACAACACCCCTAATGTGGTGCTCTTTCCTTTTGGAGTTGTGATGTAGGAGTATCAATGTAAATAGTCAAATTTTAGTATTTCATAGTTAATTAGGTGTTGTGGGGTCCATTTGGGTGCTCATGGGTTATGTCTAGTCCATTTGGACTCTTATGGATGTAATAAGTGGTATTTTGGAGGTTTCCCTCCAAAAACCACATTCAAATATTCAAATTAGTCATGTAATGCATCTTAGATCTAGGAGTTAGTATGTTAGTCATCTAGGGGTTAGTATAGGCCTAATATTAATGTAATAAAGTGGTCATGTGATGAACTCACCTACTTAACCCTACCAAGGTGTAAAATCACTATAGTTTGCTTAACCATGGATGAGCTAGGTGGTTGAAACCTAACCACTTCTCCTTCTTCATAAGGATGATAAGGAATTTGAATGGGGAGTTGTTGTAGGGGTTAAAAAAGAGAGTAAGAAGGAGGAAATCTTTGTAGTAGAACCTCAAGGATCTTGAAGCTTTGTAAATAATCATGGTTCAATAAAATAAAAGATTCTAATTTGTAAAATCTATGTTTTGAAGATCTATTATGATGAATATGCATTGAATGTGGAAGAAACTATGTTTGATTCTCATAAATGTTTGTGAATGAATGTTACTACAAGATCACAAAGATAGTCAAGTCCTTAGGAGGCACTAAGAAGAATGTAGAAAGGATAAAGTGGAAATAAGATAGTCTAATATAAGGTTAATAAATGGTGATAAGGTTAGGATTGTGATAAGAAGTTTAAGATCATTTCATGTTTGTTTGTGAATAAATCAAGGATTGGAGTAATTTGACAAATTTTTTGAGTGTCTTTGGAAGCCTTGTGAATCCTCCAGAAGGCCATAAAGTCTAAATAAGTAAAATTAAGCATTGAAACCCTAGCTCGATGTAAAACCCATGTTTCAACAAATTAAGACCGAGATAGCCAATTAAGTCTTTCTAAACTCATTGAATCTTAGTGTAAGTAAATCAAAATGAGGAGATGAAGGATGATCCAATCGAGGATTGAGAATGGAAAGTGGGGAGAAGGAAAGAATGGGTGAGGGCAAGATGCCCCAAACAAAATGGAAGAATGGTGTCAAGAGGAGAATGATATAGAAGAAATATGAAAGGGAGAGGAGAACTAGCCTTCACCCATTACATTGGAACAACTGTATTGTCATCATATAGCCAAAGATCTACGTCATCGGTCTTTATTAAAAATATAAGCATACGAAAAAAAGTAGAATGACATGAAAATCCATACTACATGAATAATTGTCCATTGCTAAAAACACCAACCCAATGCAACATACAAAAAGCAATGCAATACGAGAAGTAAACAAGCTCATGTAACCAGGAAACAAGTACAAACACACATACTTAAACCAAAAATGGTCAAGATTGTTGCACAAATGTATTTGTTATCAAGTGAAAATCCCAAATGTTTGTGATTGATGAAAAGGGTTAAAAATGATGCCCCAGGAAAGAAAATATGTGAGGGAAAGTGATTGAGGATGCAATGGTCCAATGATAAAGCATTGTGTGCAATGAAACAATATCAGAAACTAAATGTGCCCTAGAATACCAACGAAGCAAGTAAGCTAGCTTTGTAAATGGTTGTAAATCATGATGACCCACAAGTCGTGTGGTTTATGAACACGTGAAGATTCCAACAAGATATGGGAGAAGCACCATGCATAAGACATGAGTTTCAACCATTTTGGGTTGTTTACCTATTTTAAATTTTTTTACAATTTTTAGGATTTTAAACTGATTTTTTATTTTTTGAATATTTTTGATTATTTTAATTTTTTTAATTTTTAATTTTTAGATTTTAGATTTTGGATTTGAATATAGAAGAATTTAGAAGAATTAGAAAGAGTCTCTAGGAGTGAAATAAATGCCCCATGGAGAAGAAAAATGTTAGGTGGCACAAGTATTGCCCCAAGCATAGAAAAATTAATAAAATAATTATTTAATAAAAATAATTATTCATGGAGTGTGTAGAAGGAGTGATATCACCTAGAAGCAATAAAATTGTCCTAGTGAGAAGAAGTGAGTGCTAGGTGGAAAATAATGCCTCAAAGATGGTGAAAAATTAAATAAAATAATTATTTAATAAAAATAATCATTACATGGATGAGTAGAAGAAGGTTAGAATGAGAATGGTGGTCAAAACATGCCCCTAGGGCATCACGACGGGTGAAAAAAAGGCTAAATATACCCCACGTGAGAGGGGGTAAATCATTATGATCAATTCATTTGTTACGAACCCTCTGCCAAAAGTTACCGTGAGACCTCTGAGAGTGACGAAGATGATGGTGAGAGCATGATCCCACAGAGATGCAGCCGACCAAGTGCGGGAGTATGTCCATCATGTAGACGATGGCCCCTTCGTGAGTAGTTTAACCTTGAACTTGTACTTTCATGCATTTATTACTTTATTAAATGTTTTTGATTTTTTAGCCCTAGGAAAGGTGTATGTGCACCCTGGGGTGCACAGTGTCCTGGGGGCACGCATGCACCACAAAAGTGTGTGTGTGCATGCACATGCGCACATATCATATCTTTTAGCAGCACATATGTGTAAGTACCAACAAGGATGTGCACAAGCACCAATAAGGGTTAGATGATATGCATTAACATGTGTGTGCACCAAAATGGTCGTTGTAGGTACACTGAGGCACGCACACACACATGTATGGGTTGGGATAGCTAGAGGGGTGTGTATACATGGAGATGTGTGCGCACATGCCCAAATGGGTGCATGTACCAAATTGGCACCAAAAAGGGAACAAAATTCCCAAATGTAGAAGAAAAAGATAGGAAGAATTAGAAAATTGAGAGGAGTGATTTATAGAGGAAAATAAAAATTAGTAAATGGTAAAAATAGAAGAAAATAGAGGAAATGTTAGTGCCTAACACTTGTCATGTTGTGCAGAGATGATTTTCAGCGTTGCAGACTGAGAGAGTGACATAGTCGTATTGCTGAGATAGAGGTGAGCTTGCCTCGGTGGGATCATCGTGACATGGAGGTATTGGAGGTGGTTGGTTTAGGTCACATGTGGCTGGATGCCATCTATTACATTAGATCATGGCCTTTTGACAACATTGATAGAGTGATGGCACAACGAGAGCCAATGCTTTTGGCTCCCTATAGGGGAGATTATTGTTACCTTGGAGGATGTTTGGCACATTTTGTGTCCCCATTGTTGGCTCCTTGATTGAGTATACCAGTGACTTTGGACAAATTACAGAGGTGATCAGTGATGTCTTTCTATAGGGATGACATACCCCATCAGGGTATGACAATTTATTTACATCATTGTATATCATATCACACCATTCACCGGGGACCCTTATATCTGATGGCTCTTATCAGTGGGTTTTTACTCACTGATAAGACATGGACCTCATTTCCATTGGGCTTGATTACCATTATTCACGGTCTATATAGTGGCGAGAGATATATTGTTGGGCTAGTGCATACTGGCACATCTATACTGGGACCTTCATTTGATCACATACCACCATCAGAAGATGGTGGGACCTGCTTCATTATTACAGATTTGGTCATGGGACCACATAGCTATTGGTCATCTTATTAGTGTACTGCGTGTGTGAGCTCCAGAGGAGCCTATAGTCATGGGATGGGTTCTGTTGGGGATGATATCCGAGGGCACCTGGGTATACATACTATTATCATCAAGATTTTGATGAGACTACAATAGAGAGACATTATCTAGAGGCCCTATAGGCATATACAGTGGTTGGAGGATGGGGTAGATCTTAGCATTTTGCATGGTAGAGAACTTTCTCTGGGTAGCCATAGTTATATTATATAGATTTTTATAGGGTTGACCGATGCCAGTGATAGTTGGGCATCATTCAGGGTGTTCCTCAGCCTGATATGTGGTATGCTCATTGTGATGTTGAGAGGTGGATCATGGGCCCCCATATTCAGATAGCTAGAGCTAGGGCCAGTTTTGAGTAGATGGTACCACAGGTTTGGGCCCTAACATGATAGATTAGGGACCCTGGGATGACACCGGATTACCTAGCTTGGTATGCCATATTTTTCCCATGATTGACCATACCAGAGGGTGCATGGGCTATAGGTGTGAGACCACCACCAGAGATTCCCTACAATAGTGATGAGGGTGATGATGTAGAGGGAGGTGGTAAGGGAGGTGATGATGATGATGATCCATTTGATGGACAGAGGCATGATGGTGGAGATGATAGACAGGGTCCATTATAGGGTCCTAGACCGAGGCTACAGAGAACAAAGGAAGGTCCCAATGATACAACAAGTACCACCTAGACCACATGAGGTCGAGGCATAGTCCCTCCTCTCATATCCTCGAGAGGAGGAGAGGGTGGAGATGATAGGGGAAAACTAGTTCCTTGCTTACAGCAATCAGCTTCAAGAGGTCAGTCAATGGTCCAAGCTTTGGGTAGCAATAGAGAGGGACCAAGCCCATGCCCAGATACAGGTTCTTACAATGGAGTGGGACCGAGAGAAAGAGCTCAGGTTGGTAGGAGGAGGATGGTGCTACCTGGTTTTAGTAGTAGGATAGATTGGCCTCGTAGATGGCTCAGATTATGGTTTATTATAGATAGTCCCAGCACAGAGTGCAATGTAGATGATGACTAGAGAGAGGATCAGCTCGAGCTGAGTGAGTAGTGGGTTAGGTTGAGGTTGTTAGGCTATCCATGGAGGTAGCATCCTTTCGATGCATAGATGGGGCTATGGTGACACCACACACACACACATGGATTTAGTGATATAGGGAGGAAGAGCCTCCTACTATCACTCTTTATATTATGAGGCCATTTACAGAGGGTCAGGGGCTAGCTATAGCTATAGTCAACAATCGAGTGGATCAACGAGGTCACAGAGGCCATTAGCATCTGGTAGATTAGTTGAGAAGCCACGAGGGAAGCTGATAGGTCAGCATGGTGCACAGGTTATGGGTCCTCCCCCACCTCGTAGGCCACATAGTCCTGATGAGGGTTCGAGTCAGACATGACTCTTATGTATTTATAGATTTTGTATGTACCTTTTGATACATGCCTCT
The DNA here is from genome assembly GCA_018340775.1 of Taxus wallichiana var. yunnanensis. NCBI lineage: Eukaryota > Viridiplantae > Streptophyta > Pinopsida > Cupressales > Taxaceae > Taxus > Taxus wallichiana. The sequence continues at coordinate 816,613,359 of CM031239.1, forward strand.
TATGAAGGATTTATTATTTTTTGACCGATGTATATGATGTATCATTTTGATGTACACCTCTCGATGAAGGCTTTATTATGACCTATGCCCTTGATGGCCCATTTTGTATCGATGATGTATATCCTTTTGAGATAGACATTTTATACACATATATATGGACATTTGATGTTGTATATTTTCATGTTGTGATGTATCTTATGATGATGATTTATTATGGATGTTGATTATATCATGATGTTGTATGGTTTTATTTCATATGTTTGTGTGTATCATGATGATGGCTATGATGATGTTTCCCATATGTTAGATTTATGATATATCCTTAGATGATATCAAATGTTGTGGTTTATGAGATACTTTATTTTTCTTTGTTGGGTATGGGATGATATGATGATATTGGTGTGGGGGGGATAGATTTTGATATTTTGATCCCTCTTGCCCCCATTTGATGATACGGTATGTGATGATTAGCTTAGCATTCATGTATGATGTACACTTAGCATTTTTATTTATATATGATGTATAGATGATGTTAGATGTGATGATATAGATGGAGATATGATGATGTGATAACAAAACCATGCAAATGCAACAAGAAAACACAAGCAAATGTTAACAAACCTATCAAATATACATTTTAAACAACATGAATTAACACAACTATGTACAATTATTTACAAGCATGCAAAAACACACTTCATATGTACAAGTAAGAATGAATCTAATCTAAGCAAGAAAAGATGAATCTAACAAAGTATGTTAAAAAAAAACTATACAAATGTACAAGCAAAAGAAAAACTATACAAGCAATCAATGTACAAAAACTAACAAACAAAGAAAGAAAAAAGATAAAACAAGTAAACTAAAGCTATGTTTTTGTAAATTTTTTTTATGTGTTTTTATTTTTTTTGTGAAACAATTTTTATTTTTTGAATTTTTTTTTTATTGATTTTTCATATTTGAATGTTTTTTTTTTTTAAACTAAACATATTTGAATGTTTTTTATTTTTAACATATTTGAATTTTTTGGGTTTTTTAACATTTTGAATGTTTTTGATTTTTGAACATATTTGAATGTTTTTGGATTTTCAACATATTTGAATGTTTTTGGATTTTTGAACATATTTGAATGTTTTTTTTCTAAGGTTTTCCAAAGCTATGTATAGGAAACCGAGAAACGTGGATGCCCCCAACGTTAGATGGGAATATACAAGGGTAGGTGCCATGTATATATATAGGAAAGTGAAAGTGTGAAGGTGCCCCCAATGTTAGATGGGGAATATAAAAAGGAAATCCCTTCACGATTTACAAGAGGAGAAATAGCGGATCAAGGCTTGAAGATGGGATCACAAGGAATCTCATGGACATAGGTGTGGAACTAGCCCTAGAGCTAAGTAAAAGTACCCCCTAGATACAAGATGCTTGTGAACAATGAATCTTCCCAAGGTGCACCGAAAGCTGGTTTTCACCAAGGGATCCATCCAAAGTGCCACAATTGTGTGGTTTTCACATATGGATGACATGTTTTCTCTTTTTTTTTTTTTTTTTTTTTTTTTTTTATTTTGATTTTTTTTTTTTTTTTTTTTTTTTTTTTTTTTTTGCCATGTTTAAGCATAAAACCACTTAAGGTGCATGGCATTCATAGGCTCATGGAGCTCATCTCCATTGGGATGAGAAATTTTGTATGCTCATGTTCCATATTTTCCACAATGATGTAAGGTCCTAACCAGTGTGGTTCAAACTTGCCTTTCTTCTCTCTTTCTGCCCTTGTGTTGAACTGATTCTCTTTCATGACCAAATCTCGACCTCAAATTGATGAGGTATGATCCTTTTGTTGTAGTTCTGGGAGACTGTTTTGATATACCTTGAGATGGTTAAGGGGCATGGATGCACTTTTCATCTAGGAGTTCAATTCTACCACCTACTTGACCACTCTGTAATCCTCATCTTTGTCTAGATAATCCCTAAGAGATATCCTTAGGGAAGGAAGCTCTATTTCAATGGGATGATAGATTCTATTCCAAACACTAGGGAGTAGGGTGTCACACTAGTAGGAGTGTGAATGGAGGTCCTATAAGCCCAGAGGGCTGGGTGAATTTACAAACAGTTGTGACTATCTTACTCACCATATTTTCCATGATCCGAACCAATGTTTTGTTAGTGGCTTCAGCTTTCCCATTACCTTGAGGGTAATATGGTGTAGACCACTTTAATCTTATTTGAAATCGATGACAAATATCTTTCACTATCTTGTTCTTGAATGATTTTCCATTATTAGTAATAATGGCAGTAGGAATGCCATACTAGAAAATGAGGTGATTCATGATAAAATTTGATATCTGAGCACCTGTAACATAGGTTAATGGAACAACCTCCACCCACTTAGTGAAATATTTGTGGTTGTGATGATGTGGGTATGACCATCAGATGAGGTAGGGGTGAGATTCCCTATTAAATCCAAGTCCCCATTTGGAAAATGGCCATGTGTTGTAATTGGTTGCAATGGTTGTGATGGTGCATGGATGAAATTTCCATACTTTTGATAGAGAACACATTTCTGACATGGTTGCAACAATTTGTCTCCATAGTAGGCCAAGTAGTAGCCTACCCATAACAACTTCTTTTCTAGGACCATTCCATTCGTATGGGCACCACACACCCCTTCATGTACTTCTTTGATCACTTGGACTGACTCTGCTACATCTAGACAACACAACAGATTCCCATCATAGCCATGATGATAGAGTGTACCTCTAGGAGGGTGTAATGGGCTATTTGGTGGATAAGGATTTGTTTTCGGATGGGAAATGTTAGTAGGAAGGTACCACTTTTAAGGTAGTCATAGATAGGTGCATACCAAGGGGAGTAGGGACCAAAAATTCACATGCCAGACATGATTCTGGTATATCATAGGTAGGTTGACGTAGATTTTCAACAAAAATGGCATATCATTGTTTTTTGGTGGAATCCATAGCATAGAACCCACTATTTCACCATTGCATCTATAGATGGTTTTGTGCCCTTGGAATTTTCTCAAAGGTAATACACACAAAGTATTCTTTCAGAGTTTCCACCAATTTCTTGTATGGGATGAGCTTTTCATCCTTGACCTTACTACTCATTGACTTGTTTGATAATCAGTTGTGAGTCACCAATGACCTTGACATGGTGGATATTCCACTTGATCACCTAGCTTCATCCCAATGATGAGTGCCTCATATTCTGTAATGTTATTTGTGTAAGGAAAACCAAGATGGAAAGCTTGGTATGGGGTCTCTGAAGGAGTGATTAGTACTACTCCTACCCCTAAACCATGGAAAGTGAATGATCCATCAAAGTGGATTGCCACATGAAATATTCTTCAATATACATTAGTGATGAATCTGGCAGCTCTAGACTTATAGGCTCTATTCAGGTAAAGGTGCTTCTGCTAATTGGTTGGAAAGTACTTGTCCTTTAACTGATTTTTGGTGTACGTATTCAATGTCAAATTCACTGAGAAGAATGATCCAATTAGCCATTCTACCTGTAAGGGGGGTTTTGACAATAGGTATTTAAGTGGGTCAACTTTAGATATAAGCTTGGTTTTATTATTCAATAGGTAATGGTGAGTTTTTTTGAAAAGTAAAAAAAAACCAAGAAAGATTTTTCAATTTGGGGATAGTTGAGCTCATAGGAAATCAAGGTATGACTAAGGTAGTACATGAATTTTTCTTTTTGGCTTAGGTCATATTGTGTAAGAAAAGCACCAATAGAAAATTGGGTAGTGGATATGTATAGAAAAAGTGGCTCACCAGGGGTTGGAGGCATGAGGACAGGTGGATTGGCCAAGTATTGTTTAAGCAAGGAAAAGGCTTGTTGTTTCTCTGGTCCCCAAATGAAATCAACATCCTTCTTAAGTAGATGAGTAAAGGAATGGACATTTATCAACAAGTTGTGAAATGAAGCGGTGAATGGCTTGTATTTTTCCTTTGTAGATACAACAACTATTTGATATTCTTGGGAGGAGGCATTTTAGTAATGGTAGTGACTTTGGCTGGGTCCACTCAATCCCTCTCCTTGATACAATGAAGCCTAGTAACTTCCCGATAATACTCCAAACACACATTTCTTTGGATTCAACCTAACCTTATATTCCCACAGACGTTCAAAGATATGTCACAAAACTTTAGGTGGTCTTCTCTTGTCTTGGAATTTCCAAGGATATCATCTACATAGTCCTCCATGATGTCATGCAACATATCATGGAATATTACTATCATGGCCCATTGATAGGTTACACTGGCATTTTTGAGGCCGAAGGGCATTACCTGATAACAAAATGTTCCCCAAGGGGTTGTAAAGGCCATCTTATGTTGATCTTCTTCTGCTATCTTGATTTGGTTGTATCTAAAAATCCATCCATAAGAGATAGCATTTCATAGCCCTATAGTTGAATCAACAATCATGTTGATATTGGGAAAAGGAAAATCATCTTTTGGACATGCCTTGTTGATGTCCCAAAAGTTTGTGCAAATTCTGATGCCAATTGGTTTCTTTTGTACTAGAACTACATTTGATATCCACTTAGAGTAGTCAATGGGTCTGATGAACCCTGTTACTAACAATCTCTCTAACTCCTCTTTAACTAGAAGGGCCACTCGTGGATGCATTTTCCTTAGCTTTATTTAATAGGCTTTGTGTCTGGATGCACTACTAAGTTGTGCACCACCAAAGTTGGATCTAAGCCCTGACATATCTTATAAGACCATGTGAATATATCCAAAAATTCTATGAGAAGCAAGGTGATATGTTTTTTATTCTTGTGTTGAAAGTGAAGCTCCCAACTTGACTATCTTTGGGTCTTCTTCTATTCCAATATTTACATCAATGGTTTCTTCTACCAACATTTTTGACATATCCTCCATACGTAGGATCGGGAGGAAGGTTGAGATCTTCTTCCAAGGGCATCTCTATGAGATTTTCACCCTTAATGCATGGTCACTTTTTTGTCCATTGATTTTTTTACTTGTTTTTCAGCCAACACCTCAAAGAGGTTTTCACTATGTGACTTGGAATTTTTCTTTTGCCGAGGCTTTTCATTGGAACTTTTTCCCTCACTTTTTCTTAAGTTTTTGCTGACCATGAAGCTCAGCTTCCTCTCTCAAAATAGGCGTAGGTATCTAAGTCAATGTAGAAACCTTTCTTATGGTCCCCAATTGGAATTGTATCTCATATGCCCATAAAATCTGCAATGGCCTCATCATTCTCAAAAAGGTCCAATGGAACATGACATTGTTGGTCCCAATCAACGGAAGGGTAGAAAAGGTCAATTTTAGGCTCAGTGGGGGTTAAGGTAAGGAAATGGTATCCATGAAAAGGTTCGTGGAGGAAAGATCCTCATATTGGCTATAGTGGGAATATGTGTTGTTATCTAAATAATCAGAGCTATCCTCATGCTCAGAATAGGTAGCATCTTGATCATTGGGGTGTGATCCATAGGGTCAAATGTCGATACCATATCTTTCCATTTTAAAATGTGGAAGTGGAACTGGTTCTCTTGGTCCTTGCTCATTCTTTCCACATCCTAGGCCCTTGTAGCCCATAGAATACATCATTTGGCTAGACTTTTCATACTTAGGGATTTGGTAGTAGGAGGTGGTTGAGTGTCCTCTAGGACCCAAGTTGTAGGTGGGTCCAAAATTTCTCTTCTGCAAGTAATCCCCTAGGTAAGAATGTCCCAATAGTTCATTCATCTCTAGGCCATTTGAAATGATAGTTGGGTCGCCTCTTGTTTTAGGTGACAAAGATAGGTCTAAAACTAGGAGAGCTTGTTGCACATTGTATTCTCCACAACCATACTCTAAAACTTTCATCTCCCATGAATCAAAAGGAGAAGTAGATGTAGAAGCTTTCATGAGTGCAAGAAATTGAGGGATTTGAATCAACCGTGATTCCATAGCTTTGATTGAAGGGGAACAACTATATCAACAGAAGGACATGCATATGTACCCTTACGAGAAAAGCTATTGAGAGCTCTGCAAGTGAGTGAAAGGTTCTAGATCTCCTTGTATTGTAATAATGTGTCCCTCATGTTTTAACTTGATGCACTGATGGAATGTTGATGGTATGGCCTACATGGCATGAATCCATGGGTGGCCAAGAAGCATATTATATGGAAGTTCCAAGTCTAAGATGTGAAACTTGGTATTGTGACAAGTTGGTCCTACCTCCATCGGAAATGTGATTGTTCTAGCTGACTCCACTCTCTCACATTGTCGTAAGTGGTTATGGTAATAATATGGGACTCTAGATCTTCCTCTATGTGTCCCTAGTTATTTAATTAGTTTCAAATGTGCATATATTCAATCTTGAACCCATTGTCCACAAGCACCCATTTTATCTTTTGGTGGGTAACAAATACCTCTATATATAGGGGAGATTATGTGTGTGATCTTTGTTGGGGATTTCCTTGTGATTAAAGGAGATGTGTTCATTTGGTGCAATGTTTTCCACCACGGCTTGTAAATGTGAAGGGTCTACTTCCATTGGCACTCCTGACCCCTGGAGAGTTTTGTATAAGATGTCCTTATGTACATTTGATATCTTAAGAAGATCTAAGATGGAAATCTTGGCAGATGTCTTCTCAAGTTGTTCTAAGAGGTTGTATTGACCATCCTAAGGGGTTGATGAGAGAGGGTTCTAGGATCATGAGGGGTGTGCCTTTTACTACAACACAATATTTTCCTTGATCCTAATGGTATTCACATGTTCATTAGAAGAGTGGACACATCCAATGAGTGAGTCATAATGATTATTGTCACTTTTGGTGTATAGATAGTTTACAACTTTGTAACTTTGGGATGAATCTCCTTGATCCGGCCTTTTCTCATATGATTTTCCATGTTTAGGGAATGGTTCTTTGAATATCCCCATATTTTCATTTGGTGTTTGATTTCTCTCTGGGGTGTCAACTTATATCTCTCCATTGTCAATGAGATCTTGGATGTAGTGGCAAAAGTCTTAGGCACTTGTCTATCTTGTGTCCTTTTACACGATGAAAATCACAATATTCATGCTCTTTATACCATGATGGTTTAGGAGCATTTTCATCAAAAGGTTGCATTGTAGGATAAGTCACCATGTGGACTACATCCAATTGCTTCAATATTGTAGACAAAGACTCATTAAGAGGAGTGAATGTCCTACGCTTAGGTGGTGGTTGAATAGGTCCTTTGGTTAGTTTAAAAGGTTGACCAACTTGAACTATTTGTACTCATTTGGAATCTGTGATTCCGTCTCCCACCATGTTCTTTTTTTTGTTAAAGATCTTTGGATTTTCCATTGGTTTGGTATTTTGATTATCTTTAGAAGGTGATTTGATTGTTCCTTTTGTAATGAGGGATTTTTCTATTTGTATGCCCTTTTCAATGACCTCTTCAAAGGTAAACACAATGCATTTGTAAATGAAAAGTGATGTCTAGGTTTAGATTAGGCACAAAGATGCTCACAAGCTATTTTTTGGGAAATGCACAAGGGAAGTGGTTGGTTATCCCTCACCATCTTTGTAAGAAGCTTAGTGAATGTTTCATTAGGGAATTGTTTAGTACTACACAAGTCTTCCATAGTTATGTCACTTTCTATGTTGTATGAGAAATTTCAAACAAACCTTTCTACTAGTTCAGGCCATGTGAAGATAGACCCACGAGGTAAGTGAGTGAACCATTCCAAGGCTTGTCCCCTAGACTCTTTGGAAAGAGTCATATGAGGTAATTGTTGCTATATGCCACTTCTTGGCATGCCATGTAAAAATATTTCACATGATCTCGTGGGTCACCTTTCCCTCTGTATTTGTCAAATTTTGGCATGTCAAACTTCTTAGGAAAGGGTTGAAGTGTCATAGCTTTATCAAATGGATGGGGGCATAACTCTTCGTATTGGTACTTTTTTGCTATTCCCAACATTACTTTCTTGAAGGCTTGTAAGCATTTCTTTCATGGATTGCATTTCTTGTGTAAGTAATTTCTCTTTAGTAGGAGAAGCAGGAATATATATGTGATTGTATTCCATATTTTCTCCTTCTTGGTTTTCCATGTGAAGTTCACTAGTTTTGACCTTAGGCTTCACCTTATGCACATTTTTGTTTGTTTCCTTTTGTACATGAGATGTTAGTAAAGCTAATTTTCGACTAAGGTTTTGGATTTTTTGTTGAATAGTGACTTCTTCCTCAAGAGGTTCTTCTTCTTCTTTGTGTGGAGGTTGTTCTACATTTTCATGTTCTAATCTAACTCTACGTGGCATCTTGATGAAGGGAATTTTATAACCCACCATATTATCATTTCCTACATTGGATGTGGAAGCATGCCCATGTGTTAGGATATCTTCCATGTTAATGAGAGGTTGTTCTTCTTCATTAGCCTCATTCGTGGGTGGGATTGTCTCATGTTCTGTAGGCATTCTAGCTCCTAATTCCACCACTCTTGCTAGCACCCGATCTTTGTTTCTAAAAGGAATTCATCTAATAAGGTGGGGTCAAAATCAAATTCACACGTGGTGACCCTAACTCATCACCACTATGATCTACCATCTCCTCCACTTCTTTCTCTATGGAAAATAAAGGCCCGAGATCATGGCCAATAAAGGGATTTGACCCTTGTTTGTTTGAAGTTTCCCAAGTTTTTGTGTTTGTTTCATTTCAAATGCCTTTTTTGGCTCCCAATCTTGTTTTAGGGGCCATGATGTATGAGAGTTTCACTAAGGTGTTTTGAATTTGTTCAAAAGGTATTGATTAAGCCTAAGTGAAACGTAAAAATAATGTCAATAGTTAAGAGTTATAATGAATGTCAAAGGATAAATGTGTCCAAGTGATTGTTCTAAATGAGTAAGTCAAAAGGTGACAAATAAGATACAATCACATGATGCTTAGTTCCAAAACCAATCAACCAAATGATATACTTCCTAAGTTTGTTTCCAAAATGGTAGTTGGTGTTTTAAGATGATTAAAAAATGTCACTACTTATGTCAAGTTCAAAGAAATGAACAAGGCATGTAAGTAATAACAAGGAGTTAACATGATCCCCAAACAAAGTATACTAAAAGAAAGCTTGAATCCAATCAAGACCTATATTCCAAAAAGTGGTAGTTATGATTGTGAGTGACACAACAATTCCACCAAGATATGTTAACCAAACTTTGTGAGAAAGTAAGGTATTAATATCAAGATGATATTGATATAATGCACACAAGTGGTAACACTCAACACTTTTCAAAATTGAGGTAGTAATTGAAATCAAACTAAAGCTAGAGTATACCTAGGAATTGTTAAAGTGTATATAGTGTAACATCACAATATAGATATTTAGGTCAAGTTTACAAGAAACAAGACGTAAATACCAAAATTGTAGTGACATGATATAAACAAGATAATAGTTCAAAGGAGATTCAAGGTGATGAATCCAATCCTAACTATGATGATGATCTTGACTTGGGTATCAAGATCAAAAAGGCTACCAATGATATAAAAATGTCTCCACACACTTTAGATGTTTAACAACTCAGCCAAAAACATGGATGAGTGTAAATGGACACAAAAGTGGTGAATACAATCAATTAACAACACAAGGGTAGTCACTCTTCTTCTAATCAACAAAGTGTCAAAAGAAAGTGAAGGAAGTAGATCAATTGGGGGTGAAAAATGTTGGCCTCACTTGGCAGAGTTTTCACCTCACCTTAGGGAAAGTGAAAACTAAGTAAAAGTAAAACTAATGAAAAAAGTAACTTTAATGGACTTCACTTGTTTGAAAACATTTCATGATGAATAATGGCTCTCAACTCAAATTGGTTTTGAAATGGTCAAAGTTGGCTCCTGGTCAAAGATAGCTTCCTAGGTGGTTCACTCAACTAGGTGTCACAAGTTATCTAGATGTGAGCTCAATTTACCAAGAAAAGTCACACTGACTAATCTTGGGTTATCTCGGCTTTACTTTACCCCCTTCAAGTATAGTGGGAAATAAATGCATCCATCATGTACTCTCATTGGGGTCATGATATGGATAACTTTGATGCTAAATCTCACAAATGGTAAAACTAGTCAAGTAGGTTGTGTGGAGCACTTCCTGTTTCATCCACAAGGTTCCCTCTTGCGTGGATTACTTTAGGGTTCCTAGAACCACCCCCATTGTTGTAGCTTAAGGTGTTATGCCAAAGGGGTTATGTTCTAGTTGAGTGGATAGGGATGTACCCTTTTCCAAAACCTACAAATACAATGTGATGTTTGTGGTGTTTTTTTTTATCTTGTTTAGCTTAATGTGGTTTTCTTGAACACCTTTTGGCAACCTGCATGGAAACTTGTATTAGTAGTTTTTTTTTGTCTCATTTCACCTTTCTTTGACAAGCATTTAGGTCTGCATGATGGATTAGTAATTTTCCATACACACAAAGAGGAAAAATGTCATTTTGATTCTCAAGATCATCCTAGGACAAGAGAAGAGCATACATGATGCAAAATCCAACTAAGAAATCAAAAATGGAAAATACTTTATTCAAATGTGAAATATGTTCATCTTAACCAAATTTGACATTCTCAACATTTTTCAAAGAAAAAGAAAGAGATAAGAATCATTTTTGATTCCCAAGATCACCCAAAAAGGCATGAGGGAAGAGCATACATGACTTTACTCTTATGATTAAGCATGCAATGTTTATCCAAATTTAATACAATTTAAACAAAAGCATGTAAATACACCCTACAAAATAGAAATTAATCAGAATAAACCTGCAAGATGTTAGTATTTTAATGACACAAGATTTTGTAATTGTTAAATTGATATTCAAAACTAGACTGTGGTACCTATGCTCAGATCAGGGTATATGCACATGTGGGTTATGGTGCCTATGTGCCCTCTGTGTGGACTAGCAGAGCTACAGTGCCTACGTTGCTAGAGAGATGTATGTGCCTGCCTTAGAGTGCCTACACTAGTGGATAGATGTGTGTGTGTGGGAAGAAAAATAGAGAAGTCAAATAAATACAAAGTGCGTGTGCATGTGTGAAGAATGAAAATAGAAATGTATATGCTATGCTAGGAAATGTGTGTATATGCCATCATAATGATATGTGACATAGTGTGTGTGTGCCATCATAAAAATAGGTACAATATGTGTGTGTGTGTGTTTACATGATGTCTATGTGAAATGAGTTGCAGGTTGTTTATGTGTTAAAGTTGGTTGAAAGTTTTGACAAAAAAAGGTAAAATACTAAGTGTGTGTGCCTTTTGCGGAAAAATGATGTCTCACGTTAGGGAATGTTCTGTGCTAGGATTTATGTGCTATGCTAGTCTGATGATTTTGACAGAGAAACAAGGTACAATACTACAGCAATGTGTGTGTGCGTTGGTAGAATGATGTGTATGCACTAGGAATGAGTTCATGCTAGGGTTTATGTGCCTATGCACCCCCTAAAAAAATGTACTAGTGATGATGTCAAAATATGACACAATGATGTAAGAAAGCTCAAAAAGCTCAAAATTTTAACATGTTAGCTCAAAATTGACAATAACCCATCAAAATTAAACCCCTAAACAACACTCAACACATGCAAAGTTAGCAAAATCATAAGAAATTTAACATTATTTCACACATGTGCATATCAAGGGTTAGCCAAATATTGAAATAACAACAAAAATTGAACTACAATGCTAAGGGACTAAGGACCCATCCCACCGGGCATGCCAAATGTGTGCAAGAATTAGTTAGCTATAAATAAAATCAAGACTAACACCTAATAGCCTCAATACAATGCTAAACTAAAATCTATGCACCATCATGCTAAGAGCTAAACAAGTAATAAACATCAACATTATGCATTAGAACCTTGAAAATAAAACTCAAGCTAACATGCTAACATTTATTGCTCTACTCTTTAGAAAGCTAAATCAATGAAATGGACCTAGGTAGATCCTTTAGCTATCAAAGGGTTGATAGTTGTTGCTTGATCCAAGAGGATTGAGGATGGAGGTTCATCAAGTCATGAAAACAAGGCCTTTCTTGATTAACTCCATTGATCTTCACAAAATAGCTTGGATGATTGAATGCAAATGGATGATGCCTAGCTCCACTCTAAGGAAGAATTCCCTAGGATGATGAAATGGCTATAGTATAGGCTCTATGCTCATTTAGGTGTAAGTAGAAAGGTAGGAGGAGGGCTCCTTATATAGCCCAATGGATAAAAGAATCTCTACATCCCTTTACATGTGGGATAATAGAGAGGTTGGGTTAGTTGTGGATAAGGAAGGTTTAGGGAGGGTTGAGTCAACCTTAGGAGAGTTTAATTTTTCCTTTAGTGACCCATGGGAATTAGGGGTGCATATAATTAATCAAAGGTGATTAATTAATGAGGAGATGAGCCTATTAGGCTAGCTTAGAAGAGAATTAGCATGATTTAGGGGATATGAAGGATTAAATTAGATAAATGAGAAGTTTATTTATCTAATAGAGGAGGATAGAATAATTAATTAATTTAGGTAGAAAGGGGTTTAATTAACGAAAGGTCGTTAATTGTCATCTTAGGGAAGAGGGTAGTAAGAGTCCAAGAAATTTAATGACCATGGTTTGAGTTAGAATATTGGTTAATAGAAGTGAAGAAGTGAGATATATAGTCATAAATCAATCTTGTGAGTCTTCCAAGTTCTTTAGATGAAGTGAACTTAGAAGAAAATCATATAAAAAGAGTCATAGTAAAACATATTTGAGGATGTTGATGGGAAGTATAATAACCTTGAGAAGGGGAAGAAAATCTCTACCAAGCCTTCAAACTAACTAACTAAGGAATGTCATGTACAATTAAGAACTTAAAGAAGCCAAGAAGCTTGGTAAGGATAAGGATTTGTGAAGAAGTGAAATAAGTGAATGTGATGGATAAAGTTGAATAAAATGATCAATTATATAGGTGTCTCGTAGAAGGTGATTAATAAGAAATTTGAAACAAATTTTTTCAAAAAGACTAAAACAGATCACATGAGGAGTTTCGAAGCTAGAAGAGTGTAGATACATTGATAAGACCTCAAGTAAGATGGTACAAGGTGGATCAAGGTGTATGATGAGGAGTTGAAATAAGTTGATAGGGACCAAAACCTAGAATTTTTCTTGAAACATGTTGTCCCAAATAACTCCCCTAGTTATTTGGACAACTTATATTTATGTTCTAACTCTGATGTTCTTAATTTTAGGTTACACACACTCTGGTAGTCTCCTTGGCACCTTGGCACGATTGCAATTCTTTGCGTGCCCTAGTGTGCCCTTCATGCTTCTCCCTTTACATCCCCTTTCCTTTACTTCCTCTCATGCTTGCTTCATGTGCTTCCCCTTCACTCTGTATTCTTTTGTCTCCTTTCATTCTCCCTTTGTGCCTTCCTCCTATACACCCGCTTTCATTCCTAGTTTTTCGCACACTCCCTATATGTGTATCTCCTAACTTACCTTCCAAATCAACTAAGTCCTCTACATGCCTTCGTGCTCGCATGCCTCACACTTCTTTCTTTCCTCGCTCTCCTTGCACCTTCTTTTGTTGTGCCTTTCTTAGTTGAATGCTCACGCCCCACTTGCATACTTATATCTTACATGTATACTTCCATTTCTTCCATGCGTGCTACCTTCACGCACCTACCTTCTGCAGTCTTGCACCTCTTCCTTTCACACCTTGTGCCTTTTTCCACATCTGTCACTATGCCACATCACCCAATCGGACTTGAGTTTGCGAACACGCAACCTATCAAAGCAAACTAATAGGGTACCGAATCCTAACAATGAACCTATGCTTGACACGTGGCGAAATGACAAAAAAATGAAGCAGTTGGATCATTCCTTGATCAATCGGTGCATGCCACATGTCTTACATGTTCGGTCTACACTCTATACTTATGAAAACCATAACTTCGATGTAGTGCTTAGATTCCGTGTGCCTAATCTTGTTGGAAAGCTACTAACATGGGCTACATGTTGGAATTTTCAAAATTAGATTTTGGTGGTATTTGGTAGGTAGAAAATAGGGAAATGTCTTTCTGGTCATCAATGCACACATCTAATCAACCTAACCATCAAATTTAATCAAATCTTACCTTTTTCCTTCTTGCACATGCCAAACAGACATGGGGAAGTGCATCTGATAGCCTTGTAGGTGGATTTGCAAGGATTTATCACTTGTTTTTGGTGGTTGAAGATTTGAAACCGAGTTTCTATCCTTTTCTCCTTCTCTTCTCTCCTTCTTCTACAAATGTAAGAGCACTACTCATTAAAAGGATCCTTGTTTGTTGTAATGACACCATGTTAAAATGGTGGTGACGTCCTCACGAGTTTTAGACCTTGGACTTAGTCTCCATAATGTATTCTTGTCTCCTATTGTGAATGTAACCGATGTGCATCCATTGAGCAATAAAATTGTGTTTTGTGGAACTGTTGTATTCCCTTTCTTAGTTTATTTGCACCTTGCCTCTCTGTTCGCATCTCTTGGCATGATGTGCATTTCCTTTGCTTGTAGGTCCCATGTTCAAGTGTTATGTGAGCTAGAAGGCCGAGTCTATGCGTTTTGATCACGTGGTGTGCTTGTCCACTCTCTCTCCCGTGCTTTCTCCCTTTCCTACCATTTGTGGAGAGCGATCAACCCTTTCTCTAGTGCTATCACCTTCTTGTTAACTTAGGATTTCCCCTTCTACATATCCTTCTATCCCTAGTCCTTTGGCATGTTTAGGTTAGGATTTGTTTCCCACATTAGAAGCAACGTTTGGGGTAGAGATAGGTAGAGGAACCGGCCTTCTCTGGAGATCTATCTCAAGCGCGCAAGGTCCCACAACTTGGATATGGTTCTATTTTTGTCTCAAACAACTTGTTTCTATCCGATCCGAGATACGGGTGTAAGTTTGACCTTCAACAAAACCCTAGTGGAGAACTTGAGAACCCTAATTTAAAGAAGAAATTTGAGTTAGAGGTGATAGAAAGAGAGTTGGGACCTGAAATTGAGTACAAAGTGTGACCTCCCAAATGGGCATCTAGAAATGTAAGCACTTTTTCCTCAAAGATAGCAGTTTCCTCCAAACATGAACACCTGAGAGAGCTAAAAGACTTAGTTAAAAACACTAAAAAGAGAATAAAAGTGAATTGGTGAGGATTTAGACCTAAAACTTGATATGCACTTAAATGATCCAAATGGGTACTTAAAAAGTTCATTAGTGAGGATTGAAGATGAATATTTTGTAATTTTTTTATATAGAAAAACTCACTTTATAGGGCTATAGGGCTATATTGAGGTCTAAAAGGGAAATTAAGGAAAACGGTGTGATGAAACTTTTTGAATGGCTCTATCATGTTTGTCTAATGGATATAAGCATGTTCAAAGTGATTTTGGCCTTGATTTAGTGTTTTCATGCATTTTAGTGATTTTGAGCGTTTTTTGGATACTTAGGCAAGGTGATAGTTTTTTGGATAAAAGTGATTGTTCAAGTTGAATTTGGGCCTTCTAATGCATTTTTTGGTGTTGTATAAGGAGTGTATGCGAGCTATGCATCATGCTAGTCCATACTGTTGCTTAGTCCGCTCATCTACGGCATACACGGGTGCTTCCAAGGACATGTGTATAGGGTGGTTAGTGGATTGTTTTAAACAATGGTGACCACTTCTTTGCACCTCACATTTCCTAGCTACGGGTTATGAAAAACAATGACAATTGTCGAGTTATTAATTGCATGATGCCTATCACCGTCTAAATTTCATTCACTTGCTACTTTGACAATAGATGTAGTGATGTCAGATATGCCTCGAAATTGCTAAAGACTTTAAATAAAGGGTGAATGTTCTAAACCAATCAACACTTAGATAAATAATTTGTTCTTGTCAATTATATAAATATTTAGCACTTGCACATTTGTAAATATTGAATATGCATTTGTAACAATTAATTTTGTTTTCTCATTAGTTACAAAAGACAACTAGTAATAATTGGTTATGCAAAGTTGTATCCAAGAGTATTGATTGCAATTGTACTAATAAATGAAATTATGATTTATATGACAATTTAAATTTATGAGAAATATTAACAAACTTGAAAACACATAAAACTCAAAATATGTATTCAACCTATTACTGAGATATTTATAACTCCTTTTCTTGTATTGGCTAACCATATTTATGATTCCTACAATAACAATGTTTTTGGATGGTATGGGACATCCAAGAGGGTTGTGATTGCTCGAGTTCTATTTGTGGGTTATCTTGTGTTGTTTTGGGGATAACAAACTAGGATTAGGGTCCTTATAATAATAATGTGAGCTCATGGTATGAGAAATTTGAGAAGGTTATTACGGTTTGAGTCCTAGTTATAATTTTCCTAAGATACTTGATTCTTGGAGATAGAGACATCATGTTGAGAATTACTTATGGGAAAAGGGGATGTTTTGAGAGATGCGTATTTGAACTAGGGAGTGATTTGTATGGATGGTTTAGATTACCTAATGCAATTCGACATATGACAAGTGTTAGGGGTCAACTATGTATAGAATCATAGTCTAACCCCATGATTATTCGAGGTAGGGTTATTTCATACCTTAGTACATTGTTAGATTTCATTGGGAATGTATACTTAGTTCTATCTTGTGTCTTTTGGCCAAAAACATATTCATTACTACTATTATTTTTAGGATTTTATCTTCCCACCCTATTCATAGGTCTATTAATTTTGGGTGACTATACTACACATGGTATTCACTCTTACCTTATTAGTTTTTCGCATCTTCCTTCTCATGAAGGGTAGGGCCATTGTCACTTTGTGAGAGCTGTGTGGGGATTCATAAAGCTCATGGTTGAAGGTAAAGTGCTATGACAATACTCTTTGTCTCATGATATAGTTTGGCATCATGATGAATCTTTGGAAAAATACAAAAATTGTGTCGCAACGTAGTTGTTATATATTGTATTTCATGATATCTATTGTATTGTATATCGAGATAAAGAAATTACAAACATTTTATATTGAACATGTATAAACTAATATATAATGGAGACTATGTAAATTTAATCACCTATTCATTTGTAATAAACTTATAACATGATCATGAGATGTAAACCTATGTACTATTATATCACATGGAAATTGGGAATAAATGAAACTATCTACTTTTGTAACACTATCATGAAACTACAAGTATGTCACAACCTATAAATTAACATCATGGATGCTAATTGATTAAGGAAATAAATGAACCTATTAAATGGAATTGTACTTGTAATGTTCATATTCATAATTATTGAAATGAATGCATATGTTAATGTATTAATTGTAAATTCCTTAGTTTATTGGATGAACAATTATATGTGAAAACATGTAGGTAATCATACTTAATGTTATACACATTATTAATTCTTTTATGATTTTAACGGAAGTAAATTATACATATTTAAATGAATGATGTAACTTAATCTATTATGTTAGATAACTTTGAATTACTTGTATTACTGTTATATTGTTTCATGCATGCATTTGTTTGTTAAGTGTAGGACTAGGAAATTAAGAGGCATTAATTTTTGTCCCCGGTTGTGAAAGGGTGATTTAGAATTCTGGTTCAATAAAAAATTAGTGTGTTTTTTTGGTCACCCATCGGAGGTCACTACAATTTGAGGTTAACATGAACCTTGCATCATTACAAAGTAATAATTCAAACATCAAGTTCATCATTTGTATCCCCCATCGGTGCATTGGTACTTCCTATTTTGGTTACGATACTACATGCCATAATTCACTTCAGGGAATGCAATTTTCTTCTATTGTGGTTATCTACATTATTCTTTGTAGAAAACACATAAAAATGTTTGAAAACACAAGCAATGAGACGGGAGGGGTGAATCAATGCTTCTTCAAAATATTTAGAAAATTATAAATCTTAGCAGACTATTCAACCTTACTCATCCAATTCTGATGAAGAACAATGATAGTCAAACAAAAGCAATCAACAAGTAAACACACATAAAGAAAAAAATTAATGTAGGAAACCCTTGAAGGGAGAAAAAACCACTAAAATCAATGTACTATGGTGGACAATTGTCCCAAAACAAATTACAAGGATTTTAAATTGTTGAGCATCTACTCAACTTGAAGCACTAACTCCAATTTATAAGCCAAACACCTACTTGAAATTTTTTTCAAGCTCCTACTTGCATGGAAGAAAAAAATCCCAATTTTTCTAAGCACCTACTTAGTATTTACAAGTTCGGATCACCTTCATCGACCTAGTTACTTGAATAAAAAAATTAGTGATCTCTTGTTTAGCTCCTCTATTTTATACTTCTTCTTCATACACCTAGATTCACCTATTTTCTCAATCACACATACTTACTGAAACTTTGTCTTCAAAAGCTATTTTTATGCACATTTTGACATACATATAGATGAGGATGACACAATCTCACACCTCTTACTCTTCCACTTTTGACCCCTTCACCTTCTAGCTTCTCCAACTCATATAAGAGGCTTGGATGATGTCACCCAAAGCTGTCATATTATCATCATTGCATTTGCGGTGTATGCAAGTTACAATTTGAGTTTTTTTTAAATTTTTGATAACCATTATGAATTCCATGAGGAACTGAAAAAAATTCCTACACTCTCTACACCTATGACACCACTGATAATATTCCATCGTCATCTATCATCTGTAGTCTTCTTTTGTATCGGTTCATTCCATTTGTCTTCTTCTTCTCAACGAGGCCTTATTTGTCTTTTAGCCATCCTAGATAATGAGACAAGTGTTATGAAGATGCATGCACGTTAAAATTGTTCCCTCCTTTCCATATAAAGCATTGAGAATATTTACAACTCGTCATTTCACCTTCAGGACTTCATTAGAGCTCATATACACACCTAGGTGTAAGTGCCTTCAAAATGCAGTCTTCAAATCAGGTGAATCAACACACTTTCAAGCTCATGTCATTAACAAAAATTAGGATGGATGAATATTCAAGATGTTATCAACATCTTCATCTACATTACTATAAGAAAATTCACAAGACACCATTTCAACTCTTCTTCTTAACTTCTCAAAGTTATGGTGGATCAAAAACAATACTAGAATGATCAAATATTAATGATGTAACAACTTTCAAAGCATTTTTATGCTTAGAGAATGATTTAGGTGACCTTTGGTTCACCTTAAAATGCATGGATCAAGTATAACACCTTCATTTAATCAATGAGACACTGATTTGGACATGGTAAAAATGGGTTTGCATGCATATAAAAATAGTCTTCATAGATTGAGCTAGTTCATTCACTTATCCAACTTTTCATGACTTATATGGAACATTTCTGGAAAGATCTATGTCTTGGGAAACTCATCAATTCCATACCATGCTTCATTTAAGGGCATAAAGATCAAATATGCCCGATTGTCAGAGACTACTCATACTAGATTTCAAGTCACAAAAACTACTCTTGCTTCAGTTTGCTTATATCATACCAAAATTCACTTTCATGGACAAAAATGCTTGATAAACTTCACCAATAACCTAAAATAAACCTTCAAACACTCACATGCATTGATTGTGTGGAGAAGAACACATTTTCCTTCTTGTTTCTTAGACCTACTTGACTGGCCTAGAATGACAGTTTGGACCATTGGAGCTTAGACCCAAACACACTTCACTTGATCACTTCTTGGGATCAAAATGTCATATAGGACTTATATCAATTGTTCATGCTCATATTACACCTTCACAACATGCATTCACTTTAATACTCTCTTAAACCATCATGGTGGATTTGTCTCTTTTAGCCCTTAGCCATAGGTCATTTTGGATGACATGTTTTACCAAAATTAGGAAAAGAACCTACTTGAATATTCTCATGGAAACTTGGGGCACCTCCGATGAGGCTAAAATATGTCTCATTAATGTGTAATAAATACTCTCTTTTTACTCCCCTTTTAATCAAGTTTGTATCGCATTTCATAACTTTTGTTTGATCTAAAAATAAGTTAGGATGTAATTTTCCATATTTTGTTTGATTTAGTTCAAATGTCTAAAACTCTATAATTCCTAAAAATTGCGTGGAAATTAAGTTTTTTTGAATAAACAGGTCATATTTGGTCAGATAAGTGAAGTATGAAGTAACCAAGCACCTTTTCGAGGAAGATGGCCAAAATGTGGCTTAGCTCAGAACTCTATCACTTAGCTTCGGAACTTGGTCACTTAGCTCGGAACTCTGTCACTTAGCTCTGGAACTTTATCACTTAGCTCCAAAACTTTAGCAGTTAGTTCCAAAAGGTTTCCCTTTGGTTGAAACTTCTCCAAAGTTCGGAATCAATGGGAATCTCCTTATTCTATCAAAATTCGGTTATGGAGTAAAGAAGGGGCCTTCCAATCAGAAATAGACCAACAATTTTCTGGTTCTTCACGCTCCAAAAATACATATGTAAGACCAACAATTGTATGTCCAACTAGTTTTCTAAATTTCATATCTACTTTAGGGGCTAGCCGATTCCAATAGAGTCTGTAGACAACTATTGAACACTCATAATTGTAAATGCATCTTCGGATGGGGAATATATATATACACACACACATACATATACACATATACAAATATACAGAGGAGATCGAATATCTACAATTAAGTTTTGTAAGATAGAAAAATTCAATAATAAGATAGCCATTTAATTTTGAGAGTAGCATACGTGTTAACTCTTGATTCAAGGTGGAGTAAGGGCCCACTCCTCTAAGAAAAATGATCTTTTATTCTATTGGTATTTATATTTTCAAGTAGTTTGTATAAACTGTTATTAGCTGTAAGTACTTTTGATGCTTTAATTAAAATTTGTTACATAAGTTATCTATCGTCCCTATAGGTGTTCTAGTATATGTTATTATTTCTTCAACAACATTTTAAACAATATCTTCAAAGTGTGTTTAATTATGCAAAGTGTGTTTATTCCCAGTAGTGTGTTTAATTCTGCAAAGTGTGTTTATTTCAGCAATGCGTTCAATTTTGCAAAATTTGTTCATTTCAGCAATGTGTGTTTATTTCAGCAAGTTTCTTATAGTTTAGATTTAATAAGGCTTTGGCTAGGAAATCTTAAGACACTCTAAAACCCCCTAGAAAATAAAAATAATAAATATATATAATCAATTACTAGTTCACTAAGATTTCTCTTGTTGCATATAGCTTTAGACACACCCTTGGTTTGAATATGACATCAACCATGAGTTGATTAAATGAAGGGAATAATGACACCCATCATTTTTGACACCGTTTCCGTGGACTTTCACTAGTTAGAATTTTCTAATTAGGTGTCAATAAGAAAAATAATCACACATCTACTAATTGAAAAATCTTCCCTATGTTATCATAAAATTTATGAGTAGACCAAGAGACTCAAAGGGTATATTTCTCCCAAAAATATCTCAACAAGAATTATCAGCATCCTCTAGTTCAAAAAAGGAAGTGGAACAAGATTAGAAGCACCATTGTCTCTTATTAGATAGGAAGTAGAACTCCCACCTTTGGAATTTCTGGATCAATCACCAAAAGGGAGTGGAACTTTTAGAAGAAGGATTATATCCCAAGATCCGTTTAGAGCAAGTTTTGATTCTTAATTAAGTAGTCAACCTCCTACTTACGGCTTTTCACCTTCTTCAAAGCGGATCACATACCATGTTGATTAGTAAAATGATTTATAATATATTGTAGATATGGATCAAGAAGTGAAAGAGAACTTGATAGGACTTTTACTTATCCAATTCAATTGGAGGATGATGATACACCCATGAAGAATATTTCACTTGCACACTTGCCTACATTTAGAGGAATGTCATATGAGGATCCTGACCAATTTTTGTTTGAATTTAAAGTATTATGTCAAACTTATGACTATAAAATAGATAATCAAAAACTCAAGTTGTTCCCATCTACCCTGAAAGATGCAACAATGAGGTGGTTTATGGGATTAACATCTAATTCCATTACCACTTGGAGGCAAATGGAAGCGGCTTTAGACAAATATTAGGACTATTATAGAGGGAGAAATAGGAAGGAAGAATTTTTTAGGATCAAATAGGAAGAGGATGAAAATTTGGAAGATTATTTAGATAGATTCCTCTTCATAGGTAAAAGGTGTGGATTTGTACTTCA
Organism: Taxus wallichiana var. yunnanensis; assembly: GCA_018340775.1. Taxonomy (NCBI): domain Eukaryota; kingdom Viridiplantae; phylum Streptophyta; class Pinopsida; order Cupressales; family Taxaceae; genus Taxus; species Taxus wallichiana. The sequence goes on from CM031239.1 coordinate 816,635,500, forward strand.
AGAAGAGCTAAGCAAAACCATTTTTCTTAAATTTCGAATGATGAATCTAGGGAAGCCCTTAATTTAATGGGAGGTGGAAACATCAATCAATTGAGAATGAACAATATTAAAGACCTTTGTAGAAGTTATTCAAGAACAAGGGGTGGACCTAGGAAAGGAAAAACTATGAAAGGTATGAATCCAGACATGAAAAAACTTATGGATGAACTAGCAAATTTTAAAACAGATATCCTAGTTCAATTAACTTCCACCATGGATGGATTGCAAGCCAAAGCAAATGCTAATATTGAACCATTAGCTATGTACTGTCCTAGATGTAGAAATAAGCATGCAATAAGAGATTGTCCTTTGGATAAAACAAAAATATGTCTTATTTGTGAATCTAGGGAACATGAAGTTAATGCTTGTTCTCTTCTTCCATTCATAAAAAATCAGCTTAAACAAACCAACACTTCATCCACTACAAAAGAAGTAAACTTTGTCAGAGACAACCTAGTTAGGGGTAGTTCATACCAAGATTTGTTCCTAACCCCTGGATGATGCCATGGGTGGCTCAGATAGTACCAAAAATTGGGGAAAACCCCCTTGGGCCCCTTAACCAACATGGAATCCCCAAGATTGGGTAGGAAAAGCTTGGTATGCTCAAGGACACCAACAACCATGGTCTAGTCAAGGTAACCCTTATGCTTGGTCACAACCTAGGTGGAACCCCAATAACTATGCTCAAGGGAAGACATATCCCAACCAACATCAACAAGCCATAATGGGTTCCCAACACAAGGTTCACAAATTGAAAATGTGGTTCAAACACAAATACCGGCACAAACAAGTGGCTAATCCCAAAAATAAACAAACAACCCATGTCTATGGAATAGAGCAAGAAAAACCAGTTGATCTTAATGCCATGGACTATAAAGATATTCAAACTAGATATGGTAAAATAATTAATAGTCCACTGTTATAATTACCGAGATGTTAGATGAGATTGAAACCCCTAGTTTAGTCATCCCTAAGGTTGATGGAAAAGAAAAAGAGAAATAACCAGATAAAAATTCCATAAACCCCTTTTCAGAAAGACTTAATGAAGTTATTGAGACCAAGGAATCGAACTAGTGCAGGAGTTGAGGAAATTAAATATTGAAATACCATTGTTACAAGCAATCAAGGACATTCTTGAATTAAACAAATTAATCAAAATGTTATGCTTAAAAAGACCTGGAAGGAAGAAGTAGTACCCTAGGACTATTAAGGTAGATGGGAAACTTGCTGATTTATTAGTAGGAAAACTCTCACTTCCCAAATATGGGGATCTTGAAAGCCTGTTATTTCTATCACTATAGGGAACAAACATATACATAATGTTTTGGTTGATTTGGGAGCAACTATAAATGTTATGATAGTAGGCACTTTGGAAACATTACCATTGAGAGGTATACAACCTACTAACACCATATTATAGATGGTAGATTAGTCAGTAGCTAAACCAGAAGGGATCATTGAAGATGTTGCAGTCATGGTGGAGTCATGGGAGTATCTAGTGGACTTCCTTATATTACAACTAAAAGGTAAAACACTTGGTTATCCCATCATTTTGGGTAGACCATGGTTAGCTACAATTGTTGCCTTAATTGATTGCAGATTAGGTGATATGACCATCTCTAATGGTAAGAATTCTAAACAAATTTCCCTATATCCTTCTACAAGACCTTTTCTTGATAATTAGGAACAATTATGGGTTGATGATCCCAATACTAATAAATAAAACTTGTCTTCTTTGGCTATGATAACATTACAGGATCATGTACGGGAGGTGGATGATATTATTAATCACCCATTGAGTGATCACCAATTATATTTAGAACAATCATAGATAGTTTTGGAATCTTTAGACTTAGTTAGGAACCTTCAAACCTAGTTCTGGAACCTTCAGATTTAGTTCCGAAACTTTTAGACTTAGTTCCGAAACATTCATACTTATCTCCGGAACCACATCAATCCCATGCAGATGTAAATAATTTCACTCCGAAGGAATGTGAATTCTCTTCAAGATGGGCATAAATAGTTACAAAATTAGTATTATTAGTCTCGAAGACATTAGGGAACAATAAGGAATTTTTAGAAAATATCAGTGATGAGGAGTTTGACTAGCGACAAGATAATTATCAAAACTCGCTTACTAGCGACAAGATAATTATCAAAACTCGCTTCTTGTCCTTTATCCAATATTCTTTCTCAAGGAGCTTTAGAGACATTACTACATATCATATGTTGTTACCTCATTCATGTCCACTAAACACCCTAATGGAACATTTTCAACAAATCAATTCATCACACACTGGAACCAAACAAATTGAGATTCAACCAGGTAAAATTTTGAACATTAATAGCTGGTTGGAAAATGATCAAGAAGCTAAATTGTTTGATGTTTTGAAATTTCATACTAGAGATTTTTCTTGGGACTATAAAGACATGAAAGGAATCCATCCAAGTATTTTTACCCATCACATTTATACTAAAAATGTTAAACCAGTTAGGAAACCTCAGAGAAGGATCAATCCAGCCTTAAGGGACATAGTCAAGTAGGAAATTGAAAAGCTATTACAAGTAGGCTTTATCTACCCCATCTCAGATAGTCAATGGGTGTCTCCTCTTGTAATTGTGACAAAAATAATGGAAAATGGAGAATTTGTGTTGATTATAGGGAATTGAACAAAGCTACACTTAGAGATTATTTTCCCTTACCATTCATAGATCAAGTTTTAGACAACCTCTCAGGTAAACAATACTTTTCCTTCCTAGATGGATTTAGTGGATATAATCAAATTAGGGTGGCTGCTGAGGATTAGGACAAAAATACCTTTACTTGTCCATGGGGTACCTTTGCCTACAGGGTATTTCCATTTGGATTATGTAATGCTCCAACAACTTTCCAAAGGGATGTACTAGCAATTTTTGTAGATCTAACTAATGATTGTGTAGAGGTATACATGGATGATTTTACTATGCATGGAGACACATTTGATGATGCTTTGAAAAATTGGATAGATTATTAACAAGATGTGAGAAACACCACTTGTCTCTTAGTCATGAGAAATGTTTGATGATGGTTGATGAGGGAATTGTAATGGGACACCACATTTCAAAAAGAGGAATTCAAGTTGACCAAGAAAAAATCAAGATTATTTAGGACTTCCACTTGAAAGAAATTACACCACCACCGAAAAAGAATTTCTTTTTGTGATCTATTCAATTAATATGGACAAAAATTATATTACGGGGTATAAAATATTTGTACATACAGATCATTCAACAATTAGATATCTAATGAACAAACCAATGGTTGGAGGTAGGATAATTAGATGGTTATTACTTTTACAAGAATTTGATATTACTATTGTGGATAATCCAGGAAAAATCTAATGTGGCAACTAATTTATTGTCAATATTAACCACTACAAGGGAACAAGATCCAGTTAAGGACAACTTTCCAGATGAACAATTATTTTCTATTTCAGTTGATACACCATGGTTTGCTGATATGGCAAATTATCTTACAACAGGAAGTTTCCTCCTTTTACTAAGAAACAAATGAAAAGGTTAATCAAAACCAATGCATAATTTAAATGGATAAATGAAATGTTATTTAAATGTGGTCTTGATTTGGTTTTACACAAGTGTGTGAGAAAAGATGAAATTTTTGACATACTTAGGGCATGTCATGATGAACCAAGTGGAGGACACTTTTTAGTGAAAAGAACAACCCACAAAATACTTGGCACTAACTATTATTGGCCATCTCTGTATAAAGATGTGAAGAAATACATCAAGTAGTGTGATCCTTGTCAAAGGATGGGACAACCAACTTTTACTAGTGAAATGCCTATGTAACCTCAAGTGGTGATTGAACCATTTGAAAGGTGGGGGATGGATTTTGTTGGTCCTTTTAGTCCTCCTTCACATGGAAAGGAGAACATTCTTGTATGTATTGATTATGTAACAAAATGGGTAGAGGTGCAAGCTTTAACAAATGCTAATGAAGATGCAATTGTTGATTTCCTTTGGCACAAAATTATGATGAAGTTTGGTGCACCAAGAAGTATAGTTTTAGACCAAGGCCCATCAGTTCATGTCTAATATGATCCAGCCTTCATAATGTACTATCAGATCAATCATAGGAAGTCATCTCCCTATCACCCACAATCAAATGGAAAAGTAGAAGTGATAAACATGGAATTGGAAAACATTCTCACCAAAACAGTTGAAGCAAGTAGAAGAGATTGGGTGAAAAGGCTACCTGAGGTATGTCTGGGCTTATAACACAACTTGGAAGACTACAACAAGGTTTTCACCATATGAGTTAGTCTATGGGAAGAATCCTTGTTACCCATTGAATTCGAACTACAAACATTGAGGACAACAACTAAATTGGGTATTGAATTAGATACAACAAAAAAGGAAAGAATTCTACAACTCAATGAATTGGATGAGATGAGATTGAAAGCTCTTCAATGACAGAGATAATCCAAGATCAAAGGAAGCAGTGGCATGATACACATATCAAGGAAAGACAATTCAAGATAGGAGATTGGGCATTACTGTTTGACTCCAAGTACTAGTAATTCAAAGGCAAGTTGAGAACCAGGTGGTTAGGACCTTATCAGATTGGGAAGATATATGACAATGACTCTATTCAGCTACTTCCCATTGATGACAATAGTAGGACACTTTTGGTCAATGGACATAGGTTAAAAATCTATAGGAAGCCTCCTACTAGGGATGAATTCTTGAAGAAAATTGAAGCAGACAAGGAATTTGATCATATGGAAGAACCTAGTTCTTCCAAAATGATCAAGTAATCAAATGCAAGGATCTAAAATAAAGGGAAGGGAATGAAAACTAGAAAATGATGTTCTCTTCCCCAAATATATATAGAAAAAGGGAAGGGAATGAAAACTAGTAAATGGCGTTCTCTTCCCAAAAAAATTCTCTCAAAAGGCCAATTGAAAACTAGAAATGGCAGTTGGTCTCATCAATAAGTGGCTAATTCAAATAAAAAGAACTTCTTTGGAATTCCAGCTATCTTTTCTAACCATTTTCTCTTTCACTTTTTTAGGAATGATGAGTCATCAAGGTGGATGGATTACATCAGCAAGGACGGTAATTATGTCTTGATCTTATTAAAGGTTAAATTAAAAGTTTGCATGTGTGATTAGACTTGATTTAAGTCGGCGGTATAATGAGTCATTTATTGCACATCATGATTAAAGGGGAATAATCATGGAGGTGATGCCAACTAAATAAATGAAAGTGGTGGCATATTAATAACGAATTGTCATTTAGGTGGAATAAAAGAAAATTGGGAATAGTTATAGAGAAATTCAAGGAGGTAACAATGAAGGCATAGTTAGAGTTCGCATGATTAAATCTAGTAGTTCCATAACTAAATCTAGTAGTTCCGCAGCTATCTCACGAAAAGAAAGGGTTTGAAAGAAGAAATAATTCAAATCATCCTCTTGGCCATGGGTATCAAAAAGAAGTCAGAGCCAGAAGATGATACAAAACTCCTTGCAGATGGAGAGGTAGCAACCATTTTTGAACAGGCAAGTTGGCTGGAGTTTCTAAAAAAATTCTCAAAATACAATGATGAACTGGTAAGAGAATTTGTTGTAAATTTAGAGCAGTCTAGAACTAAGGTTAAAGGCATTGTAATCCCCTTTATTGTTAATATAATGAGAAATGTATCTGGTGTACCAATTGTAAATGTTCCAAACTCTGTAAGGGGAACTCTGAAGGAATTGGTAGAAACCTTAAGACAGGAAGGTGAACCTGAGCCCCAAGTACATTTATAATACTAAGAAAATCATAAAAGGGGTCAAAAGAGCTAGCCTACCCAAACCCTTCAACAAAGTAACATTTTGGGTAGTAAAATACCTGACATGTGATGGCCAATATGGGATTGTTGGAAGGGAAGTCCTTAAAATGTTGATATATCTTAGGTATGGGGCAACAAAGTAGGAGTATATAGTAAACCTTCCTGGTTTCCTCTTTGATTCCATCCATATAATGGCTCAGAGATATTCTTTGGGTGTAGGGACAATTAGGCACCATGGATTAATCCATTTAGTCTGTCAGCATCATTTTCTCTCTAAGAAAAATGGGGAAGAAGCATGGGAAAAATTCCTCCACAAATTTAGGCAAACTCCTGATATTATCAGAAGGGGAATACCAACCCCTTTCTCTCCTAAAAGTAACTTAGAAATTAATCCCCCTAATGAGAAGAAGAAGGAAATAAGTGGGGTTAAAGTACCAAAGAGGAGGAGGTATGAGAGGATGATCAAAGCTACAAAATCTATCATTTCTTTAAAAGAAACTCCTTCCCCTTTAATAATACCTAGAAGAACCAATACTGTCTCTGATAGTGAGAGTTCACCCAAGCTGGAATTTGGAGAAAAAATCAGAAGAATTTCAAGAGGGAAGTCCACTTCAGAAAATGTTGAAGCTCCTAAAAGGAAAAGAGTTCATAAAAATTCTAGGGAAACTCCAGGAAATATTGAAGTACATGAGGATTTAGAGAAAGAAGTTGCTGATATTCTTGGCAGCATGAAAACTTCTCCTCCTCTACAAATTCAAACTGAGGAGTTGGAGAGAGAAGCTGAAATAATGGAAGAGCAAGATTTTCAGGAGATGGATGACTCAACAATACTGTCACAGGAGGAGGAACAATTGGCATCTTGGAGGTTGAAAGGAAAATTCCCTTTGGTGGAGGAACAATGTTCATCCCTGAGGAACTCCTAGAAAAAGAAGAAAACAATAGTTGAAGCTAGACTCTATTCTTGTCTAGGGCAGAACTTATAATTAAGGAGAAAGATGAGGAATTGAACTTCCTCAAACACAAATTGGAACATAGAGAAATGCTTATTGAACAATTGAAAACTCATCTCATAGATAAGAATGAAGAATTGGCATTAGTAAAACAACAAATGGCTGAAAAAGAAAAGGAATTGCAATTGGTTGTTGAGCAAAGTACTATGACAAAAGTATATTCAATGGATCAAATTGTACAAATAGAGTTATCTTACTTGCCACTCAAAAAAATATGGGATGATACCTGCAGGAATCTTAATGAGTTCAAAATATCAAATCAAGAACTAAAAATCTAGTTGGAAGAAGAGAAGAAGGAAAGGAAAGAATGGGAAGAAAAATTCTATAAGATTGAGGAAGAAAAATTTAAATGTTTGGCAAAAAATATAGATGGTTTGTATGATGAGTGAAAAATTACTCACATGTAGAAGACCTTCTCCTGCATACAATGTCTTTCTAGAAGAACAATTTATCCATTGGCAATTGTTGAGGATTTCATGTGGCCTTCCACATGAATTGAAGGATGAAGCAAAATTCATGGAAGCATATTCCTCAGCCAGTCTAGAGTAGAAAAATACTATGTTAGAAAAGAATACATGCTTCATGATTAATCTATATGTGGGGAAAACAAGCTTAATGCATTTGTTTTTGTGCTCCAGAATCAGATAGCTTGGAAAGAAAGGGATACTAAACACTTAATAAAGGCTAGTTCATCTAGCCTATGTATGAGAGCTCATTATGGGAAGCCATCTGCATTTGTTATACATTTCAGGTCCCATGCCTTTGACAGCCGATTTAAAGAACATTATATTTCAGCCTGCAGAAGAGTATTGATGCATTCACCTCTTATGAAGAGAAAAATTTGAAGAAATTTATGATGGATGCCTAAAGAGATGGGAATTCCTTACTGTAGCATTAAGAAGAAGAGAAGTGATATCTCCCACAAATCTAATATGGAGTCTGGAAAGGGCCAAAACTTTATGTACACTCATTCCTCAAATTTGTGAAAAATGCAGGGGTATGTGGATGGGTATGAGAACAAGGCATCCTCTCCTTCTTACACCCATGTCTCCATGGAAGAATAGAGAACCTCAGGATCCCACTCATTTTGAGAATTGATAGAAAAATCTAGAGGAAGGATCAAGATACAATAGTTCTGATCAGAAGCACTGGGACATTCAATTTCAACCATTTGACCTCAGTAGTCAGTTGGAATGCAGAATTCATGATCCTAGTTTTGAAGAATAGAGTTTGTAAGAGGACTTACAAACAAGTAAGTGTGGGGGAGATGATGAGGCTAAAATATGTCTCATTAATGTGCAATAAATACTCTCTTTTTACTCCCCTTTTAATCAAGTTTTTCTGCATTTCATAACTTTTGTTTGATCTAAAAATAAGTTAGGATGTAATTGTCCATATTTTGTTTGATTTAGTTCAAATGTCTAAAACTCTATAATTCCTAACAAATTGTGTGGAAATTTAGTTTTTTTGAATAAATAGGTCATATTTGGTCAGATAAGTGAAGTATGAAGTAACCAACACCTTTTCGAGGAAGATGGCCAAAATGCGGCTTAGCTCCGAACTCTGTCACTTAGCTCCAAAACTTGGTCACTTAGCTCTGGAACTCTGTCACTTAGTTCCAGAACTTTATCACTTAGCTCGAAACTTTAGCAGTTAGTCCGAAACTTTAGTGATTAGTTAGAAGGTTTCCCTTTGGTTCTGGAACTTCTCCAAAGTTCCGGAATCAATGGGAATCTCCTTATTATATCAAAATTTGGTTATGGAGTAAAGAAGGGGCCTTACAATCAGAAATAGACAAATTTTTTCCGAGTTCTTCATGCTCCAAAATACATCTATAATACTAACATTTGTGTGTCCATCTAGTTTTCTAAATTTCATATCTACTTTGGGATATTCGGTTCCACTAGAATCTATAGACAGCTATTGAACACTCATAATTGTAAATGCATCTTTGGATGGGGAATACACACACACACACACACACACAAACACACATACAAAGGAGATCGAATATCTACAGTTAAGTTTTGTAAGATAGAACAATTCAATAATAAGATAGCCATTTAATTTTGAGAGCAACATACTGTGTTAACTCTTGATTCAAGGTGGAGAAAGGGCCCACTCCTCCAAGAAAAAGATATTTTATTCTATTGGTATTTATATTTTCAAGCAATTTGTATAAACATGTTATTAAGTAGTTCTGTAAGTACTTTTGATGCTTCAATTAAAATATGTTACATAAGTTATCTATCATCCCTGCAGGTTTTCTAGTATATGTTCTTATTTCTTCAACAACATTTTAAACAATATCTTCAAAGTGTGTTTAATTCTGCAAAGTGTGTTTATTCCCGTGAATGTGATTAATTCGCAATATGTGTTTATTCCCAAAGCAGTGTGTTTAATTATGTAAAGTGTGTTTATTTCTATTTGTGCTTTCAATTCTACAAAATTTGTTCATTTCAGCAATGTGTGTTTATTTCAGCAAGTTTCTTATAGTTTAGCTTTAATAAGGCTTGGCCAAGAAATATTAAGACACTCTAAACCCCTAGAAAATAAAAATAATAAATATCTATAATCAATTACTAGTTCACTAATATTTCTCTTGTTGCATATAGCTTCAGACACACCTGGTTTGAATATGACATCAACCATGAGTTGATTAAATGAAGGGAATAATGACACCCATCACCTCCCAAGATTCCTCCCACATTTGGATTTTAATCATGACACCCGCTATACCGATCAGTATCATCAAATCCTTACAAAATAAAGATAAACCTATACAATATACAATATAGTTTCACCGAATATGAAATCAATGCAAACATTTACTAGGAAATTCCTTTACAAGCCCAAATGACCACTTTAGCAATTCCATGGAGTTTGAGGACCAAAAATTCATATTTTTCCTATCACTTCAAAATGAGGGTTTTGGGAGGGTTTGGACCTACCCAACTTCTTAAGGATCGTTCATAAATTTTAAGGCATTCTTCATCCTCATTCCACTTACAAAATGAACTAGGTTCCATGCCCCAACTTTGATGAAAATATTAGGTCACCATGCACAATTTTAACATACAAGTGAGCACATCAAACATGACCTTCGAGTTGGAGATGATCATTTTAAGAGCTCGATAGAGCCTAAAACCTCATAACTTGAAAATTATTCTTCAATATTCCTTGATGTTTTATCCACATCACTAGGACAACCCCTACTAACTTCCTAAATTCTTACTTACTCATAAATAGGTATGTACCTTCTTGAACACCATGACTTGTACTTTCTTACCTACCTTATCCTCAAGAGCATGCCTCTAAAAGGCCTTGAACTTGCCTCTACCAGTAAAGAATGACCTGAAACATCTTCCACATCCTCTCTACCATGCCACAACACATAATTCATGCTTATACTATAATTTAGCTTACTTTACTCCATACTCCAAGTCATGCTTGCATTAGGTCTTAGAACTAGGCCTAATTAAGCTTGTTTACACCATGACTCATGAGACCTGACCTATTCTTCATCATGAAGGCCCTTGCACACCCTTGAAACACCTATTGAGACATGTAGGACACCTTTGGAGTTCACACCAAGCACCTCCATGCATCTAGTTGCTTTCTAATGCACCAAACATGCACCAAGACCTTGTGCACACACTATGACATCTCAAGACACCACACCAAGACACTCCAAACATACCATTTTAGGTCTAAAGAAGGAACTACCAATCAACCTTCATGCCCCTGAATGGTTGACACCTCACTAATCACTCTTTTTATCAATGCCACATGACATCAATGACAACACCAATGAGACAAGGTTCAACAATCTCCCCTTTGTCATTGATGGAAACAAACTCAGAAAATTTGATGGCAAACTATCATACCAACACCTTCAATGCTCTCTTTTCTTATTTTTGATTGCACTCTCCCCCTTTGACATCTATGACAAAGGTTTCTTCAATAAATGAGATGTCAACAAACATAAAAAAATAAAGGCTCACTTTATTGTGACATATGGCTTTAGATGATGCAAGAAGTTCTCCACCAATCAATTTCAATGCTCCCCCTAAAAATATTATCTTCAACTTAAAATTTTCACTCTTTGCAAATATCTCCTTTTGATCTTCTTAACCTATACATTGAGCTAGTGAACTAGCTCCCCCTGTTTTGACACTTATTTCACTTCTTAGAGGATATTTGGTATTTGATTTGATTTCCCTTTATGGATCGAATCCTTTAGTGGTTGCTTGGGGTAGGGATTACCCCATTTTTTCCCTTATATTCTCAAAGGCTACTTTTGGTAGAGGTTTTGTCAAGATATTTGCTACCTCCTCCTTGGTTGACACATGTTCCAGCTTGATCCTCTTCTCACTCACTTATTCCCTCAATAAATGATACTTGATTGGGATATGCTTGGTCTTAGAGTGCAATACAGGGTTCTTAGACACACTTATGACACTTTTGCTATCACAATACAAGGGAATATGACCATCATTTTCAACTTTGTAATCTTCTAAAGTCTGCCTCATCCATAACACTTGAGCACAACACAATGTAGTTGCTACATACTTAGCTTCACATGTGGATAAAGCTACAAGAGATTACTTTTTTCTTAGCTAAGAGACAAGGCACTTACAAACAAAACTTCTCCTCCACGTGTGCTCCTTCTGTCATCAATGTTACCTACCCAATGTGCATTTGTAAAATCCTTTATCCCAAACTCATTTATTTTTGGATACTGAAGCCCTTGTTCCATGTTCCCCATGAGATATATGAATCTTGATTGCTTGTAGGTGATTTTCTCTAGGATCTTCTTGAAATCTTCCAACTAGACCAACTTCTTACATAATGTCAGCCTAAAGGCAATAAAGTATAATAGGATGCCTATCATGGATCTGTATGTGGTCTGATTTACTCTTGGTGAGTTATCTTCCTTGCTTAGCTTGCATCCTACAACCATTGGTGTTCCTACTGGCTTACAATCCTCCATTTGAAACCTCTTGAGAATATCTTTTATGTACTTGGTTTGTGATATGAATATTCCTTCCTTAGATTGATTGATTTGTAGTCCTAAGAAGAATGAGAGTTCTCCAAGCATTAACATCTCAAACTCCTTCATGACCTTTGAAAATTCATGTGTCATGTTCTCACTATCTCCTCCAAAGATTATGTCATCAACATATACAACCACAAGCAATAAATGACCTTCTTCTTCCTTTATGTATAGGTTGTTGTCTGCCACTCCTTTCTTGAAGCCTTGATCAATTAGATACCTATCTAATCTATTGTACCAAGCTCTAAGAGCTTGCTTAAGGCCATATAATGCTTTCTTCAATCTACACATAGTTCTTGTTCTTTGTGAGTGAAAACCATTAGGTTTTTCAATGTAGACTTATTCATTTAGGTTCCCATTCGAAACGTAGTGCAGGGAAGATATATTCAACTCCACTATATACTTCTTGATTGAATACTTACATCCTAGAATGCCTATTTCCTTGGGTAGAAGAGGGTTCTAAGCTTACTAGAACTCGACTCATATCTCCCCTGCAATGAGGATCTCCATGATACTCTCCATTACACACTACATATGCTTAAACAACTTTAGACATGTCTTATTGGTTGACTGAACACTTGAATTAGTGTTAGTATTCATATGAAAGTAAATAATGAAACAAATATACCTTGATCATTGATCATAGCTCCATGTTCATACACCTCCACCATCTCCATTAGCACCTTGACATCATCTTGGCATCCTCCTTATGCCACCTCATGCACTTATTACTTTCATCAATCGTAACTCGTCCATAGTCCTTGGTACACAAGCTTGGACCTAGCATGTACCTTTGGTCTAGGTGTTAAAATATTATTACAAACTCTTGGACTGCCCCTAACACTTTTATAACACCTCACCTCACCTATCCCAAGGTGTTTTGATCCTTCATTCCACTCTACACTTGCATTTAGTACTAGTTCTCCTATTAGGTCTCTCAAACTTGTAGCCCTCCTAGCTTATAAATCTTCCTATAACTCAAATTTTCATGAAACAATCCCACACTCTCAATGATGATTCAGAGACCCTTTATGGGGTACTAAAACATGACTAAATTTCATACCTTGTTGTTTTGTATGGAATAACACTTCCTTTGCAACTATAACATGCTAATTAGGTCTAATTGAGCCCTCTACTCATAAAAATATACTTTTTCTACTGATCTTACCTACCCAATGATTGGAACACTATTGAAATATCCCTAGAAGGATGAATAACAAAATTTTGGACTGGATACACTTTGGTATATACCTTCATGCATAACAAAACCTCTGCGTTTCTCGATCTATACATGCAAGATCAGAACTAATGGTGAAATCCCTTTCACACGTGCGACCTAGAACTTGAAAGTTGGCACATTGTTAGGACCTATCCAAATAGATATGCTTATAAAATTTCATCCATTTTGACTAGGTAGGATTTATTTAACTCAAATCCCTAGTTTTAGGAGGAGAACAAACAAATTGAGTTGTATGAAAAATTACACAATTTCAAGAGCTATAAAAATTTAGAGAGGCTTATCTCATCATATCTTAGCTACCCATGCGGTCATAGAGTTATGAAAATACCTTCTAAAGCATGACAATTATTTTAGAAGTCTTGGTCGAACATGGATCACCATACACAATCCATGCTTTTAGCTATAAAAACATGAAGAAACTCATTCTAATGCCTATAACATCGAAATTACATATTTTTTATTCATTTCCAATCTCTATTACATATTGTTCTCCCCTATTTGCTTATACAATCTTCATTTTTATGACTGATCTAGTTAACTCATACCTATCCTCCTCTAGTCTAGCCCCTAAAATGGACTCTCCAGCTCCTATATGAGCTTAACCATATTATTATCATTAGGAAATCATGAAATTTGATCCCAAGGATCTCTCAACTTGTCAATATCCTTATTGCATTTTATTATCTATCCATATAACCTTAATTAGGCATCAAAACAACCATTTCACATAGACTACATTTTACAAACTTATTCAATTTCACACTTACCCAACTCAAGTAAATCACTCATACTAGAATAGATTCCCTATGATATTCTAAGTTCTTGATGCTCGTGCATCGAATGCTGACTTGACATCCATTTGGTATACCTTGAACCTTTTTGTATGCTGCATATGCTAAGAAGATTCTAATGGCTTCCATTCTAGCAACTGGTGAAAATGTTTCCTCAAAATCCACTCCTTCAACCTGAGCATACCCTTTATAAAAAATTCTTGCCTTATTCCTTGTGACTTCACCTTTTTCATTTAGCTTGTTTTTGAATACCCACTTAGTTCCAATGAAATTCTTGTTCTTGGGCCTAGGCACTAGTTCCCAAGTCTCATTTTTCTCTATCTGGTCCAATTCTTCATTCATTACATCAATCCAATTTTGGTATTTTTTGGCTTCCACAACATTCTTTGGTTCAATCTTGGATAAGAGAGCAATGTTCTCTTGGTTTTGGGAATTCCTCAATCTTCTTCTTATTTGTATGCCTACCTCCTTATTGCCTATTATCTAATTTGCAGGGTGATCTCTCTTGACCTGTCTTGAGGGAGCTTTTGTGTCTGGTATTTCTTCATCCTCATATTATTCTCCTTGATTTCTTTTTACAACTTCATCATCATCTTGGATGTTTATGTTTTGAGGAGTCTCCTTTGGCTGAGATTTAGTCTTCATTGGATAGGTTTCATCAATTATAACATTTGTGCTTTCTACTATATTTTGTTGGCTTTTTTTATAGCACCTATATGCTGAGCTTACTGAGGAGTATCCCAAGAATATGCCTTCATCACTCCTTGAGTCAAACTTACCTAGGTTGTCTTCATCCCTCTTGATGAAACACCTACTTCCAAACACTCTTAGATGCTTTACACTTGTAGGTCTTCCTCTCCAAAGCTCATAGGGGGTCTTATTGTTATTTATCCTTATTTGGGATCTATTTAAGATGTATACATATGTACTAACTACTTCCCTCCAATATCCATCTAACAACTTAGACTCATTCAACATAGTTCTTTCCATCTCTTGAACTATCCTATTTTTCCTCTCCACAACCCCATTTTGCTAAGGTGTTCTTGCTTATTGAGAATTTCCTTCTTATTCCATGGTTTTACAAAACTCATCAAACTCATTTGACCAAAATTCACCTCCTCTATCAGATCTCAAACTTTTTATCTTTGCATTTTTATCATTTTCAACTAGAGCTTTGAATGTTTTAAATTTGTCTAGTGCTTCTGATTTTTCCTTTAGGAATGCAACCCAAGTCATTCTTGTGTAATCATCAATTAGCAACATGAAGTAGCTTTCACCTTGAATACTTTCAGTCCTTATAGGTCCCACAAGATCAGTATGGATCAGTTCTAGTGGTCTTGCCATTGAGTACTCCTTGGATTTGAATCTTCTCTTAGTTTGTTTTCCATGTAAGCATGCCTTGCAAAGTGTATCAGTAGGTTTAGTGATCTTGGGCATGTTTCTCACACATCCCTTGGAGCTAATTTTAACAAGATTATAAAAATTTAGGTGCCCTAACCTCCTATGCCAAATCCAACTATCATCAACCTTGCTTGTAAAGCATTTCTCCTTATTGATCTCTTTCAAGACATACATGTTGTTCTTGGTCCTTTTGGCCTTGCCAACTAGCTTGCCTAATTTGTTCTTCCTTATATCACAACCTTTGTCATGAAACACCAAGGTGTACCCTTTCTTACACATTTGACTCACACTTAGTAGGTTTTGTTTTAGGCCCTCTACATACAAAAATTCTCAGTGACTATCTTTCCATTGTCAAGACTCAATGTGCCCTTTCCTACAATGCTTGTAGATGTGTTATCACTAAATCTTACCATTCTTGATGCATTCTATTTTAATGAGATGAATTTTACCTTATTTCCCATCATATGACTTGAGCATCCACTATCTATGTACCATTACATGTCTTAATTTTGAGTATGAAAGGTAATTTGAGCTATTATACCTTGCTCTCTCTTGCTTGTAGGATCAATCCTTACTATATACACATTCTTGTTTTGCTTTGAGAATATCTGATTGTAAAAATTTGCTATGTGACTAGGATTTTGAAAATTATAGCAGACCATTTCATTGTTGTCTCTCATTTGTTGTGAATGAAAGTGTCTTCCATGACCCCTTGCATATCTTCTACATTTTATAGCTTTGTGTCTAAACATGTTACATGAACAACAATAGCCATATAAATAGTGAGTGTACCTTATTATATGTGATTGTTTGGTTGGGTTGGTCTTTCTTTTGATCATATTGTTAGTAGTTTTTCTTTCTTGAGGTGGTTCTTGAGTAGTCTCTTCATCCTTATTACATCTTGTCTTGTCATCCTTGTTATCTTCTTTGAACCCTATACCAGTTTTGTCATTTGAAGACCTTTGAATGCTTAGAAGCTCATCTAGGTCACTTGAGATTTTTTCAAATATATGATAAAATTTAAATTTCTTTGGATGTCTATTCTAGTTCAAATTTTAGAAGATCCATCTCTTTTTGAGTTTGAGACATTCTTCCTCTTTGGATTTGAATGATGTTGATATCAACTCTAGTTGTGCTTCAAGATCTTTGAGTCCATATTCATGCTCTCTATCCTTATTGCTTTGTATTTTCTCATGAAGACTAATTTTCTCTTCATAATCTTTCAGCATTCAATTTTTGATTCTTCCTCCTTTGGAGATTCAATTCCTCAAGTGCACTTATCAATTCTACTTTAAGGTTCACTTCAACATCCTTTTCATCTAAATTTTCATCTTCACTAATATTATTACCTTATAAGATAATTCCAAGGGTTGTATCCATGGCCACAAATAAGGTGTCATGTTGGATATCTTCATCTTCACTGTCAGACTTGTTGGTTTCACTTGAATCTGATGAGCTTGATTCCTCTTTTGTGTATAAATTCTTCTTGTTCTTGAAGAACCTTTTCTTACCTTCACGTTTCTTGAATTTCTTCTTGTGCTTATGAGAAGTCTTGTCTTCTTCATCATGCTCATATTTCTCTTCCTTTTTCTTATTAGGAAATTTTGAGGCAAAGTGACCTACTTGGCCACAAATAAAGCATTTGAAGGGCATATTTACTTTGTATTTACTTGATCCTCTTTTTAGTCTCCTAACAAACATAACTTCAATTTTCTCATCATCCTCATCCATGTCAGATTCAACTTTTCTTTTCTTTGCTTGGGGTTCCTTATCAGCTTTGAATGTAACCTCTTTCTTGATTGGTATTGTTTATTTTTTTCTCATTTCATAGGTAGTTAGAATTCCATGAAGTTCATCCATTTTTAGAAGGCTTAAGTCCTTTTCTTCTTCCATAGCTGAAACCTTGGAGTCATACTTAGATGTTAGGGATATTAACACTTTTTGAACAACTATTGTTTCCTCTACCTTTTCTCCTAGTACTCTGATAAGATTTATCACTTCATCAACCCTCTAAAATTAGGAGGAAATGATTTCATCTTCCTTAAATCTCAAGATCTCAAATTGACTATGGTATGTCTATAACTTAGCTTGCTTAACCTTGTTGTCTCCTTCATAGATGGTCTTTAGTTTGTCCCAAATCTCTTGGGATATATTGTAGTGAATAAATTTCATAAAATCTACTTTTGCCATTCCACATAGGATTGCATTCATTGCTTTTGAGTTGTTCTCACTAGCCTTATTTCTTGTTGCATCAGTTGGAGGTGTGGCTGGAATAGTGTAACCATCAACTACTAACTACTATATATCAAATCGTAGAGATATGAGATAGGTCTTCATTTTGATGCTCCAAAATGCATAATTTTTTTCCATAAAAGAGGTGCCTTGGAAGTAGAGAAACCAATTTGACCTTGATTTCTAGCCATGCTTATACTTGTTGGATCTCCTTCAAGATGTTAAGATATATCCAAAAGGACCTAACACTGATACAAATTGTTGGAAAAAAAATCACTGAGAGAGGGAGGGTGAATCGGTGATTCTTCAAATTTTGAAGAAAATTCTAACTCTCAGCAGACCATTCAACCTTGCTCAACCTTTACAATGAAGAACAATGACATTCAAACAAAAGAAATCAATAAGTAAACACACATGAAGAAAATAGTTAATGTGGGAAACCCTTGAAGGGAGAAAAACCACTGAAATCAATGCACTATGGTGGATAATTGTCCTAAATAGATTACAAGGATTTCAATTTGTTGAGCACCCACTCAACTTGAAGCACCAACTCCAATTTCTAAGCCAAACACCTACTTGACAAATTTTGCAAGCTCCTACTTGCATGGAAGCAACAACTCCCATTTTTCTAAGCACCTACTTAGTCTTCACAAGTTTTTGATCACCTTCATCTGACCTAGTTTCTTGAACCAATAAATTAGTGATCTCTTATTCGAGATCATATATCTTATCCTTCTTCTTCATACACCTAGATTCACCTATTTGCTCAATCACACATACTTTTGAAACTATGTCTTCAAAGATATTTTTGATGAATTTTTTTGCATATATATAGATGAGGATGACACACCGTGACACCCTCTACTCTTCCACTTCCGACACCTTTAACTTATAGCTTCTCTAACTCATACAAGAGGCTTGGATGATGTCACCTAAAACTTTCATATTATCATCATTGCATTTGCAGGTATACATTACAATTTCAAACATTTCTAAATTTTTATAACCCTTATGACTTACATTGATTTGAAAATGGTACTTAATTTTTTTGAAGTACTTGGAAAATTTCAGATTTTGAAATTCTGAGACTCAACATTGATCTTGAGTTAATTTGATCCAATTTTTAGGTGTCTTGAAACCCAAATCCTCAACTCTTCCAAAAATACCAATTAATCTAATTTTTCAACTTAAGTGAATCGCTTGAATCTAATACAAATCCATTTTAATTCACAATTGATTTCAAATCATACACTCAAACTGAAATTTGAATCCAAGTTGATAAGTGTATTCAAATCTTGTTGTGGGTTATGGATACTGAAATTTCCATTCAATCCATTTACTCCAGTTTTGTACTTATTTTATCAATTAATAAAATTAATCCAATGATGAATTTCAACTGATAAAAATCTTCTAAAAACTGAAATGCACAAATCCACAACACAAGAAATTGATAACGAAGTTCACCCGAAGGCTACATCTCGGATTCACAAAAAGTGAATCGATCCATTAAACATCCAATGAAGTACAATATCCCTTCAATCTTGACTTAACAAACCTTTATACCTGCAAATGAGCTGATTCAAACCTCATGTAACTCTGTAATTTACTATAATCATTCCCAAGTTCATCCGTGGCTCCTACAATATTTCTTTTGTTTGTTCCCTGTGCAAATACGTTCAAAAAAATGTCTACAACTTGAAATATAAAAGACCTATATAAATAAGGTTTAAATTTATGGAAAATTTAGGAAATTATTAAAAACTTCCCTTTTTACTTCATGGTCTGATTCGGATCAGAAGTGGATGCAAAATACAGATCTCTGCTTGCCCCTCGTGCCTGTTCTGTGAAACTGCGATGGAAAAATGCCTACACAGAAAAATATATAGCACTTCATGCAACAAAAGTTACCTTTCTGGAAATCTCTCATAATTTTGAACAACTTTTATTTTTATACCAAGTCCTAATTCGAACCATAAGTGCCTCGAAAATTGTGATCTCTGCAAACTGGTCCTTCGCTGTCCCCCTTCCCAACCTACCAAAAGCTTCCTTTAAATAGATGTGATCTCCTTCTCTATCACTTGCTACAAAGTGGCGGCTTGGTAAGGCTGATTACTATTTTGGCATAGGTCAAGGGTTCAAATCCCCCTTCCATAGGTTTAGGCGCCAATTTAGCCATTGACCCCACGTTTGGTGGGAAAGAGATAAGATAAGCCTTAAAATAGCTTTTTGGCCACAAAATCCTCCTTATACCATGGGATTTGAGTTTATTCACATGGAATGGATTAAATAGATTTTTACAATTATTTTTTTTAAATATAAATCCACTACAAACCTGCCAAGTGTCACGCCCATAATATGCCATTTGTCCACGTTAGAGTGTACCACGTCATCATTTGACTGCAACATTGACTATGCATATCTTTCGATACGAACTCAGATTTGGTCCGTTCAAAATGCGTCGGAAAGCTTGCGATGAGCTCTATACCATGGAACTAATTTTGAAACATTAAAGTACCATCCATTTTTCCTTATCACAAACTTCCACGTGTCACCTTGTCATTGGTCCACTTTGGTTGACCTATTGACGTGAGTTGACTCGTTTGGAGGCCCATCTTTGACCGCGATAGAATTTGCATACGGACTCTGTTTCGGAGTTCAAGCATACTGTTGGAAAGGTCTCAATAGTCCTTCAGCATGGTCCAATTTTAGGGAAGTTTACGGAAAATTTTCATAGTGAAAAATCCTCCAGATCATACATGAGGAAATGAAAAACATTCCTACACTTTCTACACCTACGACACCACTAAAAATAATCCATCTTCAAATAACATTTACAATCTTCTTGTGTGATTCTATCCATTTGTCTTCTTCTTCTCAACGAGGCCTTATTTGTATTTTAGCCATCCTAGAAATAAAGAGAAGTGTTATGAAGATGCATGAAAATTAGAATTTTTTCCTCCTTCCCATATAAATCCTTGATAATCTTTACAACTCACTATTTCACCTTCAAGACTTCATTAGAGCTCACATCCACACCTAGGTGTATGTGCCTTCAAAATGCAATTTTCAATTTAGGTGAAACAACACAATTTTAGGATCATGACATGCACCAAATTTAGGATGGATGACTATTAAATATGTTCTTAAGATCATCATTTACTTGGAGAACTATAGGAAAAGACACAAAACACCATTTCAACTCTTCTTCTCATCTTAAAGCTCACAGTCATGGTGGATCAAAAACATAGTCACTAGAACACTAAAATATTATTGATGTAACAACTTTCAAAGCCTCTTGATACTTGGATCATGATTCATGTGGCATTTGGTTCACCTTAAAATGAAAGGATAAAGTCTACCACCGTCATTCAATCAATGAGACACGATTAGACAAGGTACAAATGGGTTTGTATGCACATAAAAATAGTCTTCATAGAATGAGAAAGTTCATTCATTTATCTAGATTTTCATGACTTCTATGGAACATTTATGGAAATATATATGTCTCGGGAAACTCATAAAGTCCATACCATGCTTCATTTTATGGTGTGAAGCTCAACTATGCTTGATTGTTAGAGACTACTCATACTAGGTTCCAAGTCAAAAAAGCTAGTCTTGCTCCATTTGCTTCTAACATACCAAAATTCACTCTCGTGGAAAACAAATGATTGATACACTTCACCAAGAACCTCAAATAAACCTTCAAAGAGTCACATTAATTTATTGTGTGGAGAATACCACATTTTACTTCTTGTTTCTCGGACCTATTTGAGCCTAGAATGGCAGTTTTGGACCATTGGAGCTTAGACCCAAACACACTTCACTTGATCACTTCTTGGGATCAAAAATGTCATATAGTACTTGAATAAAATATTCATGCTCATATTTCACCTTTAAAACATGCATTCACTTCAATACTTTGTCAAACCATCATGATTGGATTTGTCTCTTTTAGCCCTTAGTGGTAGGTCATTTTGGATGACATGTTTCACAAAAATTAGGCAAAGAACCTACCTAAATATTTTCATGGAAAGTTGGGGAACTTCCTAATATTTCTCCCACAGTTGGATTTTCACCATGAAACCTAAGATACCTGACTATACTATCAAATCCTTACAAAATAGAGATAAACTTGTACCATACAATTATATATGGAGTTTGAAACTAATGCACACATGTATTAGGAGGAGTCCTTTTCAAGCCAAAATGATAATTTTAGAAATTCCATGGAGTTTTAGGACCAAAACTTCATATTTTTCTTATCACTTTAAATGAGGGTTTTGGGAGGGTTCAAACCTACTCGGCTTAAGGATCGTTCATAAATCTTAAGGCATAATTCTTCCTCATTACACTTGTAAAATGAAATAAGTTCCATGCCCCAAATTTGATGAAAATATTATGACACCATGCATAATTTTAACATACAAGTGAGCACATCAAACATGACCTTCGAGCTAGAGATGATCATTTTAAGAGCTTAATAGAGCCTAAAACCTCATAACTTGAAAATTATTCTTCAAATTGCTTTGATTTTTATCCACAACACTAGGAAAAACCATTTTGACTTCCCAAGTGCTTACTTGCTCATAAATAGGTCTATATCTTCTTGACCAATATGACTTGTACTTGCTTACTTGCGTTTCCTCAAGAGCATGCCTCCAAAATGCCTTGAACTTTCGTTTACCACCTAAAGGATGACCTGAAATTTTTTTCCAAATCCTCTCTACCATGCCACAACACATAATTTATGATTATACTGTCATGTTTTAGCTTACTTTACTCCATACTCCAATTCATGTTAGCATTAGGTATTATAACTAGGCATAATTAATCTTGTTTGCACCATGCCTCATGAGACCTCACCTATTCTTCATCATGAATGCCCTTACACACCCTTGAAACACCTATTGATACTTGTAGGACACCTTTAGAGTTCACACCAAGCACCTCCATGCATCTAGTTTCTTGAAAATGCACCAAACATGCATCAAGACCTTGTGCACACACTATGACATCTCAGGAAACCACACCAAGACACTCCAAACATACCATTTTAGGTCATGAGAAGGCACTACCAATAAACCTTCATATCCCCGAATGATTGACACCTTACAAATCACTATTTTCCATCAATTCCACATGATATCAATGACAACATCAATGAGACAGGGTTCAACAAATACTATGACACAAAATTCTTCATTACTAGCTTTTTATAGTCCAACATTGGTTTTGTCATCAATAACTTCTAATTATCAATTGTTGGATTTCATTTGTCAATTTTGTGAGAAATTGTTGAAGCCTTAAAGTCGGTCCTTGATTTCTCCTCCATGTTTAAATATATTATCCAAAGTAGTAACTATTTAAAATTCTTCCCATAATAGCTTCACACATCTATTACTATCGTATGGTGGTCTACCACTAGTAGGAGGAAGCTACCCCAAATATCTCACCAAATTCATTAAAATACCTCCAAAACGTATCTATTATTTTTTAGAAAATTCTTGACAAATTCACGAGTATATGTTTTAAAGAAAATGTTGTCAATGAATCTTATTTCATCAACCAATATGTATTTATGTGGGAAATTTCTTTTGGAAAATTGTAAGTTGTATTCATTCTAATTCTGAAAATTCATGATAGAGATTTGAAGTTGTGAATGGATTGTTGATGTAAAATATTAAATATTATAAGTTTTCTTATAGTGCAAGTTGTTTAACCCTAAATTAAATTTATAGTTCAATTTAATTAGGTGTATGATATATTAGAGTTGATTATTGATCTAACAAAGATGATACAATATAAACACTAAATCAGATTTACAACTTAGATCAAATAAGGAAGATTATTATACACCACTCAATTGACATGCGATTGAAAGTACAAAACAGAGGTATAGAGGCACTTAACTTGTCATAACTAATTTCTAGAAATATCTAAGACTCGTGCACTAGAGAAATAGAGAGAATTGAATCTATGAAGCCCTTAGAAACTGGACTAGAATTTCAAGTGTATTGAGATCGGGGTCATATAACATGGTCATGACCATACCATACGACCCAAGACCTTTTGTATGGTCTTGGACCTCCTCTAAGACAAATTATATAATTTTCTAGGTTAATTGTCTTCTCGAGATTTAATTATCACTGTCAAACCCTAGTTGTTGCACATGCAATGAATCTCTCTATGAACTGGTCATCATCTCAAAACTTAGCCATAGATGAAGAGTCTTGCAAAACAAACATTAGAAAGGTTGTGGGCACCCTCATGCACCATTGACATTTACACTACTTTGAAGAGGCCTCAAACCTCATTTTGGATAGTCAGTAATGGACTTTGAAAACCTCATGTATTTATTTCCCTTTCTAACATTTCCATTTTAGATCGCCATGTTTGGCCTCATGTGCACAATAACACTTAGACTAAAATTAAATTGTAACCTTGTAGTTACAAACTCAAATATTAATAAATGATACAAATTATTGTCTATTTAATGGAATGTTTGTTGAGTATTAAATCTTTCTTAATAGTTACCAAAATTATATTATTATGTTTTTTAATAACAAAGCATAAAACTTATAGAATAAAATAACTTAAAACATAATGAAAATAAACAATACTTCTAAATAGGAAAATATGGTATACTTCTAAGGGTGGTAAAAAATTTGATAAGTAATAATAATATTGATTAAAAATAGATAAAATACACTAGAACACATGGACATTAAACCTTGATACAACTAATGCCTAAAAGTTACAAACTTATATATTAATGATTGATACAAATAATTGTCCTATTTAATGGAATGCTTGTTAAGTATTAAATCTTTCTTAATACCCGTTGACCTACAAAGTTATACTTTTGAATGGCTCTATAAATTTTGGGGAGTTATGTAATCACACTATTGCGTGTTTAAATAACATAAGTCTAAAACTGATATAACAAAAAACTTTCCTCTCATACCAAAAGAAATGACATGACCAAAATATCACTTCTACATGTCTCTCATACAAAAACATCAAGTAAATTTACCAAAAAACTATACTTCACAGGTGACTTGGATCCCAACATGGTCTAGTTTGAAATTGTGGTGTACGACTATAATGCCAATGACCAGGTCAAGAAGGGATTGGCGGTTCGAGAGGATAGTGGCCCATGTGGTATCCAACGAAGAAACTCGATAACATATTATTGTTAGGAAAATAATCGATAGTGCTTCACATATTTAATATTTACCGTATGGTAAATATATTATTGCTATGGTAAGCTAGTAGTTAATATTAGTTAATATTATATATTATTGAAACAACAATATATTACTCAATATTTTTATACCCATAATATTATAAATGGGTTGTTAGTTTCCTAGTTTGTAGGAGGTAGTTTTCCTACCTCTATGGCTATATAATAAACATTGTAATATGAAATATCATAAGAAGAAATCAATTATTTTCTTGTGTAAATTTGTGCCTATAGCCTCATTCGGTATGAGAGCAATATAATAGAAGCAATGAGAGTCCTTTGGAATATTTTTTAGTTTTATTTTATTACTAGAAGTGATTGCTTTGTGAGTTTCTTATCTCAATATTCATGCTTTCTTAGTGAAATACGTCTTGATTCTATTTTCTTGTCACTGACATATCTAATGTCTATAAAGCTTGATATTTTCAGAGTTTAAGATTGATGTTGATTATTATTGTTAGTAATTTGGTGTTGAGAACTAGTTTTTACAAATTGGGTGAGAAAGAATATTCTCACTATTCCTAATTGAAAAGTAATTAGAGAATAAAATGGTAAATATAATGAAGAGTGAGATAGAGAGAGATACAAATAGAGAAAGAGAAATAGAGAGAGATACAGAGAGAAGCGAATTCAAATAAAGAGAGATATATAGAGTTCGGGGGTCATTGTTACGAATCGAGGTACTATATGACATAAATTCAAAATAGACTACTCTATTTTTCATTATATTCCATTTCTTTGTTGGTGATATTCTCAAGATTTGTGAAGTGTATCATTCATTTCACCAATTCAGTCATCCATACTAGAGGCAAGATTAAATATATAAGGTTATTCCTTGTGCTAGAGATCATCTATTACAGATCGAAGTAAAATCATCGAGACTTGGTATGTTGGATACACCCCATTTCTATTACCGTATTTGGAATATGTGTTGATATTAGTGGCTATAAAAGCATGGTCAACCTACCTCCTCACTATTCACGATCAGTTTAGAGCTCACCACCTATGAATTTTATCCTTGGCAAGGTAACATATTTGTTTTAGCGATTGCATGAGTTATGTAATGCTTGGTATGGACTAATATGCAAGCGAGTATTTTAGGACAAAAATATCATCAATTACATGTACACTGACATCCATGTTGACTCTCCACATGGAAATTTAAACCGAGGATACATTGAAAATATTTTTCTTTTATTATCTTGAGGATAGAAATACCACAAATCTCACTATAGTTTACATGGTGAAGAAGACAAATATAAAGCCTAAGTTCATAAGTTTTTAGTTTTGGAATTTTTGGTATTTTAATATATGTTTATAGCTTTAGTATTTTTTTATAGAAATTGATAAAATTTTGAGGGTTTGAAAGGACCCACATCCTTGTACAAAAGGAACAGAAGGCTAGATATTACAATTAAGCATATCATAAAAGAAGTTCATAGTAAACAAGTGCCAAAGTCCAAAAAGACAAAAGCACGTGTAGGGGTTACATTTTTAACTTATTATTCAACACTTCAACAAAATTAGAGGTAACAACATCTAGATTGTTTTTAACCAATGCTTCTACCAAATTGATGAGCTCCCATAACCATTATGTAGATATTCCCGAGTCTTATAAGCATTATCCTTCCAGCTTTTTATGACTGTAAAGGATTTGTTGAGTTTTTCAAGTATAATGAGAATAATTCCAGCAATGTTAGTGTCCTGTGATGTATCCATAACATTAACAATAACATCATCCTCAACATCATCACAGTTTCCTCAAATTCATTAGCCACAATTTCATTAGCATCCTCAATGGCACTTTCATCGACCTCATCAACAATATTGTCAATATTGGCATCCACCATGTTGATAGGTGAGCCCAATTGAGGGGAATCCATGTAAGCCATAAAGAGCCCAAGAAAAACATCAAGGATGTCACAATCCATGCCCGAAGCGAGAGGTTAGAGAAATGATGGAAGATGAATGAACAAGCTGTCACCAAGGGAGAGATGGTAGGACATGGGGAAGTAGAATGAGGCGGGGAAGTGGGAGGAGTTGAGGCAACAACACAATGGCCCATGATCAAAACCTATGAATCGGAGATAGGTGGGAGGTCAAGGTGACTGGAAGCGACTAAAGGAAGAGGGGATAGGAGGTAGTAGAAGGGGAAACAACGGGTAGATCCGAGAAAAAGGAGGGAAGCAAGCCAAGACTTGGGGTTGCAGTAAACTTAAAAAAATAAAATAAAAATCCTTGATGAAGGAGAGGGCCTTCACCAACATGAGATTGTTTTATAGAAAAATCCAAAGACTGAAACAAAAATTTCACTAGATTTACCTTAATTGCATTGCAAAAGTGAGCCAGAAGGAAGAGTTGGGGTTCGTATATCAATTTGTATCTCCCTTCAAGAGTAAAATATCACATTATCTACTCGGTGACTCTATCCTATAGATCAAACAGGGAAGCCCTCTCATAGCTAGACTGATATTTACAGAGTTGTTCCTTCTTCTTTAAGAAATCCCCCATATCCGCTTTAAGTGACCTCTTCAAGTAAATATCTCCAAAAGCAGGAGGCCTGTAGCCACGACGACAATGGATTACGTGGCGATTTCAAACTTAGTCGACCCACTTTTAGTTTTCCTTTCTTCCATGTTGCTAATATCCTTTAAGTGAATAATGAGTAAAATCTCCCCTCCCACGCATGAAAATTATCACAGCGATAAGTCATAATAATTGTGCAATAAATGATCCATCGATGGGGGATAGATAAGAGTATTGATAATGCTAACATCAACTAAATACACTAGAAATCACATGAGGCCTGCCGAAAGAGCGGTTGGATTCAAGAAAAGTAGAAAGGTTGAAACAAAAAGCAAAGAGAAATACGGGTGAACCTGGAAAATGAGGCCTAAAGCGATACAAAAAGCAAGAGATATTCAAAGGTAACAACGATTGCCCGACGGAAAGGGACTGCGCCCCCACGAGAGGTGGAAGGAGCTAAGAAGAAGGATTTACGGGGAGAGCTAGAGAAGACGGAAGGGAGCGAAGGTGATATTCCTCTTGGAGTCTGGAATGCAAAAGGGGAGTGGAGGACATGCGAGAGTATCGGGAGAAAGAGAAAGCTGGAGAAATACAAAGGGAAGAGAGGGACGGAACCCTTGAGATAGCAGTGAATGTAAGGCCTTGTCTTTCAGTGCCGCCAATGTCTATTGTAGCACGTTGTAGTGTAAGCCCTTGAGATTTGTGGATAGAAAAAGCCCAAGCCATTTTGAGCGGTAGTTGTCTGCGGCCTCCTCTAGAAATGGGAGGAATAGGAACATGTAAGGGGTTGTTTGAATCCCAAGGAGGTCCTGTGTAACGATCAAATTTGATGACGACAAACAGAGGTAGATTTGGAGGGCCGAGAGGATATTCCATAGATTATGTCAATGATAGAACCAGTAGCGCCGTTGACGAGACCCTTCTCAACCCACAAGTTTGTGGAAAGCATTACTTTTTGATTGATGCAGAGAAGAACCTTGGGCTTCAATTGATCATCCTCGGTATCGCCTGATGCAGAACGTCTTGTCTTTTCGGCAATAGATCTGGCTATAGGAGAGTTAAGGGACTTCAACATAAAAAGGTTGTGCGAGTCCACAAGGTCATTCTGAGCAAAAAGATGAGGGCCTTCTTTAAACTCAATCCTTTCTTCTTCGGACAGGGAGGAATCGAGATCTTGACATAAGAGCTTCCCAGTCTTGGATTAGAGGGATGGCGTTACGAATGTTAAGCAACAATTCCGGAATGATGTCTGTGCAGGTTCAGAGCCTTGTTGCCTGAAGATTGAATGAAGGGAGACTGATATGTTGAATTCGCGCCAGAGGGTAGCTCCATAAGACTTGCTTGCATAAAGTGGAATGTCCATAACCGGAGGAAGTTGACCAAGGTCTCCGACAAGGATCATAGATCTACCTCCAAATGTTGAGTCTTTGAAGTGCGGGAAAGCCTCCCTAAGACGGTAGTCGATTCTGGAAAGAAGCTTTGGACCGATGAAACTCATTTCATCGATTAAAATGTATTTGATGTGTTTGAGTGAGTCTTGAAGAGACGATAAAGCTTGGCCCTCTAAGGGTTTGAGCTCTTTAATGGGAATCCGAAGGCTTGAGTGTATCGTAGAAGCAGAAATGTTGAATGCAGCAACTCCTGTTGGGGCGAGCAAAAGGAGAGGGGAAAGGCCTTCGCTGGAGGAAGAGGCAAATGAAGACTTTAAAATGTTGATGAGGAATGATTTACCTGTACCTGCAGTGCCTTGTATAATAAGTCTCAGTGGAGGAAGGTTGGATCTATGCGTGAAGTGTTGATTAACTATGTTGAAAGCTTGTTGTTGTTCTGGAGATAAGCCAGAAGTTGGAGGGTTGAACTTGTCCATGAAGGAAGCTGAAAGATGGTTTGCCTTAGTATCTTCGATGAAAGTGGCACCAAGAGATTGCAGAGCAAATGGAATATGATGTGCACTCCAATTGTGAAGGGTGTCAAATTCACGAAGTCCAAGCATTTGCAAGTTATCAAGGAATGAAGTGCTACCGGGGTGGAGTCGAGCCAAATGTTGCCAATCGTACAATTGTTCAACTGGAAGTGGGAGCTCGACCTCGGTTTCAGTGTCGCTGCCGGAGGTGTGGGGCGCATTAGATTCATGTCGACCAATATGATAGGGCCGATAATTGCATGTCGAACAAGCTCCAATTAGAAATGGTTTGTTGAGGTGTTGAACCAATATCATTAGAAATGTTGCGGAAAGGTTTGTATAGAAGGAGCTCAGACCAACAAAAAAGTTCAAAAGAGGGGGAGTCCTTAGACGGAATGCATTGAAATTTGGGGAACACCCGAACAATAGCTGGTTGGGTACGACTTTTCCACCTATCGTGCTTGCGGTATTTGTTGTAACTCCAATCACGTGCAACTTCAATGAGTGGAAGGCTTTCCATGTATGAAGGTCGGACCCTGTATGCATCTAAAAGAAGGGATGTTTCTGCATCTTCACATTCTGCTTCAGCTAATTTTCTTATGATTTTTCTGCCTACATTTAGCATCACAAAAATGTGACTGCACATTACAAGCGGCAATTTGAGGAGCATGTGGCATGTTTCTTGTGCGCTAATGTCATGTTCAACCACACTCTCAGTTAACATTTTTTTATGGCTAAATGTGCAGGAAGATCAGGATCTAAACCTGTCGATAATCTAGAAAGCATATGGTGGTATGTTTCTGATCTTTGTTCTGCTTTGGAAGCATACTTAGCAATGTATTTAAGGACAACATGGCGAGATAGAACAGGTTGACAATCTATATTGGCTCTCCATATGGATAACATTGTTGGATTGTGTGTGTTCAATCTATCATCATTCCTTGAAGGGAGGTATTTAACCGAAGCACTTTCATCAACAAACAATAAAGAAGCAGCTCTATTCTCCCAAGGTGCGTTGTATCGACATTGGAGCTGGTCATTTTTTTCCGAAGGCAAGTATTCTCGGAGCACTTTGTGTGGCGTTGAACACGATTTATTAGTTCCTCCAAATCCTGCAACGGTGAAACTGCAAGAATCTGAGACGAATCTAAAAGGAAAGGATCATCTTGAACATTCCTATGAAAAAATTCTGAGTGAACGGAAGCAGGGCGCATATTCCATGCAGATATGTAGATATCAAAGTATTGTTGCACTCTATTGACAGATTCATTATTTGACCAGTCGATGCGATCAACATCTGGAGCATCCTCAAGCCATAGAAAACCATGAACATGAGCTGAACCTCTATGTTGCCATTCATACCTACGGTGAAGGAAGGTAAATCGTTTTGTATTCAAGTAAGTGAAAAGAATAAAGCATTCAAGAATTTTACCTGTACCAGTAGTCTTTGGCACGAAGATGTTTCTGTAACACTTCCTCACGGAATATGGTGAATCTTTGATGTAAGTAAGCAGCGACACGATGAGGGTGGTTAACAATGTTCATGGTCCTCCAGTGTTGTGCTGCACGGGCCTCAACAGGAGACAAACCTGGCATGATGTTATGTAGGTCTGGCCATTTTGTGTCAGTTGCACTTAGAGTGAAGAAGAGTGTAGGCGCACCCAATTGTTCAATCATGTCAGAGACTTCCCCTCTGCTCTTTGACCAAAATGTTCGTGTTCCGCGCAAGCTGGTTGCGAATCTCATTAAACTTTGTGGAAGGAAATCATCAGGGAAATCATGCAGGCGTTGTCGAAGCTATCCTATAGTAGGGGGGATACCATGTTCAATGTTCAACCTCATGAATACTGCAGCTGTAGATTGGCTCCTATGTCTCATAATAAGGTTAAGCAAGAAGTACCGGAACCTGGGGTGTGACCCAAAATGATCATCATGGTACCGCATTAGGTGGAGGGCATATTCATGCATTTGAACATCCTTCATGCGTGGTTGTTTAAAAAATGTTGCACCAGTTGGAAACAAACATGGAAAAGCCATTGAGAAAAGGCCCTCTGTGGTGTATTCATTAATTGGAGTGTTTCCGACTTCAGGCCAAGGCAGGTTGTAGGGCGCAGGCTGACCATTTGAAAGCAGGTATCGAACGATCAACTCCTCTTCCGTGCCAGTGTTTGGGTCTGAAGGAACAAATGAGGATGTCTCCTCGGGAAACTCGTCGGGGTTGGAAGGAGGGTTGCCAGTATCGTGCGGTTCAGAGAAGAGAGGCTGGAAGGTCAATAGGAACAGAGTTAAGGGAGGAGGATATGTTTGTTGGTTCCTGTGGAAGAGAGGAAAGAGCCTCACTATCAATAAGAACATCTTTATAGTAGGGGTCATGGAGAATTTTATATTGAAGAGCTTCCCAAACACGGGACCTACTTACATAGAAGTCATATTTCGTTTGTTGTTTTCCAGTTTTTTGTACCAACAAGAGATCCAAATCTCCTAGCCGACGAGGAAGGTATTTGGCAATGGAAGAAATGTTTTGCGGGAAACTTATTGTGTGCCCTGAATATTTGTATTGTCCCCCACGCACTTGTGTGATTTGCAAAACAGGATTAACGCGAGCAATCAACATTTCTTCGACTTGAGTTAAAGACTTAAGAATGGAAGGTTGCGGGCCAGGATCCATATTGTTCCAAGATGAGAAGCGATGTCCACTTCTTTCGGACTTGCACCTAGTGCACATGTGTTTCCCTTCATGGAAGCTAGTATTTATGCCTGGGTAGTTCTCAAGACAAATTGAGCAGGTGTGAATGTTCGATAAAAGATCCAGTCTTCGGTGGAATCTGCGCTGGGCATCAGTCCAAGAAGGGGACGCACGGAAAGTTCTTTGGAGTGGAATGGGGGTGGAATCTTGGGTGGGGCTTCTATGATGAGTTTGGCAGGAAGGCGATGGTAGTGTCGAAGAATACGAAATAGGTAGTTTGGCGAGAGAAGGAGAAGCGAATGTGTGTAGTTCCGGGAGACGACCTGAATGAAATGTGAAGGGTGAAATAATGGAAGGAGCAAAGTATTGGGCTGAAGAAGATGGAGGGCTCTCTAGGAATGCAGAGGGTTGCAAATCGATGTTGGGTATGATGAAGGCAAGGTCCGACACAAGTGGTGTCATTAATGCCAAGAGGGGAAGGAGATTTTTCTGGTGCGGAGGGGAAAGTAGCAGGGGAAGACATGGAAGGGGGGAACGCAACAATTTGGAGAGTGGAAGAATTTTCGGCATTTGTCGGAGCTGGCGATAGCGTTCGCGACGGGAAGCATTGATTTCTTTTTTGTGCAAGGCATAAATAGCTCTTCTTCTTTCTTCGTTGTTCTGGGGTAGGCATTGTGCATAAAACAATGACCTGCACAGACCACATAAAAAATTGTGGCATAAGAGAAGATTCGAAGAGTAATAAATTATGTATGTGAATAAGGGGAAATGAATGCAAAAACATTTAGTAGATGTTTATCTTGCTCTAAATGTTTTATATTTGTGTAGTTAAAGGCAAAAGAGCAAAAGGAAAATAATTTGTTTTGCATATATTTTTAAGGAAGTAAAGGAAGAAATACAAGTGTTTGTATGGAGTTATTGATTAGGAAAAAGCATAGAGATATGTGTTAATTTGTTTTTGTACATAGGTATTAAGAAGGAAGAAGGTAGAAATAAGTAAGAAGTTCATGTGAAACATAGGTAAACATTCAAGAAATCAATAACGAGTGGCATAATGTAAGCATAAACTATATATATATATATATATATATATATATATATATATATATATATATATATATATATATATATATATATATGCATTGGACCATATATTTTTATGTATGGACCATACATTTGTACAGGTAAAAAGGTGTCTTTGCGATAGAGACGTGCATGCAAAGCAATATTTACAAACATTAAATGGAAATCTATTATAGTTATCGTCCATTGGAACATGCGGAGAAAAGCATAGTAGAAATGTATCTGTGGACAAAACCGTATTACATAGGAAATATGAACAAAGAACAAAGAAACAGAAATATAGGAAAGTGTTATGGTGGAAAGGAAGGCCAAAGTCAAGAAACAACTTTGGAATCCTCCAATTTAACGGAATCAAGTACGACACATTTCAGCTGTGAATTTCCACGGAAAGTTTCTTTTTCACAGAGAGAGTGAATTTGTAGTCATGGCCAATTATCTGGTTTGCAATTTCTGTTGTAGCCTCGTAACGTCTATGCACAATAGTTGGAGATCTGTTGCTGCGACACCCATGATTGCTTCAGCAGCTGTGTCAAATGTTGTAACCGATTGTAGCTCTCCTGAGCCATCTTGCAAGTCTATACGGAGAGCATACCTATAGTCGCATTGATGCACATGAGAGTTACAACTTACACAAAACCACGAGCCATTGTTTGTTGGTTTCACTTTCTTTCGGCATTGTTTCTCACCAATTGCAAGGGGGCAAGCCATGTAGTAGAAGTTATCCATTGCAATGTTTGTAATTGTAGCTGTAAGCGTAGCCCATTCATTGTTGACTGTATTGCCCATGTGAAGTATTTCTGTAATTGTTGCCACTGGTTTTAAGCTTTGCGGAGGACCTAGAAATTTGTTCGTTATAGAGGGAGTATAAACAGTGTAATTTTTAGAGGCAACCCAATCTTGCAGCATTTTTGATTCAGGAATCTGAGGATTGACAAACCATTTTGTGCTGGAAATAGTGTCTATGGAAGTACCATTGAAACTCGAAATGTGAGCTACTTTTAAAGCCAACACTGGGAGTTGAGGAATAGAAAGGAGCTCCTCAAGTTCTTGGGCAAGATCCTGTAAATGTTGGCCCCATAAAGTTACAGTAACACTAAATCCTGACATGTCCTTCAGTTGCAAGCTTCTCCGTATAGTTTCACTGGAATCCCACCTGCGAATAGTGGAGCAAGGCGAGATTGCTAAAACAACACCAATAACATCAATGAAGGAACCAACAGGTTTTGCAGGTATATCTTTGATTTCTGTGAGGTGAAAGTTATGCAAAGGAATTATGGCGTTATTGACAAGCACCGGAGAGATAGTGGAAGAAGCTTGCAAGAATATCTCAAATTCGTTGTTAAGGTGGTTATAACCTGGTTTTGCATGCCCTATCCTTCCATTTGTGATGGTGTATAAGTTTCCAGCCTCTATTTCTTCAAAAAACTTAGCCGTAATTTCGTTGAAGCATGTAACACGTATTTCCCCGCCTTCATCATCCACAAAGTCAAAGGTGAAATATGAGCCGGTGCCATTTGCATTTGCATATTCCTTGAGCGATGTTTTCCCAAGGGCATGCCCTTCAATAGACCACGTACGCAAGGTTGTATTTAGGGCACTAATTTTTAGAGGCAACCTTGAATTGGCAGGGAGGACAAGTTTCTTTTGTGGAGGTGTTTGCGGAACCAAAATTTTGTCATCTCCATGATTTGTATCAGTAGTTGATTGCTTTCCGTGAATGACATGGGTGGGAACAAGAGTGGGAGTACCAATTTTAGGATGTGTTTCTGTAACAACTTCCATCTCGGAGACAAGAATAGTCCTGCAAAAAAAAAAAAAAGAAAAGGGAAAAAAAATTAGTGAATATAAAAGAAATGAAAACGGAGCATCCATGAACAAAGGAAAATGGATGCATACAATTCATGTTTTAGAATCTGCAAAGGGTTTTCATGTAGTCGAAAAATGTTTTAGACGATGACGTAAATGGTTTTGCGTGAGTCAATGCAGATCGAAGGGGAACAATGCTTCCATCTTTTAGACGACCATCTAATTCCACCATATGGCAGCCATGATAAACTTTCCCAACACACAATGCGAAAAAAGAGCTTTGAAAGTGCACCATAAACCTTCGAAAGAGAGATGCAGCGCGATGTTGGAGCTCTTCGAGTTGACGAGAACAAGTACATAGATCGAAGGGAAAAATGTGAGAAGTTGGACTATTGGTTTGAGTGTTCTATCTGTATATCACCTACAACCCTCAATCAAAATAGAGATTCCACCATATGTCAAAGTGCAGCCATGATCAAGATTGTTCCCAACACACAATGCGATTCTGCACAATGAGCTAAGTCGCATTACAATATTTCTAAACCTTCTGGAAAGAAAAGTTAATAAAAGCGCAAGCATTTACATCGAGGACTAGCAAAGAGAACAAACATCGTCAGGTTGTGTGTGACGAGAACAAGTACATATGAGATCAAAAGGTATACAAAGATAAATATTGATATAAACAATATAACACCGTTTTTTGGCAAAAAAATTGTAATTTGCGGGACATACTGTATTTTTTTGGCATAATTCTATTTTGTTTTAAGGTATAGGGTTTAGGGTTAAGGGTTAACAAACACATGAAAAAGTTAAGTATACTCCTATGAAATGAAAAAAACCCATAGTAACTAAATACTAAATAACACAATTATTTAAATACAAATATTAATCCCATAAAACAATCAATTAACTAGTTAAGCAACAAATTATGCAAATAACTACCTATAAATATAATACATATAGCAAGGAGTTAAAGCCGGATAACACTATGATTACGATTTTTTTATGTGAAAGTATTGATTATTAAACATTATATTATATTTCCAAAATGCTATCTTGAATATAATTATGTATTAGACTGTGAAAGATTATAAATGTCGCATCAAATTCTATTTCAATAAAAATGGGACATTAGAGTATGTGGCTAATTATCCATAAATTCAAAACCAATGTACGGTGCGGGATCAAACTCACGACCTATGGTGGCACCCAGGCACTCGAAAATCTAAATCAATTACGTGCAAAGCAAGGGATAAGAATGACTCGATAGCAAAAAAACAAGAATAATTTAATTCGCCTGAGAGTCTTTATTTATGATAGTGTTTACCTTGTTGAGAGCATTTATTTATGAAGAAGAATACTCATCCGGTTTGGGGCATGATAAGTTGAAGCTTTTTTTTTGTGCCCGAACAAGACAATTTCTTGCCTGAACATGCTGATATGAGGTGACATATGTTCCAAAACTTAGGTTCTTACTAAAGAAATTACATCCTTAAGAAAATTCCTTTTTAATATTATTACTCAAAATTATATTTACAAATTTGATATTATAATCAAATAAAATTTAAAAATTATATTTACACATTTGATATTATTATCAAATAAACCTTAAATTAGGATTATATGCTAATTTTATAATGTATTGAAACTTTTATCAATATGAAACACTTATATACACATTTAATTTTGGAATTTATTTTAGTTAAAATGGTTGTAGACTCTTATATTAATGTGTAGTATTATATATATAAGTAGTTTATTGTTATTTGATAATATAAATTTTAATTCAAACTACA
The DNA here is from genome assembly GCA_018340775.1 of Taxus wallichiana var. yunnanensis. Lineage (NCBI taxonomy): Eukaryota > Viridiplantae > Streptophyta > Pinopsida > Cupressales > Taxaceae > Taxus > Taxus wallichiana. Next base: position 816,672,145 of record CM031239.1, read on the forward strand.
CGTGGTTTCTGATCTATTAAAGGACTCAGAGACTAGAATTATTTCTCTTCCACTTTTTGATGTGGACAAATGTGGGAGAAATTTGGTTTTATTACAAAACAAATGCGTGTTTGGTGATTCACAAATAATATTGATAAAATTAAAAATTAACACGGAAATTTTAACATGGCTATAGACACCTGTAAGACCTCCAATTCGTTTGCAAAGTTTACGGTAAAAAAAAATAAACATGATATCACAAGTATTAGGAAACATACCAAAGTAATGGGTTATTTAATATTCAAGTAGGTTGTTGAAAAGAAACAAACCCAGTCAAGGTTAATCGTGTAAACTCTTTAATGGAGCCTTGATGACTAATTCTGTAGACCTTTAGTGGGTTAGAATACGGGGTGAGTATTCCAAAGTCTTAACACTACGATTAGCAGTCTTATAAATAAATATATTATGTACTATGTAGCACAGCACCCCCCAAAAATTGAGAAAGAATTCTTGATGACACGGTCAATAACTAATGCTTGTTTTTTTTTAGGGCACTATGGATTTGGCACCAAAATACTCTAAAAGGAAAATTATTAATATTATGAGACAATTCAAAAAGTATGTAAGGGCACATGGTCCTCAAATAAATTTCGTAACTCGTCTTGGTTTAATAATGCTTATACCAATAAGATTCTCAGGTACTACTAAGTTTGGGCATAGTTGTGAAGTGTAGGAGTTTAATTGGTCATTTACTTTGACTTATGTTAAGACTGCGATTGGTATAGAATGCAATTCAGTATGAATTTCAGCCATTTTCAATAACAAATTTAAGGCACATTCAACCTTTAAGGCAGTTCTAGCATTTTTCTTTTCCTTTTTCTTATAGGAGAGTAATCTGGAGTCTAGAATATACAGATTAACAATAGAAAAATGTGGAAGGATACCTAATGCACATGAACTGTTTGAAAGAATTCCTGAAAATGATGTGGTATCAGGGACTGCCTAATGGTTTGTTAGATGTAGTTGCAAGTGCTCTAGCAGACATCTATACAAAATGTGGAAGCATACCTAATGCACATGAACTGTTTGGAACAATGCCTGAAAATTCCTCTATTCATTATGCTTTCATGGATGTCCATACCCTGTTCCAAAGCTCCCATTTTGGCACAGGCAGGGAGGATGCTGACAAAGGTTGTGGAATTTGGCTTTACATCTGCCAATTGCAATTGCATGAATGTTTCTAAGTAATTATAACACATTTTTAACAAATCCATTTTGGGCATATCTTGTAATCATGACTGTCCACGACACTACATTTTTTTGAGGCATTGTGTCGAACAGTTCAGGATAACCATGTCTTCTGTATGCTGGAATAATTGTATCACCTGTGAGCAATGAAAGAGTGGACTGTCTTTCCTTGTGAAACAATGCTCATGAAAATACAGGTCTGCAATAATTGAAGATATGTAATATTCAGAGGGGTTGTGTCTAGAAAAGAATCAGATTGCTTACTTAGTTGAGAATTTAAAATAGAAACAGAGATATTTGGAAATGGTCTCATATGAACCGACTTATCTTCTGTAGAAACAAAAATTGAGAAATGCATGTATCCAAGTGTTGATAGCAAAGACATAAATCAGAAATTTTTATCAAGGTCAAGTTCTCAAAACACTATCAAGATAAACTTAAACCTTCTCCATTTCAAAGAAATATAGTAATTGAAAACAACAGCTTGGCAATTATTTAGATAATAGGGCTAACAGTGCAATAGAACACCGCTATATATATAAGATTGCAGAGTGAAACGTTCATTGACATATATCAATGCAAGAGATATAAACGATGATATAAATCAGAACATGTTTTCATCACCTCCATAACCAAACTGGGAGATGGACAACTACTAAAACACCCTGAAAAGCTGGAAGATGGACAGCTAATAAAATGCCCCGAAAAGCTGGAAGATAGACAATTTTTAAAACACCCTCAAAAGTTAAGACATCTAAAATATGAAACTCTTATAATGATATAAATCAGAACAAATTCATATATATGTCATAACAAACTCACATGACCTTCATAGAAATAATGCAAGATGGACTTCTTCTAATACACCCTGGGAAGAATATACATATGAAATACCAGCAAGATAGGAAGGTGTACAAATCCTAAACCACCCAAGAAGGCAGAAAAAATAAATAAGAGAAAACAAAGAATATATCTTAGATTTCCCAGCTTACATGGATTTGCAGCCACCTGGGTCGGTAGGACATCTAAAATAAGATGAAAAACAGTCTCCAGGATTGTCCTACATACATAAATATATGATCAAATTTTTCAAGATCTGTACCTTACGAACTTACAAATTCTCCAAGTGCATGAATCCTTTGAAACCTAATTTCCAGCCTGTCCTAGCAGAAATATCACCATAAAGAAACTCCAGCAACCCTTTAACATGTAACATAGAACACTGCTGGTATCATGGCACTCCTTGAGATCACATCTCTTCGAGGTATTCTATCAAATAGTTCACGTGCATTTTCAACAAATTCATATTGTGCATATCCTGCAATCATGACATTCCATGAGCCCACATTTCTTTGAGGCATTTTATCAAACAGTTCACGTGCTTTGTCTATGCTTCCACATTTTGCATACATGTCTACCAGGCAGTTGTAACTACATCAGTCAAAATTCCTCTATCCATTATGTTTTGATGGATGTCCATACCCTGTTCCAAAGCTCCCATTTTGGCACAGGCAGGGAGGATGCTGACAGAGGTTGTGGAATTTGGCTTTACATCTGCCAATTGCAATTGCATGAATGTTTCGAAGTAATTATAACGCATTTTCAACAAATCCATTTTGGTCATATCTTGCAACCATTACTGTCCACGATACCAAATTTTTTTGAGGCATTCTGTCGAACAGATCACGTTTTGGGAACATGGAAGCTGACTCTGGAGAAATAATGACATGCCAATTTAATCTGTCAGTAATAGTTTGCCGCCCCACCGATTTGCAACTAATACGAATAGCCGAAAACAATAGTACACTGCCAGAGCTAGGTGCACACAACGTCTCTGAAGATTACATATTTTAAATTATTGCAGACTTGTATTTTAATGAGCATGGTTTTCATAAAGAACATATTTAAATGTATGTCCAGTGCAGAGTTTTGATACATGCACTTAAAGAGTTTGACCAAGTGAAACGATGAGACAGTTTGTCATGGAATACAATTATTGCAGCATACATAAAACATGGTTATTGTCACAAGGCTCTCACACTGTTTCACCATATGCAAGAAACAGGTCTTCAACCCGATCAGCGAGCTAAAAATGTCACTTACTTAAAGGTTTCGGTATAAGGAAAAACATGAGCAAAAGAACAAGCAATCCAATCCTATCTTATGAAATTAAGGAGAATGGAAAGCAAATAAAAGAAAATTCAAGCCCTATATAAACATCAGAACAAAACAGCGAAACCCCAACCCTTCACAGAACATTAACCCTGCACATTTGATTGATAGATCATACATAATAATAATTTAGAAACATGCACTCTGTACTAACATACATTTCGTATAAAAACTTGTCATCTTGGTCAAGATAATGCTTTGTTCCTACTGTACGAAATAAAGGAGAACATAGAGTCTCAGTATTTAAAATTTAAAAATGTATAAACCTTCTGCAAAAATAAAACCGGCACTTCCCCATCAAACATTTTTTATCATAAAACTTTCAATATCTCCTTGCTGATGACAGTTTTAAGCAATCACTTTATTTATAGCGCCCAAAAATTGGCACGTATAGCACATAGCATCCTAGCTACAGTTATAAGAGAAGCATATGAAGTTATTAAGATATAGCCACAAGACGGATAATATGACGATAGGAAAGCTAGTTAAATGCAAAACAAAAGAAACTATGAAATGTATCTTTCAAAAGGTTTTTCACATTAAAAAGATTGACAAAGCGGCAATTGTACAATGAAGCAAGTCTCAAACTTAAGGAAGTAAGAGCTATCAAAAACATAAGACAATGTTTTTTCGATCGAACAACTGAAAGAGCACATAGTAGATGTTTGCAGCATATAACTACCTAAATTACTTTTATGTACAAAAGTTTAATGGAGCATGTCAGTACTAGTTTTTTTTTTTTGGCATTTCCCTTTTTTCCCTTCTTGACATTAGCAAGTTTTTTTGCCCGATGTGGTTTTTTCCCTCCAGCATGTATTGCCTCTGCAGTTATTCCCATCTTTTTCAGTTTGTGATCAGGTTCGTATTGCACAGCATCTTCAGGACGATCATATGCAAGGCCAAATCCCCTCGAGTTGGGGCCCGCCGTACGGAACTTGGAAAGGTAAAGAGGGCAGGAAGGATGCAGGCGGAGACGTTCTCTAACCAATTCAGCGATCACTAGGTTTTGCGGTTTGGTTGCCTACAATGGAGCACATTGACCACAAACTTTGTTCGGTTGAAAGCATCTTCCCGTTCCAAGTGCGGAGTGGTAATTGTCACACCATGTGGAGGAAGAACAATTGTATTCCGAGTCTTCATTGCTGCAATTTCACAAGCAACCCAAAGCAACAGGAATGTAAAAAATAATTATATAGAAGTTATGCAAGCCTCGATAAGTTCCATGCCGGAAATGGAAGCCAAACACATTGTTTTTTTTTTGGAGCACCAACAAGGAATCAAAGAAAAATATTGGTGTGTCGTTTGTTTTGGTAGGAAGCTTTAAAAGCCTTGCCAATGGACAGTCTAACACCCAATAATGGGCATTCCGATGCGGCATCCCAGGGGCAATAACCCCTCAGCACACACCGAATCCTGCCATTGTCGAAGGCGCACTTGCCCCTTCATGCCGCGGTTGAAGATCGAAAGAAAAGAAATAGTGTTTTCATGCAACACATACAATAGTAAGATGTTTTAAGATAGACAAATTAACCCACATAATTAAGTATTTATGAAAATGTAGAAGGGAAAAAATGCAAAAAAACAACACATAATCAATAACCAATTTTATAAACAATATGGTAGGGAATTTTCCATGAGATAAAGAAAAAAAAAGGTTATTTTCAGAAAAACCTTACAGTTCATGAACACAACAACTAGATAAAGGCAAGTGAGACAGTTCATTCACAAAGAAGAATATCATATTCTATGAGCAATCTTAAAGTTCATGAACATCACAATTATATCTTTGCATTAAACAATCAACAATGTGCATTGAATGGAATTGTGGAGTTCTGTAAACTGAAAGGAAATAACTTTACATGAGAGTACATAAAGAAAGTAATGCAAAACAACAAGATCAGATCTGCACAAGACAATGTTTATTTCTTAGATGGTTTATTCTACTAACACTTAAAGATATAATTTGGATAAATCAGTACTAATAGATGAGCATGTACTAATAAATGTCATAGTACTTATATTTGTGATTGAAAGTCATAGTAATAAAATAAAATAAAATAGGACCATTAAATGTGTGACTTGTACCTAATACTAGTGTGCAAGGGTCAATCACATAATGACACATGGTATGCACGACTATTAGTCACCCATGGCCTATCAGCGTGTGCCTGATTTTTATAGTAATTTAATTCATAATGTTTTTCCCTGCAATTAAGTGCACCTAAAAAAAAAGGTAGCATAAATAAATAATATGCTACATAATGGTGTAAAAATGAGTATTATGCTTTTATTTTGGAAAATCAGTGTTTCCATATTTCAGACCTAGTTTTTGTTTCGATTTCCATTTCCAAGCAACTTTAGAAATAGAAAACAGTCAATTTGACAAATGACACAAACAATTGCCAATACACATTTTGAAAACCATGTATGTTATATAAAATGGGGCAGTATGAAGACACTGATTTACTACCTGAAATGTGAAATGAATAAGCAAACAAAGCCTTGTGACACTAACTATCCCATAACATGGCGGCAACAACAATAAAACCAATTTTGAATCACTATCATCCCATAGAAATCTGGATATAAAAAGACACCAATCATTATAACAAGGACTGAATAAAATATGCACCATGTTGGGTATCTCTAATCTTTATCTATCTGCAACGAAACAACAATGAAGCAAGAGTCATTGAGGCAACTCTAGCAATAGGACAAGTAGTTTGAAATTCATGGAAATGTGCCTATAAATGCAAACACTGAATCCAACATTTATAGCATACAAACCAAACAAATCCCATAAATACAACTTTTGGTCCCATAGACTGCTTGGTCTCATGGACTTAATTAAAATCTTTCAATTCAATTCAATTAAAACCCTTATGGTAGGCTACATATTCAATAAAATGGCAGCAGCAAGAATAAAACCAATTTTAAGAACTATCCTGTAGCAAAGAAATAATAATCAAGCAAGTAACACTAAACAATAATGAAGCAAGAACCAGTAAGACACCTCTAGCTATAGAACACGTGAACAAGTAATGGCCAAGAGAAATTGCTACACTCATATTTATGCAAAGAGTTGAAGGGAAAGAGAAGCAGACGGGAATTAAGTGTGCAGTCATGGATTTTATTGCCTACAGTAGTTATACAATGTAGTATTACAAAGTCCTTGAATGGAATGAGCTGGGAGACAATGATCGTGAGCCTTTTATAATGGAAACCCGAGTTCAAATCCCCACAGAGATGTTATAATATGTTAAAAATTTGGAGTTTTACAAGTTATTAAATCCAGTAGACTACCACATCCAATTCTAGGTAAGGCCTACTCAATGAACAAAGCCAGATGGAAATAGGCGGAAAATTTGTAAGGATAGATACCCCTCAGTAACAAAACAAAAACACATCTATCTACCGAGAGTAACCGCTTACAAGAGTACTTGAAAGTCTTCTCATAAATTATAAGCTCCACACCATAATTGACTAGTTCACCAACAACCTCAAAGCAATCCGGGATAATCGTTTCCACCGATCTCTTATCATCCATTTTCCTCAATTTCAACACAAACTTGTTGAACAAACATTTCATCAAACACTTGGCAGTCATGCATTTTGTCAAGCACTTTTCATTTTATGCATTTTCATAAATCTTGCTGCGAACTCAACATTGGATCTCCATACGAAACCTCTACACTCCAATCCTAAACACTGTGCTCCAACCTTGTTTTGTTCAGCCCAAGAAACTTCTTGATCTATCTTGCAACAACAACAATAATGTTCTATTTCCAAGTTTCAACTCAACCTCGATAGGATCCCTACATGCTTCAAATAAAATCTAGTCTACAAAGCATTCGGGAAAATATTCTAGTGTTTTCACTTATTCGAGTATCATGAATAATCAAGCAAGTAACACTAAACAATAATGAAGCAAGAACCCAAGAAGACACCTCTAGCTATAGAACACGTGAACAAGTAATGGCCAAGAGAAATTGCTACACTCATATTTATGCAAAGAGTTGAAGGAAAGAAGCAGACGGGAATTAAGTGTGTAGTCATGGATTTTATTGCCCACAATAGTTATACAATGTAGTATTACAAAATCTCTGAATGGAATGATGATTTGGAGTGAAACTAATCGGGCCTTCTATAATGGAAACCCGAGTTCAAATCCCCATAGAGATGTTATAATATGTTAAAAATTTCAGAGTTTTACAAGTTATTAAATCCAATAGACTACCACATCCAATTCTAGGTAAGGCCTACTCAATGAACAAAGGCAGATGGAAATAGGTGGTAAATTTGTAAGGATAGATACCCCTTAGTAATGTGAACAAAAACACATCTATCTACCGAGAGTAACTACTTACAAGAGTACTTGAAAGTCTTCTCATAATTATAAGCTCCACACCATAATTGACTAGTTCTGAAGATTGACCTCAAAGCAATCCGGGATAATCGTTTCCACCGATCTCTTATCATCCATTTTCCTCAATTTCAACACAAACTTGTTGAACAAACATTTCATCAAACACTTGGTAGTCATGCATTTTGTCAAGCACTTTTCATTTTATGCATTTTCATAAATCTTGCTGCGAACTCAACATTGGATCTCCATACAAAACCTCTACACTCCAATCCTAAACACTGCGCTCCAACCTTGTTTTGTTCAGCCCAAGAAACTTCTTGATCTATCTTGCAGCAACAACAATAATGTTCTATTTCCCAGTTTCACCTCAACCTTGATAGGATCCCTACATGCTTCAAATAACATCTAGTCTACAAAGCATTCGGGAAAATATTCTAGTGTTTTCACTTATTCAGAGTATCATGACTTCGAAGTGTCAATTTTCTAATCATAAATTTTGGAGCAAAGGAGGAAACACCAAAATGGTCCTCAAATTTGATCCTGCTCTAGCTTCTTCTAATTCCCCTATGTTGCAGCCTCGGTGACTCGTGAGTACTGTGATCTTCATTTCCCTTGGTGGCTAGGGTAAAAGTGAGAGAGAGTCTTAACCAGGCTTATAAGAAGACAAACAGTCCGAGTCCTCAAGGAAACAACTCGAGAACAGTAGGGCAGACCCGGGTTCAAACCCATTGTGGTTATGGCTGTAAAAAATTCTTGTATATGTATGAAGCATCTTCCAAAACAAAACAAAAAGATAAGAAAAAAACAACCATGATTTTCCAAAGAAAATGAAATTGATGTTAAAATCACAGAGCAGCTGATAAAATGGAGCAGAACAAAGTTCCTGATATAACAGAGCAAGGGCAGAATTGCTACTAGGGAAAAATGGACATAGAACAGAGCAAGAGTTTGTTGTTAATAAATTATCAGTCGAAATCTTAATGCTCAAATACAACCATTACAAATTTCAGTAACAAATGACAAATGCGACCACTCCATTAGTCATTGAACAACAATGCATGCAACTGAATAATACCCAAAATGTATTTACCAATCACCCAACCTCTAATTATTACAGGGGCTCAACTGTAACTACTTATTGCAGGAGATCAAAATTTGAAAGTAACTGCATGCAAAACTATAACATATGTATTTTATAGAGCTAAGTTTCTGGTAGAGAGAGCATTGTCGATTATTTTTTCAAGATAAAGAGATCTGGGATCAACCACAGGGACTAACCTTGTCGCAAACCGCTTTACCTCGTCCACAGACGTCCTCACATCCGTGAGAGCAGCACTTTGTAAACTGTTTACACCACCCTTGTCTCTGCCAATCGGCTTCCTCAGAACTGATAATGAGGTTTGAAGATTGACCTTTCAGCTACACCGATCAATGCCCACTATAAAATGCGAAACCCTTCCCGGAGCCCTAAGCAAGGCATTTTTTATTTTTTCTTGGTCTGAACCGTACTGTCTTCCAGGGAGGTCGCCATTCTTCCCCTTTCTTGCTGACGACAAAGACATGTCCACCTCCCCTCACGACTCCCGCAGCTGTACTCCATTTCTGGCTCCGAGTATGCCCCCTCCTTCGAGCATGACGCAGGGTTCTCTGTTTTCCATGCATTCCGTCACTTCTCTGTTCGGGAAGATTTACCAATTTCTATCCACAAAATCGACGGCTCCCATGCATCCATCCATCATCGACCGCTCCATCCTGGCCCTCGCAGTCTCCTTCGGTGTCAGTAGGTCGAAGCTTCCCCACATAGTTCACGCCTTTTGGCGTAAAAATAGAGATGACCAAATTTAGCAACAACACTCTAAGCATCTTTAGGGTGATCATTAGCTACCGTAGAGAGTAGGTTTCCAGGAAAATTCCCAATCCACACTTGTCACTTGTTAGCTGAGACCCCCTAGGTTAGCCAACATGTCTGCTACTTTGTTTCCTTCCCTATAGGTGTGCTGAAAAAGAATGTTTTGAAAACGGGATTGCAGACTGCGAGTGTCAGAAATTATGTTGCTTATAGTCCAACTTGCAGGCTCGTTAGAGTTAAGGATGTAGACCATGTTGAGGGAGTCACTTTCCACAATGAGATTGATTGATCCAAATCTAAGTGCCAACTCCATACCTTTGAGAATTTCTAGGGCTTCCACTCTATGGTTAGTCCTAGTACCAAATTTAATAGTAGTAGTTGCCAAAGATTAGCCTAGATCATCTTTGATGATAGCCCTCCACCTTAAAGCCTTGGGTTGCCTTTTACAGTACCATATGTATTTACTTTAATCTAGATAACTGGAGGAGGGGACCAAGAGGTATTAGCTCTCGATGTAATAGAATGGGGCGGTTGTAAGGCAATCTGTAGTTTATTATACCAACGTTTTTTCAAATTTAGAGTGATTTTTTGCTTATGCTGCTTCCAGATTGAGTAATTTAAATTTTCCTTTAGCCAAAAACCACAACCAAGAAAACCTGAAGGAGATATTATGACTGGTCCTTGAAGATTCTTTTATTCCTCTCTTTCCAAATATTCCATAATGTGTGTGTTAGATGTAGTTTCAAAGCAAGGGCTGAAACTGGATGTCTAAAGAAGGGTTTCCATTGAAGAATGACATTAGATATAGAGGAAGGAAACACCCACGAGATCCCAAAACTGTTTAAAAGGAGACTCCACAGAGAATGAGAGAAAGGACAGTGGAAAATAGGTGGGTAGAGGTTTCAAGAGCATTAAGATAGAGAACACACTGGCTGGGTAAAGAATAACCTCTATGTTTAAGATTATCACATGAGAGGAAAAATCCAACCAAGTATAAAAGCCAATTTTAGGAACGGCTGAGGAATCCATATATGTTTCAGAGGAGGACCTTCCGAACATTGTGGGAGGGAGAGATAAATATCCTTAACCGAAAACACTCCCATGGGTGAAAGATGCCAAATGTGAACATCTTCATCCAGAGAGAGCTGAATGTAATGTGAATAAATAAGAAGCTTGAGATTTTCCAGTCAGGCGTAGGTGAGATAGAGATGCCACCATCCTAGAATGGTAAGTTCTAGCATGGGAGAAGATTGGATATGTCGATGTAACCATTAATTGTTCTTCCACATAACCTAGTGAGGTGATGTCTGATGGGGTCCCAAAATGGATCAGAAGATAAGGGATTCTCCCTGATCCACCAGTATTTCCATAAATCTATTTGTCTTCCATTACATTGTTAGGAATTAGAGAAGAAATATGTGGAAACAATTCCTCAAACCACAACAATAGGAAACTATATCGCAAAATTATACTTGCAGAAATATAACAACATAAATAAATATTGCATAAAAGAAGACACGAAAGATTTAACGTGGTTCACCCAATGTGGGATATGTCCACAAGAACTTGCTCAGATTTTATTATCAACAAGAGTAAAACAAATCTTATAGTCTTATCTTAGTTATGAACTCACAACATAATTCCAAAGATGCTAAACCACATCTAAACAATAATTGACACCCAATTGCATAACCTTGATCACTCTTGATCACCTATTGATCATTATGAATCAAGACCTCTTGAACACTCAAGATATCTTCAAGATACCCTAACACCTCTATTTATAGGATTAAAATCCTTGTAAGAAGTCCTAAAGCCGACCCTAGAAGTTTGAAAGTTGTGATCTTTCAACTTCCCACGGCTGAAAAAACAGTCCGACATTAATGACCAATTAACAACATGTTAATAAAGCAACGCCGCAATGACACATCAACTACACAACAACGTCACACAAAAACAACGCAGAATGCTCTTGAAGTCTCCAAACTTAACCATTCGAGCTCCAACACTTCAACATTGATTCAAGAAGACCAAAAATAGGCTCCACACCCCAACAATCTCCCACTTGGAGATTGTTTCCATTGAGCAAAGTTCTTAACCCTTCATTATCAACCATGAAGGCCAATCAAAGTTGAACAAAATTCAACTTCACCCAGGATCGCCTTGGTCCTCATATTGTAGGATTCTGATTGGTATGAATCTTTTCCAGCTTCAACTTATCTTCTTCCAAAGTTGTCCTGATGAAATGATATCTCAGTTGAATGTGCTTCATCCTAGATTGGAAAGCGGAGTTCTTCACCAAATGAATAGTGCTTTGACTATCACTGTGTAGTCTCCCAACTTCCTGCTTATGACCCAACTCATCAAGCAATTGTTGTAGCCAAATCATCTCCTTGCTTGCCTCTGTGGCAAGCAACATACTCAGCCTTTGTGGTTGACAAAGCCATAACCTTTTGTAACCGTGAAATCCAACTCACTGTTGTATCACCAACCGTAAATACATAACATGTCGTGCTCCTCCTACTATCTAAATCTCCTGCCATGTCTAAATCTACATAGCCATGTAATTTAGTGTCCAATCCACCAAAACACAATGCTTCTCCCATGGTCCCTCTCAAATACCGAAGGATCCACTTTACTACTTGCTAGTGCTCTCTACCTGGATCACTCATAAACTTGCTCACTACTCCGACTGCATGGGAAATGTTAGGCCTAGTGCATACTATAGTATGCATTAAGCTACCAATCTAGCGATGAGTACGGTACCACTGGAAATCTGGATTCTATCCTCCTTAGTCTTGGGAATTTTCTCCTTTAATAATTTAAACCGAAACGCCTAAAGGAGTACTAACCGGTTTAGCATCCGCATACTAAACCTCTCCAAGACCTTATTTATGTACTCTTCTTGAGATAATACCAGCTTCCTCTCCTTCCTGTTCTGAGTTATTCTCATACCAAGGATTTGTTTTGCTGCCCCCAAATCCTTCATAGCAAAGGAGTCACCTAGCTACTTCTTGAGTACCTTTATTTCCTGCATGTTCTTCCTGCAACAAGCATATCATCTACATACAGGCATAGAATAATGTTGGCGAGAAAATTTTTCAGGTGGAAAAACTTGTGGATTTCTTGCCAACGCTCTGGGAACCTAAGTCCCTCTACTCAACCGGTGCAGCTGTCGTATGTGCATGCACATGAAAAGGTGAATTTATGAGGTGGCCTTTCGACCGAGGATCCAACAGGGGCACTCCACTGACCCTGTGGAAAATGCTTGCATATACCTACAAGAGATGACTTTTTCTGGAAGTGGGAAAGGGAGTGGGAATGGAGGTAGGAGAAGTAATGGCGTAGGTAGAAAATCAGATTCCTGCACACACACTAGTTAGAAATTTCATCACATGCATTTATGAGAAGAAACAACCTTGTAAATGACAACAAGACCAAATAGAATTTTATGAGAACAAAGTGTCATGAAATACCTTGGTCAAAGAAAGCTAGAAACTCCTTCTTCTTGTATTGATGCTTGAACAAAAGTTGTACATAGTGTAGGAATGGAAGAAATTTGAGAGGGGAAGAGAGTAGAAGAAAATGGCTATCTCCTTTGCTTTCTCTCAAGGTAGAATGCACTCTTGAGTCTACAAGATCAATCGCCAACCCTTTGAAATGGGAATGGATTTACAATTTATAGAATAGAATATGACTCTTCATCTACCTCATGACCTTTTGAATACCTTCATATGACTTAAGATTGTTCGTATTCCACTTTAAATATTTAAATCCCTCTTATAATAGCAAGGTGACTTAATTTACATTATATTTCTGAAGTCTCTTAAGTCATATTAAAAGTGCAAACCCCAAGGAAATTAGAATATTGGAAAGTGAGAGAAAGTTGGGGGGAAGAGGAGAGAGAAAGAGGGGGATAAGAAGAAGAGGAAATGTCATTCCTGATGAAGTCCGCTGATCCTCATTGATGGAAAGCTCCAAATGCAGTGAAACTCTGAATCTTCGAACTCCTTGCACACTGTGAAATTCCTCCAAATTATCTCACGAACGTTTGCTAAGTTGAATGAACTAAGGTGGATCTTGAATGCCCTATGAAAAATGACTAGGATGCTCCTGAACAATGATGTCCCCCTGAATGATTATCCTTGTACATCCCATTGTACCAAAACTTCTCTTTGAGTGTAACTTACTATTTTTAGTAAGTGTGAAAAAGGCAACTTTCTCGATCCTTTACTGAGTGTTGTGACCTTGATTCCCCTTTCTCCCTGCGTTCCTCACTCCTTTGGATCAAATTTCTATTTTTAGCAGGTGCTCGAGGGCCCACTTACTATTTTTAGTAAGTGCCAAAATATCCATTCTAGTGGATTCTGCCTGTAGTGCACCTCGATATCTTCATCTCTTTCTTAGGTTCTTCATTAATGACTTTCTGAAATAGCGGTTCTATGTAATAGACTGCTATTTTTAGAAAGTTGGCCTTTGGGAGTCGGATTGATGTGGAACAAAGTTTTTTGATATGGATTTTTGCTCAATATCATCACTTTGAAATTTTGGCCCATGCTTCGGTTAATAATCTAGGAGATTTTAAAGTTTTAATTTTTGGACCTGGTAGTGCTTTTGGGTACGGCAACCATTAATGGACCTCAAAATTGCAGGTCTATTTTTCTCCTCCATTTGCAAATAAAATTATATTTTTGATGTGGGTTTTTTCTTCTGGTGCTTCACGTGCAATCTTACTTCGATCGCGGCCGGTTTGACAGAAATCCCACTTCTTTCTTCGTTGAGATGGAAAGGAGATTTCTTCATTGTGGATGCTTTGTCACACATGGGGGGAGTTTTAAGGTGTCTTCTTGATGGTCTTGGATAGAGGAATGAACATAAATAAACAGTTCATTGATTCGTGCACTGGTTTGCAAGCTTTGTTTAGATTTCCATTTTTTAGCTATGGGGATTTTGTTGTTCTCTTCTTTGTTGTTCTTCGTTTCTCCTTAGCTTGATGAGGATTCCTTTTGAGACCTATGCATCACCATGGGAAAGGTATTTCAGTTCCTTTTTTGATCTGGTCTGAGCATTTTCAATGGCGGAGTGATGGTAGAATGTTGCAGAGGAAGAATGGAGGAAAGGAGTGCAAATAAAACTGTTAGAAGTTAGAAGCGGGAAAAGCAAGCACTTGGAGATTTTTCAAAAAGATGTGCATAGGTAGGGCTTGGGTGAATTTTTCCATGCTTGATGTCCCTAACCTCAGGGATGTGAGGGACATCAATTTCCACAATGAGCAAGATGGTGACATGTGGTACTAGATCCAACGACAGGGAATGAAGGAGGAAAAAATTGATTTGAAGCCTTTGGGAGTTGAAAGGAGGTCACGTGGGTGTCCAAAAGACTCCTCCTAGGGGCTGGGAACATTTTTCAAGGTCTTATGTCCCCCACCTTAGGTGCATAAGGTACATAAAATTCCACGGTGGTCTTGGAGCTGACACGTGGCGACCGATCCGATGGCAGGGAATGCATGCTCCAAATAAGCACTTGAGGGCTGAACTGCCAGGTCTGGAGGTCATATGAGGGTCCCAAGGGTCACATGAGGCTGGGAAAATTTTCCAAGGGGTTATGTACCTGACCTCAGGGATGTGGGGACATGAAATCCCGCCAGGCTCCTAGTGCTGACACGTGTCCTCTCGAAAAAATGACTAAGTCCTGAACTGCCTTTGAGAGGGTAACTTGGAATGCAGATAACTTGAGCTTCCGGTGGAATTTCTTGGTGAAAATTTATATGATCCTGACTGGAAATGGAATTTTTAATCCAATGATGTGGGTATCATGTCTTGATTCGATCATATGATCCTTGAAAAATTGGAGTTTTGATCTGGGACTCCACTTGTACCTGAGAAAAACTATCTTCCAATCATATGCGCAAGGTGTTGTGAAAAATATTATTTCACCATCATGTAGGTCTTGGAATCCTATTTCTGAATATGTTTATTTTTACTTCCAACTCCATTCGGAGCTCTGAAATCTTCATTTGAAGCTCAACAACTATTTTAGGCCTGTGTACTGCCTAGGCTTGTGAACCCTGTTTTCACTCAGACTACTCCAAGTCTTTCAGAACTTCCCAAAGCCTTCCAAAATCATTTCCATGACATTATAAGGTCTTCCATTCACCTTTGTGTTGAATTTTTCCCTTGATCTACTTCGTGGGGTTGATCCAATCGGGAAGGCCAACGATAGCCCTTCCCTATACTGCCAAAAGATAACATTTTCAATGAACTCCTAAAATCACCTAGGGGGAATGAACGAAATTTCCTAAATCACCTAGGATAATATCATGACATTGGTTGGGAATTCATTTGGACTGACTGAACAGGTCCAGGGTTTCTTAGGAATGATAAAACATGAAAATTTTGGCATAAGGGTATAGTTGTTGTGCTTGGAAATTGTCAATTTCCCTGTTGCACATTCTCACGAAAACAAATAATATAACAACCATCAAGAAACTTCTTGATGTATACACAAGGGTCGAGTGACACCTAGAGTAACCCTGCTCCTACATAAAATTGTCAAACTTCATGTACCACTATTGTGGAGCTTGTTTCAAGCCATACAAGCTCTTCTTCAATTTGGACACTAACCTCTCCTTCCCTTTGACCTCATAACCCTGTGGTTGCTACATGTATAATTCCTCCTCCAACTCACCATGAAGGAATGTAGTCTTCACATCCAACTGTTCTAAGTGCAGGTCTTCTACTATAACTAAACCAAGAACAATCCTAATAGAAGTCATTTTAATATGTAGAGAAAAATTTTCATCAAAGTCTATACCTTTCTTACGTGTAAATACTTTGACACTAATAGGGCCTTGTATCATTTCTTGCCTCCATCTTCCTCTTTATTTCTATACACTCACTTGTTCTATAATGCTCTCTTGCCCTCGGGTAGCTCCATCGAGATCCCAAGTCGGTTTTCCATAAGAGATCTATGCTCTTCATCCATGGTGCTCCCACTTCTGGCATCCCACTTCTTCCACTACTAGTGAGAAATAAATAATTCAAAGATGGAGCATCCAGTAGGTACTGCTGTCTTCGAACTTGAAAGAACTCTAAGTCCTCTCCACTGATTTCTCTTAGTGAGAAATAAATAATTCATTAAAGATGGAGTAAATCATTTAGGTTCCCTTCTTACCCTAGAAGACCTTCTCACCTCGATGGAGTTTGGGGTTCAAATGCTAAGGATGAGTCCTGAAAGGTACCTTGCAACAAAATCTCATTTATGGATGGAAAATGAAAATATCGTAGAAAATGGAACATATACTTGAACCGAAAATACTCCTCCTTGGACACCTCCAACCGCCGAAGGCTCCATCGTATAATGTCCTCTAACACCGCACGTAGGTTAACAGTCGAGAGCTTGTATTCTTTCTTTGATTTCTCTTTATGTCTCATTTCATTTTCTAGCTGTTTGAGCTACTTTGAGCTCATCATTGTAACACTTGGATCTTGATCTTTATACATGACTTTTTCATTAAAGACAATATCTCTAGATTAAAAAAATATTTTCGAAATATTTTGTCTTTAAGACTCCAAACATGGAAACCAAAATCATCTTCACCATATCCAACAAAGGTGCATTTCTTAGACTTAGCCTCTAACTTGGTCCTATCATCTTTATCAATGTGAACAAATACCTCACATCCAAATACTCTAAGAAATGAGTAATCAATTTTCTTACTAGACCAAGCCTCCTTAGGTATACCTCCATCCAAGGCCATAGAGGGTCCTTTGTTAATTAGATAAATAGCTGTGCTTACCGCTTCCACCCAAAACATGAGTGGCAGCCCCACATGTAACCTCATGCACCTAGCACACTCCATGATTGTCCTATTCACTCTCTCTGACACTCCATTTTTTGTGTGGAGTATTTGGAACCGTTCTTTTCCTGCGGATCTCATTTACCAAATAGTAATAAATGAATTCATTGCTGCAATATTCCCCTCCATTACCCGACCTGAGACATTTCAACTTGAGACTGTTTCATTCTCAACCAAGGCTTTCCATCTTTTGAAAGTTTCAAACACATCAGATTTCTTTCTAATGCAATATACCCAAAATTTTATAGTTACATCATCAATGAAAGTGACGTAATAACATGAACCACCAATAGAGTTTACCTTAGTTGGCCCCCATACATCTATATGCACTAACTCCAACTTACCCTCCTTCTTGGTAGGTCCAACCTTAAGGAATCTCACCCACTTCTGTTTCCCATAAACACAGTCCTCACAGAAGTCTAAATCTAACTCCTTTAATCCAGGAACCTTGTCCTTTATAATCTGCATGCCCTTATGACTCATATGACTGAGTCTCTGGTGCCACAAAGTTGCATCTCCATTTGCAGCAACTAAATTGCAATAATCAGCACCACTGGTTAAATACAAAGTACCATTTTTCTTACCTCTTACAACCACAAGAGCTCCCTTGGTAACCTTCCAAGAATCTTTGTAAAACTAACCGTACAACCATCACTACCCAGCTGTCCTGCTGATATCAAATTCTACCTCAACTTAGGCACATGCCTGACGTCCTTAAGTAGCCATGTGTTCCCATTCTACATTTTCACCTGAACACAACCTTTCCCTACTATGCTGCATGGTTCATCATCACCAAGATATACATGTCCAAAATCACCTTGAACAAAATTAGTAAAGTAATGTCTATGTGGGGTGGCATGGAAAGAAGCCCCTAAATCTAACACCCAAGATTCAACAATATTATCTAAAGAAAGAATTAAGGCATCTTGACAAACATCACCTGTTGCCAAATTTACCTCTTTAGTTTCCTCCTTTTCTTCTTATCCCGAAGATCCCAACAATCTTTCTTAGCATGACCAACCTTCCCATAGTGCCAACATTCTTACTCTATCTTGGACTTTGACCTTCCATGATCATTCAAATTCCCATGATTACCTTTCCCTCTATTCTTTTGTCTCCCTCTGCTCTCCACCGTCAAAGCATTTCCAAAAGTAGAAGAATCTCCGGTGCTCTTCCTTCGCATTTCCTCACTTAGGATCACACCTATTACATCCTCAAACTTCAGCTTTGAGTTATTAGAGACTGAATTACTTACAACCATAACCAAACTATCCCAGCTATCTGGTAAGGAGCACAAAATCAAAAAATCCCTGACCTCATCATCAAAGTCAATTTTTACCGAGTTTAACATACAACCGTATTAAATTCATTCAAATGATCAGCAACAAAACCATTCTCAGACATCTTCATATTAAATAACTTTTTCATCAAAAATATTTTATTAGAGGTAGAGGGTTTTTCATATAACTTCCCCAATGCACTCATGAGACCTTCCATGGTCTTCTCCTGTGATATGTTGAAAGCAACCGAAGATGCAAGGCATAAACGAATTACCCGAGCACCTTTCTATCCAAAACTCCCAATCCTCATCCGACATGGTTGTAGGTTTCTTTGCTTTTCCAGTCGAAAGAACATGGAGGTCCTTCTGATATAAGTAATCCTCCATTTGCATCTTCCACAAACCAAAGTTCTTCCCATTGAACTTCTCAACCCTTGATCTACCCTCATCTACCATAGCTCCCACTCAAGCTTAACTTTCCCTATGATTTACAACTTCAGAAAAAAACCACCAAAGCTCTAATACCAATTTTTAGGAATTAGAGAACAAATATGCAGAAATAATTCCTCAAACCAAAAAGTAGGAAACTATATAGTAGAATTATACTTGTAGAATTATAACAACATAAATAAATAATGCAAAAAGAAGACAAGACAAGATTTAACGTGGTTCACCCAATGTGGGCTACGTCCACCAAGAACTTGCTCAGATTTTATTATCAACAAGAGTAAAAAAACTCTTACAGTATTCTCTTAGTTATGAACTCACAACATAATTCCAAAGATGCTAAACCACATCTAAACCACAATTGACACCCAATTGCATAACCTTGATCACTCTTGATCACCTCTTGATCATTAAGACTCAAGACCTCTTGAACACTCAAGATATCTTCAAGATACCCTAACACCTCTATTTATAGGATTACAATCCTTTTAAGAATTCCTAAAGCTAACCCTAGAAGTTTGAAAGTCATGATCTTTCAACTTCCCATGGCTGAAAAATAGTCCCGATGTTAACAGCCAATTAACAACATGTTAACAACAACGTCGCAACAATGGCACAACAACTGCACAACAACGTCACAACAAACAACTGCAGAATGCTCCTGAAGTCTCCAAACTTAACCATTCGAGCTCCAAGCACTTCAACATTGATTCAAGAAGACCAAAAATAGGCACCACACCCCAACATACCTAACCTCCATTTAGTACCAGTTGCAGCGGATTGCAGTGATGACTATAGAGTTCTAAATCATGGAGCCACATGGGATATCCACAGTGAAGAAGTATTTATGAGTGGAAAGATATTTAGATATCAACATCTGCGTCCATGATGATTTATATTTGGAAGCAACCGCCCAACCAGTTTAGCTAACATAGTAGAATTTATCTCTAACACTCTGCATAATCCAAGACCTCAAATCCCAGTAGGATTACATACCACATTCCAAGAAACCAGATGAAATCTTTTTCACTCTTCTAATCCAAACCATAGGAACTATTTTTGAATTTTCTCAATACTAGAAGAAACCAAGGAAGGCATTTTTGCGGTGACATAAAGTATAAGGGGAGGCTTTGTAGAGTGGTTTTAACCAATTGTAACTTACCATCTTGGCTGAGGAGAGCACCTTTCTAGCCTACAAGTTTCTTCTTAAATATTTCAATAATCGGATCCCAGAGAGCTTTAAGTTGTCTTCCTTTAAAGAGGGGGAGCCCTAAGTAAGAAGATGGCAGATCCATGATGCTACATCCAAATATGGATGTAATCTTTCTTTGTCTGCTTGGGGGAGTATTTATGAAAGCAATGATGCTCTTGGTAAAATTTATAAGCTATTTGGAAGTAGATTGATAGTAATCCAATATTATTTTCAAATTTTTGCCTCCACCACTGAAGTAACACCTAACAAAAGAGTGTCATCTGTGAATTGACTATGGGTAGCTGGAGGAACCTTGGAAGTGATAGTAATACCCACTAATTCTGCTAGAGCTTTTAGCTGCAGCCAGTGCTCTACTAAGTGTGTCAGCCATGAGTATAAACAAGAAAGGTGATAATGGGTCACCTTGCCTGATCCCCCTACTATTGGTGAAGTATCTATGAGGAATACCATTCATGAGCACCAAAAACCTAGGAAAGGAGATACAACTATATATCCAAGAGCACCATTTATCATAGGTGTTTCGCACGGAATGTTTCAACTTTTGGGGATAGAGTTGCTTCTATCCTTTCATTCCTTTAAGAAACAGATAAGGTTAGGGTTAGGAGGAATACCTGTTGAATGTCGAGAGGGTGTGCGCGTACCGTAGAGAAAGATCAGATCGACTGCGAAGAACTCCTTTTTGTCTGGGAAGGACTACCTGCAAATAAGAATACAAGACCACCAAATTTTGATTAGACAATAAATGAGGGAACTGCCTTGGGCCCAGGAAATATAAAACTTCCTTTCGAAGGTGGTCAGCTCCCCTGCTAATATGAATTAACACAAATTCTAACAAATAAGCTATTGTCCAACTACAATTTGTTTACCTTATTAGAACAATAGAGAAAGGGCTGGTCTTGGTTTAGAATCAAGGTGACGATGATGCGGTCCACTATAACCAAGATCTGGTTAGCTCTAACCGATATCGGTAGGGGAAATGTTTTAGGGGCTTTTGGTGAAGGCTGGTTGTAAGGTAGTTGTGTTGTTTTATAAGGCTGATAAATGAGTGGGGTTAGGTAATGGGGTGATGAGAAGGACTCAGAGAATACGGGGGGTGTTCTTGGGGTAATGTAAGGGTGGAGGAATGACAGTTAGATGTAGTGTGTTGCTGGGTAGTAGATCTAGGAATAGACTTATGATGGCAGTGGTTCAGAAATTCAAGAAATGTTATTAAAAGAACGTATAAGACTTACTTACTAGTTATTGATGGAAAATGTAGGTTCTGGGACTGTGATGACGAAGACAGGGCTCAAGTAGGATGACCTGACACTCAGGAGATGAGCTATCTTCCCTCCCGATGATCAGATGAGTGTCACAGGGCTCTGGTTACTCAGTTGCAGTCTTGGGCTTGATGTCCTTCTCTGCAAACTCTTCTTGTTTCTTCACTTGTCTCTGCTTGGCCAAGTAAAAATCTGGATTCTCTCGATCACTTCTGATGATCTTGATTGATCCAAAAATCCTTCGACCTTTGTTTCTGGTTAGGGAAGGTCATTTACAGGGAACCGATGGCGGTTACGTAACCGACGGCGGTCGAGTAGGAACCGGTATCGGTCAGGTCAAAGTGGGCTATTTTTAGTAAAATAGCCAACTTTCCCTCCTTTTCTCCCGAGGGATTAGTTGCGGGCTTGGTCAAGTAACTACAAGGTCGGTTTTGGGTGCGAGTAAGGAGTCATTAGTCATGGGTGTGGATGTAGACCAAGTTATAGGTCTTAATTAGGTTAGTTTAGGGTTAGGACTAGGTCATGATGAGGTGGCAAAATGAGGTGGCAGGTACGGTGATGTGGATTTATTAATTATAAGGTAATTAATAAATAATTGTGTAAGGTTTAGGTGATGAGGTTAGGTTGCGAAATGAGATGCGGGTCACAGGGGGTCGTAAGACACAAATTTGGTGTCTACATTAGCCCCTTATTGTCGTGTAGTTTGTTTTGTAAAGCTGCATGGACAATAATATGAAGTGGTTTCCCCTGTTAAGGGTATAGGTAATCCCCCTCAAATCTATCACAGATTGAGATAGCGTGAAATCAGGGATAGGGTTGATAAAGGGTAAATGGTGTGGAGATGATGGTGAGATGGTGGGGTAGGTCCAAAGAAGCAGATGCACGTTGAAATGCAGTAGTGCGACAGGGTACACGATTTGAAGAGCAAACCAGCAATTCATAGGAAAAGGTCGATAGTTTATCCAAACAAGGGTGATATAATCCTGGTATCCAAGGCATAGGAAGTAGCTCCAGGGGATATAACGGGTAAGGTATAGGAATGTTTAGGCATGTTCGGCAGTACCAAATGGTTGGTTTGGTTGAGATAAACGTCACGGTCTAGGTCAGGCAAAGTTGGTCGTGATCAAGTCAAGGACCCTAATCATGCTAAAACACGAACAGAGAGCTCGATTGAACAAAAATCTATATGATGGGTGGATAAAATTGTATTGTGTTGATGTTGGGTGAGGTATTTAATTGGTGCGGCCTTGGGTCGGGCCAAATGGGTTGGTTGGGGCCTTGGGTCGGGCCAAGTGGTTGGGTTGCGGCCTTGGGTCGGGCCAAGTGGTTGGGTTGGGGCCTTGGGTCGGGCCAAATGGGTTGGTTGGGGCCTTGGGTCGGGCCAAATGGGTTGGTTGGGGCCTTGGGTCGGGCCAATTGGTTGGGTGCGGCCTTGGGTCGGGCCAAATGGGTTGGTTGGGGCCTTGGGTCGGGCCAATGGGGCTTGGGGCCTTGGGTGGGCCAAATTGGTTGGGTGCGGCCTTGGGTCGGGCCAAATGGGTTGGTTGGGGCCTTGGGTCGGGCCAAATTGGTTGGGTATGGCCTTGAGTCGTCCCATTGAGTCGGGAGAGGTAGGAGTGCAAAGTTGGGATTCGAGACGATGGGTCCAGGATAGAACAAGAAGTGAGATCCCATGCCGTGATAGATGATGTCGAGTATTATAGATAGGTATGGGAGATGGTGACGATTGTGGATATTTGTTGGAGGCCTTACGGGAACTATATGGTGACAGAGTACATAGGCCGAGGAGTTGAGGGGGTGTAGAGCGATTGAGGTGGATCGCGCAGGCACAGTGCCGGGTGAGTACGAGAGGATTCCTCTAGATCATGTGGCGACGATTTGGGTTTGTTCAGGATATACCTATGACATATAGACCATACATGAGGATTGATGCCGAGGCAGCATTCTCACCTCCCCGGCCTACACCTCCAGAAGGGCCAAAAGAGATAGCAGCCGATCGTAGGGTAATGGATGCGGGAATGACAGAGGCCTATAGAGTATGGTGGGTAGCAGAGCTACGAGGTGCACGTGAGCGCCCAGACATAGCTGTGATTACAGCGGAGAGAGATCATCTGCAGGATTTGGCTCACTAGCTTCAAACACAGGTGAATGAGATAGTGGGATTGTTAGAGGTTTCACAGTTACGAGTGGAGAGACTGGAGGCAAGATCCTCCTCCACGCGAGAGGGCGTATTTGTATGTTACGGGAGATGTTGATCGGATCGGTGGGAGGAACCAATGGCAAGTGGCACCTTTGAGGATGGAGAGGCCAAGTGAGGGGCATTGACGATCACGATCACCACCTGATTCGGGAGGAGGTGCAAGGATCTAAGTGAATTTCATAGGAATATAAGAATAAATAAGGATCTTGACACAATGCATCGATGATAGAGAAGATGTATTTGTTTAACATCTAAAAAATGAATATGTATGTTGATTTGAGTTATGATAATAATAAGAATGTTTGTGTTTTGACTTTTTGTTTTGAAAAAGGATAAAGAGGAATGTGATTAAATAGAAATACATAAAAATATTTATATTTACCACACATGATAGGTTATGGTAGGGGATGGTCGAGCTAACCTTGGGAGACCCCATGTATCCTAAGTCTTTGCCTACATAGCCCATTACACAAAGCAAGAAGAGGCTCTAAGGCGATGTAGTTCTCCCTTAGAACCTGGGAGAGGTGAATTCGAGGCAATTTGGTTGTGGTTAGGCAATTTGTTGGTTGGTAAAAAATTTGATGTTGGTAGGGTAATGTTGTTGGTGTTGGTAGGGTAATGTTGTTGGTGTAGGTATAGGTGAAGCGGAAGTTAGCATACCCGAGTAGTAGGGAATCGTGTCCTGATTAAAGTCAACACACAATCCTAGAGTTGAGCAAAAGAGGCGAAAGTGTCTCATAGTTGAGAAGAGCCAAACAAACCACATATTAACATAGAATGAGCTTGAACCTCTAGGTACCTTGCATAGACGAGAAGTCGATAGGTGAAAAGAGTTGTATAATCACAACATATCGGGTATTACATCACGTCCCTTGAGTTTTGTTGATTTGACAGATGGTGAGGTGAGGTGGTAGATATGGGCGAGGTGTCTTGAGAGCGTGTTACAAGGTGATTATTCGATTTAAAGAGGACCAAAACCTAAATAGACAAGTCCATGACTCAAAAGTACTTTTTGGAATATTGCTTTTTATGCTTTTGGACATAGGCGATCGATGTGGGAAGTCTACATGGGATATATATTTTTTGTTCTTGAGGTCTTCACGAAGTGGATCAATGTGAGAAGCTTCGATAAAGGTTGGTGTGTATAGCTGTCCTTGAGGAGCGATCTATTTATAATAGCTTGAGATGTGGTGTTTATGTATATTTGTCCTTCGGGAGAGTAGTCTATATATAATAGTAGCAATAGTTTGGCATATAGCTGTCCTTTAAGGGAGAAGTCTATTGTATAATTTAGAGGTCTAGATGTCCTTTGGGCATAAAGCATCTAGTTTTGTAGGAAGTTTGACTCAAGAAAATCCCATAAGCCTATAATTAAGAATGTGTCATTTTAATACTTTGAAGTCATGGACTAGACGTAAAAGGGGAAGGCATCTTTTAAGGGGAGGTGATAATCAAACTATGTGAGCCTGATTTGATTTTGAGATGTAAGAAACAAAGTGTATGCGGTGGTAAATGAGCTCAAGGGACGAGCGTAAGGTAGATAAGAAGTGATATAACACTAATTTCAATAGTAGAATGGTCGAAGATGCAAGGCATTAAGGGGCTCAGGCTCAGGTTTACCATTAAGCGAAGCTAAACGATAAGTGCCTGATCCATAAGTGTGAGTGATAATGTAAGGCCCAATCCAATTAGGAGCAAATTTTCCACGTTTGCTCTTTTCTAGTTTGGTTACATGTTGATTCTCTTTGAGGACAAGATCACCAACCTTAAAGGTACGCTCATGAAGTCACTTATCATAAGCACGCTTGATGCGTTTTTGGTAGATTTGAAGGTGATCAAGAGCTGTAAGACGACGCTCGTCGAGAAGCTCTAATTGGGCTAACCGCTCTTGGTGGAAATCATCGTTGGTGAGAATATCCTGAAGAGATATTCGGAGGGAAGGTATTTGTATTTCGAGAGGCAAGATAGCCTCGGTACCATATACCAAAGAAAAAGGTGTGGCATTAGTGGAGGTATGAATGCTAGTACGGTAAGCCCAAAGGGCAAAGGGATGTGATCATGTCAATTTCTTCCGGACTCATTGACAACTTTCATGAGGATTTTGGTTAGGGTTTTATTAGAAGATTCAGCTTGACCATTGGCCTATGGATAGTAAGGTGATGAGAAACTAAGTTTGATACCAAAGTTGTCACAAAGGTCTTGTAACAACTTATTTTTGAAAGATTTACCATTATCTGTTATTAGGCGATGAGGAATACCAAAATGACGAGATAATGTGATGGTTAACGAATTCGATGATTTTTTCTTTTTTGATTGAAATGAGTGGAATGGCCTCCACCCATTTTGTGTAATATTCGGTTTTTGTGATTATCCAACGGTGACGTTGCGAAGAGGGCGGGTGAATCTCACCAATAAGGTCTAAACCCCATTGTGAGAAAGGCCAAAGATCTCGTGCGACCTGTAGCGGATGGCTAGGAGTATGTTGAAGGTTGGCATGTTGTTGACACATAACACAACGCTTAACATATTCGTAGCAGTTGTTATTAAGAGTAGGCCAATAATAACCTAGGCAAAGGATTCGTTTAGCCATGGTAAGGCCACTAAAATGTCCACCACAAATACCGTCATGGACCTGTTGGATGGTATAGGTGACCTCCGCACCGGTTAGACATCGAAGGAGGATGCCATCAAAGCCACGTTTATAAAGGAGTCCCCCCATGACAACATAACGAGAAACACGTTTAAGAAAAGCATGTTTTCGGTACTATTAAGGTCGGTGGGAGACCGGAGGTTGTAAGGTAGTCGTGAAATTGGTGGTACGGGTATCTGCGAATTAGCGAGACACATTATTTATCATACAAACAACCGGGAAATTTGAGTAGGATGGGGCAAAGAGTTGTTGGACCAAGACGAATATGTCGAGTCGAGTTGGTGAGGTAGGAATTTGCAAGGCTAAGCAAGCCATAGTATCCAGTAAATTTGTTAGTGGAGCGGGAATGGTTTGGATAGAATAACGAGTAAATGAGGTCAAAAGTGAATCCACGTAATGTTTGTACTTTTGAAGTTCCTCATTTTTACATTGGTAGATGCCCATAACTTGATTGAATACCAATTGAGAGTCACCAAAAATATTAATAGATTTGACACCTAAGTGTAACGTAACCTGGAGACCCAAAACAAGGGCCTCGTATTCCGTTGTATTATTAGTGCAGGGGAAATCGAGTCGGAATGAAAGAGGCATAGGCTCAGCGTCGAGAGGAATGAGAACAACGCCGGCTCCTCCACCACCATGGCGGCATTTATATCCATCGAAGAAGAGGGTCATTGGATACGACTCCTCCCTGAGGGAAAGAGTAGCGATGAGTTCGTCAGGGAAATTAAAATTGGTAAATTGCGCCCCCGGTACAGGGGCTTCCGTGAGTTGGTCGGCAATAGTTTGTCCTTTGATTGACTTCTGGTGTATAAATTCAAGGTCGAGGTCAGCGAGGAGCATAAGCCATCGGGTGATGCGTTGGTTTAAATGAGGTTTGGCATACATATAATGGATGGGGTCCGTGTTGGTGATGACGAAAGTTTTGTGATTCAGGAGGTAGTGTCGGAGTTTGGTGGCTACGAATGATAGGGCTAGGCACAATTTTTCTACATGTGTATACCTAGTCTCGTAATCCATGAGAGTTCGACTTATATAATAAACGGCTTGTTCTCGATGCTCAGAGTCACGATGTGCGAGCATGGCTCCTACGGCGTGGTCGGTGGCGGAAAGGTAAAGGTAGAAAGGGCGGTCGTCCTGAGGTGGGATAAGCACGGGTGGCTGCAAGAGATAAGCTTTGAGAGCCTCAAAGGCTTGGTGACACTCTTCGCTCCATTGAAAGGCAATGTCATTTTTAAGAAGGTGATGAAAAGGCTGACATCGATCCGAGAGTTGGGAAATGAAACGCCGGATAGATTGAAGTTTACCCTGCAAACTACGCAATTGTTTGAGGTTTTTGGGTGGGGGCATTTCTAGGATAGCTTTGACTTTAGATGGATCAACCTCAATGCCACGCAAAGAGACGATAAAGCCAAGAAGTTTTCCCGAAAGAACACCAAAGACACATTTCTTTGGTTGAAGCGGACGAATATTGTAACAGGTGACGAAAATAATGGTTAAAACATCGAGATGTTCACTGCGATGTTTAGATTTGCCAAGAAGATCATCGACATAATCCTCAAGGATAGTGTGCATAATGTCATGAAAAATGTAAGTCATAGCCCACTGATAGGTCGCACCAGCATTCTTAAGGCCAAATGGCATGACACATGATAACAGAAGGTTCCCCAAGGAGTTATGAAGGTAGTTTTATGTTGATCGGCAGGGGCAACCAAAATTTGGTTGTATCCCGAAAAGCCATCCATGAGAGAAAGCATTTCATGGCCCGCAGTGAGATCAACAAGTTGATCAATACTTGGGAGGGGGAAGTCATCCTTGGGGCAAGCGAGGTTAAGGTCTCGAGAAATCCGTGCATATCCGAAGTCCCCCCATCGCTTTAGTGACAGGTACGATGTTAGAAATCCATTGAGGATAGTCAATAGGCAAGATGAAGGAAACAGAAAGAAGTCGTTGAAGCTCTTCTTTGACCAAGAGGGCAATGCGTGGATGTATTTTTCTCAGTTTTTGTTTGACTGGTTTGGAATCGGGATTTAGGGTGATGTTATGGACAAGCAATGTCAGGATCAATTCCTGGCATGTCAGCGTAGGACCAAGTGAAAGCTTGGTTGCGGGTATGGAGAAAGGTAGTAAAGGTGACTTGTTCTGATGCACTAAGGGATTGTCCGATCTTCACAATGTGAGGATCCTCCTCTGTGTGGATGTTGATTTCTATAGTTGACTCGTTCAACATGGTTTGAGTTTCAGACGGTAAGGCGCGTTGAATATAGGAGTCGTCTGCACCAAGGTAAGTGAGTATGGAGTCGTCATCCTGGCACTCAACAACATTAATCGAAGGTGAATCCTCTTCAATCATGTCGGGATATAGAAGGGGAAGAGAAGATGGGTCCTCATTATCGCGTTGATAAGTGAGAGGACCTAGGAAGATAGCATTTATGAAAAAAAAAAGTTAGGAGGGATAGATTCAGGGTCTATCGACTCTGTGGGTGACGATGGCAAAATGGGTGATGATGGTTTGGTAGGGGTGACGTCGTCATCTTCCGAGATCTGATACAACTGACACAAGGTTTCTCCGGTGTAAGTGTTTCAGAAAACCGAGACCACTACGATCATTGTGTTTGCGTGTAGTCACGGGAATGAGTGTATGTCGGCCTTGTTCATAAAGACCAAAACCAAAGCCTTTTCAAGCATAGCGAGTCAAGAAGGTGAGGGCGAAACGACCATTTGTCAGGTATTGAAAATCAGATTGGAAGGGAACCACCTCAAAAGGAGGTTCAGGGGTAACAGAGGATGCGTCGACACCCCCATACGTTAGGTTGGTGCAGCAATGAGGTGGTCCGTAGGGGATTACCTCCCCCACGCGACGGTCGTAGGTAGGATGCGCATGTAACTGTCCGTACTCCTGTGGGGTATGGAAAGAACTAACGTTATATAGGTGGTATTCCCCCAGCGTAAGGCGTTGAAAAACATCTACTAAGGGGTCGGAGGTTGGGATGTTATTTGCGGGAAAGGAAGTGGTATTTGCGACGGTGGTTTCATTGGTTGAAGGTGTGGGTGCGGTTGAGGTAGATGGTTGAAGTGCGGTTGAAGTGGATGGTTGGGTTGGATGAATGGGTGTCGTGACTGGTACAAGCACATCATTAGGGCGGTACAACATATTGCAGGTT
Organism: Taxus wallichiana var. yunnanensis; assembly: GCA_018340775.1. Classification (NCBI taxonomy): domain Eukaryota; kingdom Viridiplantae; phylum Streptophyta; class Pinopsida; order Cupressales; family Taxaceae; genus Taxus; species Taxus wallichiana. The sequence goes on from CM031239.1 coordinate 816,701,829, forward strand.
TTGAAGGGGGGAGGATCAGCTTTTACGGTGTAGGACTTCCCCTCGTACTCAAATTTTATGCACCTATGTAAGGTGGAGGGAACGCATCCCATAGCCGGATCAAGGGCGGCCTAATAGCATATTGTATTGGAACTCTCCCTCAAGGACATAGAAGAGTTCGGGTAAAGTACGTGGTCCTACACAAATGTTAAGGATCACGGTGCCTAAGGTAGAAGTAATAGCATCATTGAATGACATGCAACATGATGGGGTTAGCACACATGCGGCTAGAAGGGATATTCATTTGTTGGAAGGATTTTGAAGAGATGATGTTTAGGCTTAGCGCCCCGTCAATCATAACATGACGTACACAATGTCCGGACATAAGTTTGAGATGAAATGAGCGAGGTCGGGATCTTGACACCAAAGTCGATAATTTCGTCTTCGGAGAAACTGACAGCAGCGGCTTGCTGAACAGAGACAGAAGTAGTTGGGGAGATAGGTTGTTTGGTGAGCGAAGCAACGTGATTGGGTGTTAGAATAGAGGTAACAGGAAAGGTTTCGTTAGGTAAGACCTCTATCCCTTGAAGGATTTCAACGAGAGCCTGTCGATGAGATTCAGAAGTCTGAATGAGATCATACAGTGTCATTTTTACAGGTGATTGGTGAAGCTGTTTGATCATGGTTCGGTGGGCAACTCCATTAGAGATGGGGTAAGCGGGTCCTCGAATAACCACTTTAGGTGGTGGTGCGATCGGGATGGTGGACGGAGAAAGAGAGGACGCAGGTGTGCTTTCTTTCGCTTTCTCATTATTTTTCTGCCCTCGAGTAGCAACACTAATCATATTGATCTCGTGAATACGAGAGGAGGAAGATGGTAGGGATAGGTCATGGTCTTCGAGAGGTGGGGCTGTAATAATGATAGATCTTGGTGAGGCGGGGACAGGTGGTATAGGAGAGGGAATTGAAGCTAAAGGTCTCTCTCTTCGTAAGTTGTCTTTCTTAACTTTTTTATCTGAGAGAGGTGACTGACGAAGTATGGCTTTCAACGCTTTGCATCCCTCTACGTCATGTCCGGGTGTGCGGTGGTAAGCGCAGATTTTAGACTCATCATAACCTATAGGTCAAGGTTTAGATGGATCATAAGGTCTAAGTGGGGGTAGGGAAATGGTCGCATTCTCCACCAACATAGCAAGGATTTTGGCGTAAGACCCTTTGAGTGGGTCAAAGTTAGAGGAAAATGAGGCTATTGACTGGGTAGTTTGTGGTAATGACGGGGTATGGTTGGTTTGTATGGTTGGTGGTTTAGCCAAGGGGTTTTGATAATGGGTTTTAACTAAACGTGGCTTCTTTGGTGCGAAGCTATGTTTTATTTGGTTAGATGATGAGGCCACAGATGATGTGGTATCAGAAAACAACCACGGAGAAATAGGAGTGGCAGCAAACAATTCTTTTGATGATGGAATTTGTTTAGGGTTGGTAGGTGGACAGGATACGCGGGGTGATGGTGTTGCTATACCCTTGGATTTCTGTATGGGTGCAGAAGGCGTAGGTCGCTTTAAAGAAAACACAGGAGGTATGATATATTGATGCAAGGTAGAGGGATGGGGTCCCAATATGGAAGGTAGGTGTGACGACGAGGGTTTTAGTTGTGATAGAGGCATAGGTTGAGGAGATTGAGTCTGTCTCCTAATGGGATGGACGGCTTTATTTTTAGATAAATCAAGCCACTTAGGTGGGTGTGTTAGACTAGGTATTGGTGAGGTCCCAAGCGTAGGGGAAGATTCGGTTAGGTTAATAGAAGTGGATGAGGTATTTGGTAGAAATGAGGGGGGTGAAGATGAGGACATAGGCATTTTAAGCACGTAAACACTTCGGGTATATGGTAGAGGCATCCGTATCGGTCATCTGCATTTGAGTAGAATATGGCGTACTCAAACGTTCCCATAGGACTCATCTCATCTTCTAGGAAAAGACAGTCCTCACGTGTGAATAGGAACTTTTGTATGGAAGAAAGGTGGGTTGTGATTCCGGTCCATTGTGGGTGTGATATAGGGGTAGATGAGGCACTGTATCAATGGGCGTTAAGAGGTCAACCGGTCGCTGAAAAGATTTAGGTGATGAAGAACTAATAGGTAGGAGGGCGTGTTTGAGAGGATCCGTCATGTTTAAAGAATGTGGTGATGTCGGTTCAAGAGGTTTCTCGTCTAAGGATGACAAAAGAATTGGCGAGCCTTCCTCTTGTACAACAAGAATGGTAGAAGGAGACGTTTGGGAAATAGATAAATTAGATAACATCCACTCACGAGTCTTGCGAGGATGTGTTGTAAGAAGGCTCATTTGTGAGAAGGGAACTGCAGGCGGTTAATTCCTTAATGGGTAAAGGGCGGCTAGGATTTCGTCTTGTCTTGATGGTGATGAAGGGGGTTACGGTTCTGCGTTAGTGAAGAGGCTTGATTCAAAATTTGTTCGATAGAGGTTTTGGTGGGAGTCGAAAGGCTGCGTGGATCTCGTGAATGCTCTCCTCGGCTAAGATATCTTGGTTTAGGTTACTGTTAGAAGAGTGGTTCGGGAATGGTTTGTTGAATATTTTCAAATTTCGGTTAGCAGGGGCGTTAGGATTATCGAGGGCTATATCCCCCGCATCAACCATTTCCTGCACTATGTTTTTCAACATCTTGCAGTTTTCATGACTGTGTCCCTTCACACGGTGGAAGATTCTGAGAAGTCATTTTCTTTGTACCAAGAAGGTATGGCGCGAGTGGAATCAAACCCGAATAAGGTTTAACGGGAGGTAAGGTAATAGCTCTGCTTTAAGCAATTTTTCTAATATCACACCATATGTTTCTCCCAAGGGAGTGTAGTTGATGGGCTCTGCTTTATACTTATAGGTGGTTTTTGGCGGGGTATTAGACGGTGGTTGGGATTTGACCATCACCGCGTGCACGGCTCCTTTTGATTTCGAAGCAGTCGATGGGTGAGGATTGGTGGTGTTAGGTTTGTTGGTAGAATCTTGGGTTCGGAAACTGGGGTTTTTGTTGCGCAACCGCAATTTCTCTTCCTCTAAGGCTCGAATCTCTAGTTTTCGAGCCATAGTAAAGGCCTCGTCAAATGTACGGAAAGTTTGAATTTGGAGGGTAGGAGAGATGTGCTTAGCGCAGGCCCGCGTAAAGAGTTCAATAAGTTCGGCTTGAGGCAAGGCATACGTAAGTTGGTTGATAAGGCCCCGCCATCGTCAACGAAATCTGTGATAGATTCGTCTTCAAATTGTCGGATGGCATAGAGGTCGGTGATAGATACTTTCTTGGCAATGTTAATGGAGAAATGATCCAAGAAAGATTGGGCTAGCTGGTTAAATGAGAAGATTGAGTCTTTGGGTCAAAGCACTATACCATTCAAGGTGGGTCTGATAAGGACATGGGAAAGGTGCGGAGTAGTAAAGCGTCGTTGTGGCAATCGGATAGCGAGGCATGTCTAAATGATCGCAAGTGTTGTTGAGGGTCCTCCTTACTATTAAAATGGGTAAATTTTGGTAATTCCCATTGAGGAGGATATGAATGAAGGGGGACCGAAGGGTGGATAGGCTCTGAAAAACTTGCTCGTATGTCGAGGCACTACGACTTCTGAAGCGAAGCCTCAGATTTTGCATTTTGTCCATCATTTGTTTAATTAAATTAGTAGTTGGATAAGATGATGGTGTGGTTGTGGTAAATGGAGGCAAATTGGGCCAAGGGCCTTGCCATTTGACAATGGTGGGGTTAAATGTTGATAAGGTATGGAGGATGAATGTGTTGAGGCGACCGAATAGGGATGTCCTATATAAGACGTTGAGGTTACCGGATATGTGTGTGGAAATGAAAAGGTGGGCGGAGCTTGAGAAGGAAAGCTCGTGTGGATAGGTGGTAGAGAGCAAGTCATGAACGGAGCAGTCTGCAAGAGAGACGAGGTAGGAGCAGTCGGTGGTAATGACATGTTGGGCCCAAGATTAACCAAAGGAAAGCCAATCTGTGTCCGTATGAACCCCTGAAGCTGCTGAGTTAGGAGATGGGACTAAGGATGCAGAAGGGAAAGCGGAGTTATCAGGCGGAGAAGGAGCTAAATGAGTAGCTATACTAATAGGCATGCCAACAAGGAGTTGACCATCGGGCGTATGGTCAGGGGCATGAGACAAATAGTATTGTACAGTGCTAGGATTAGCATCCAGAAATTTGGCAAATTCCTTATCTCCTACAGGAATTTTAGGAACCTCGCTGGTATCCGTAGGATTCCCTATAGAATGTGAAGGGGGTGATTCAGGCAAAGGCACAGAGCAGGCATGTGAAACCATGGCGGCGGCTTGCTTTTGAGTGATAACAACCATGGACAAGAGTACACAGTAGGGTTTCAATCTATCAGGAACAGAAACAGCCTCAGAATGTTGAAATTGGTAAGTTGTTGGTTTGTCAGGAACTGTAAAAGACAGTAACCGATATCGGTCTGCTAACCGATGTCGGTTAGACTATAGCCGACGTCGGTCAGTTAACCGATGTCGGTGTAATAGGACTGGTATAAGAAAATATAAGAAGCTGCTGATTTGAGTTTTTAACAATGTTTAGTACATCTATCAAATTGTTCTGAAGTGATAACTGAAACAGTGTATGACAGAGAAATAGAACTGAAAACAAACAAGATACACAAACAAATTAACAGACTAACCCTAGGGTTAATTTTAATCAATTTGGGCTTATGCCTTTAGATGCAGAATGATGTCAATCCTAAACAAAAGACCTAGGGGAAATGTCAAGTTCGTTTTGGCTTATAAGGTTACCTCAATCGGGCGGAGGAATACCGCGGAGAAGGGGGGATGTTTTGAGCTGTTGTGTTAATTATGAAGTGATTCGGTATGTGTTGTGCAGTGAAAGTAAGATTAATTTCCTGTCAATACCGTGGAAATCACCCCCACGTGTACGACCTGTTACTTAGTCTATGTTCACTAGAATTGAAAACAACAAGCAAGAATGTAATGCACGTGTTTTAAACCCAAATCGAAAATGATATTCGATGAAGCAAAAGAGATGACTTTCACTAATGCAAAGATGTAAAAGCAAAGCAAGTTCTTTTACCAAAATAACAAAATACCTTGTGAATATCTTTAGAAGAAGAAAACAGCAAGTATGCTCCCTATATGAAAGCAAGCAAGAGAACAGAAACCGAAATGGGTCCCATTTGGGCGTGCCAAAATGTTTCGCACGGAATGTTTCAACTTTTGGGGATAGAGTTGCTTCTATCCTTTCATTCCTTTAAGAAGCAGAGATAAGGTTAGGGTTAGGAGGAATACATTGAATGTCGAGAGGGTGTGCGTGTACCGTAGAGAAAGATCGGATCATTGCGAAGAACTCCTTTTTATGCAGGAAGGACTACTGTAAATAAGAATACAAGACCACCAGATTTTGATTAGACAATAAATGAGGGAACTGCCTTGGGCCTAGGAAATATAAAACTTCCTTTCAAAGGTGGTGGCTCCCTGCTAATATGAATTAACACAAATTCTAACAAATAAGCTATTGTCAACTACAATTTGTTTACCTTATTAAAACAATAGAGAAAAGGGCTGGTCTTGGTTTAGAATCAAGGTGACCGATGCGGTCACTATAGCGATACCGGTTAGCTCTAACCCGATATCGGTAGGGGCAATGTTTTAGGGGCTTTTGGTGAAGGCTGGTTGTAAGGTAGTTGTGTTGTTTTATAAGGCTGATAAATGAGTGGGGTTAGGTAATGGGGTGATGAGAAGGACTCAGAGAATACGGGGGGTGTTCTTGGGGGTAATGTAAGGGTGGAGGAATGACAGTTAGATGTAGTGTGTTGCTGGGTAGTAGATCTAGGAATAGACTTATGATGGCAGTGGTTCAGAAATTCAAGAAATGTTATTAAAAGAACGTATAAGACTTTACTAGTTATTGATAAAAATGCGAGTTACGAAGGCTGTGATGACAAAAGACAGGGCTCAAGTAGGATGACCTGACACTCAGGAGATGAGCTATCTTCCCTCCCGATGATCAGATGAGTGTCACAAGGCTCTGGTTACTCAGTTGCAGTCTTGGGCTTGATGTCCTTCTCTGCAAACTCTTCTTGTTTCTTCACTTGTCTCTGCTTGGCCAAGTAAAATCCGGATTCTCTCGATCACTTCTGATGATCCCGATTGATCAAAAATCCTTCGACCTTTGTTTCTGGTTAGGGGAGGTCATTTACAGGGAACCGATGGTGGTTACGTAACCGACGGCGGTCGAGTAGGAACCGGTATCGGTCAGGTCAAAGTGGGCTATTTTTAGTAAAATAGCCAACTTTCCCTCCTTTTCTCCCGAGGGATTAGTTGCGGGCTTGGTCAAGTTACTACAAGGTCGGTTTTGGGTGCGAGTAAGGAGTCATTAGTCATGGGTGTGGATGTAGACCAAGTTATAGGTCTTAATTAGGTTAGTTTAGGGTTAGGACTAGGTCATGATGAGGTGGCAGGTATGGCGATGTGGATTTATTAATTATAAGGTAATTAATAAATAATTGTGTAAGGTTTAGGTGATGAGGTTAGGTTGCGAAATGAGATGCGGGTCACAGGGGGTCGTAAGACACAAATTTGGTGTCTATAATAGGATCCAAATTTTATCAGTACTCTGAGAAGGAAAGTCTAACTAACCCTATCAAAATCCTTTTGCATATCAAGTTTAATGATCATGCCAACTGCTTTGGTGTGAAAATTTGTATGAATAACTTCATGTACATTTATTACTCCCCCTTGAATCAACCTTCCACCAATGAAGCCATTATGTTGTTCAGAGATTAATTTATCCATCAAGGGTTTGAGTTTGGTGGCCAACAATTTAGTGATTATCTTATAAGAGGTATTACAAAGACTTATGGGTCAGAAATTTGAGACCAATTTAGATCCCAAAGACTTAGGTGCAAGGGCCAAAAAGGTATTATTCCATTCCTTTAAGAGATCATTCTTTTGGAATTTAATGACTGCAACAAACAAATCAGTCTCAATAATATGCCAATAAGTTTGAAAAAAGGCTGTAGGAAAGCCATCAGGACCAGGTGACTTGTCTCCCTTCATATCAAAAATAGCTCTATGAATTTCCTCCAACAAAATTATTGAGTAAGCTTAGTGTTTATGTCCTCAAAAATCAGTTTAGGGATATGCTGCAACATTTCCTGACTATCTTCCTCACAAGGAGGATCATCCTCTTGTAGCTAGAATAGAATAGAAATTTACCAACTCAACATCAATGGAATCTTCATTATTTAAATATCTGCCATCCATAGTTAGGAGCTCCTTTATCTTATCTATGCTTTTATGCTAAGTGGCAGTAGTATGGAAAATTTTGTATTTCGATCCCCGTTGTAACTAGATTTCCCTAGATATTTGTCTCTAGTAAATTTCTTCTTTAGCAAGGGTATTGTGAAAGTCACTGAGTAGTGTTAATTCTTGTTGGTGCAGAGAGGGAGTTCTACCACTAATCTCTATGTTGGCAGTGTTTTCAGCTATCTTTAAAGATAATTGTTCCTTCATTTTTGAATATCTCCAAAAACATTTATTTTCCAAACTTTGAGATTCTTTTTACATAACTAATATTTTTAGAGAATCTATACATGGTTGAGCCCAAAAATCCAGTCTTCTTCTACGTAGTAATTTACTTTTCTAAATTGTGGTTTTGCAGCCAAGCTAACTCAAATTGAAAAGGAGGATTTTTAGAGTTTTGAATTTGAGTAGCATTTAGAAGTAACATACAACGGTTTGATGCAATTTTAGGGAGGGCCATCAAGTAAAAATCATTGAAATGATCAATCCAATCAACATCCTATCTAATTTTATTTGAATATGGTTAGACCCAAGCCTATGATTAGACCAAGTAAATGAAGCTCCATGCAAATCAAAATCGAAGAACTCACCTTGTCTGATAAGATCAACCAAAGAATCCATACTGCTAGTGCTAGTATTATCCCCACCTTGCTTTTCTAAGGTATAAAGAGGAGTATTAAAGTCACCAGCAATTAACCAAGGTAAATTCTTGCAGGAGTTATAAAATTCCAACAAATATTTCCAGGTATTTTCCCTGTTCATTTCTAGATTAGGAGCATATATATTTACAACAATCCAACCAAAGTTAGATCCTATTTCTTGAAAAAAAATTCCCAGAAAAAGGGAGTTTTGATTATGCATTCCTTGAAAATAAATTTGGGGTTCCAGAATGTACATATGCCTCTGAGTTACCAACGAAACCGAGATGCAAAGGAAGCATTAGGCCATATCCTAGGCAAAATATCATCTTCTTTCAATTTAGTTTCTGTAACATTAAAATGTTTGGAGAGTGTTTAAGTCTAAAGTCTTTAAGTACTCTTTTTTTCTTTAGGGAGCATTAATTCCCCTTACATTCCAAGAGAAGAGCTTCATTTTTTAGATTTATGTTTCCCTCCCCCTGCATGGTGAGAGTTCCTGCGTTCCTTGTGTAATGTTTTGAGAGGATTTCTTTTTGAATCTTGGCATGGGAGGTAGGCCTTCCCCGACCATTTTTGTTTCCCACATCCACAGGCTGCTTACAATTGCTTCTAGTTTTTCTAGTTGGGATGTGATCATCAGATAACGAGGTTGAGGGGGATGGTAGAGAATATTTTTCTTCCAAAAGTGGAAGGCCAGAAAAGGGGATAATGACACGTTGAAGATGTAAAATTTTGACCCAACCAGTGTTAGGATATCAAGGTTTATAGATGTCTCAGGAAGATCACAAAATGAGGGAGAGGATGGGGGAGTGGTGAAACAAGAGGGATGCTCGAAAGATGATAAGGAAGCAAGGATCTCCGAGGAGGGAGAGGTTGTCAAGACCAAGGGTTGATCCATGAGTGGCTATGGGTCAGGAAAAACAGAGGAAGGGGGTGAAGAAGAGGCAGAAAAATCGACCGAGATTCATTCCATCTATGTTATTAGGGATGGGATAGGATGAAAGCCATTCAAATCTAAAGATATTTCATCCTCCTTTGCAATAATTTGAAAGGGTTGGAAGTGTTCACTTCCTTAGTAATTTTGGGGATGTTTTTCCCTTTGTTCTTTGGTGTACACAACTATTCCTTAGGTTTAGAAGATAGATTTTATGGGCATGCCTGAGTCCTATGACCTATGCTTTTACACACTGAGCAAGCTTGAGGAATGTATTCATATTCAAAAGGTTGCACCCATGTTCCTAGATCGAATAGAGTTCAATGGAGGAAGGTAATGGAATGCTAATATCAACATTAACACAAAACCTAACATGAATGAATCTAGAACCAACTCTTGTTGCTTGATCAATAACAATAAGAGTTCTTAGGGATAAAGCAATACCTTCAATGACTGCAATGTGCCAAAATTCCAAGGGGAGGTCAAGAAGGTGAACCCATATCAGCGCTTGAGTCATGGTTTTAGTACATGGGTTGAATCTTGGAGACCACCTTCTAAGATAAAATCCTCTCCTGCCAAAAAACCAAGGCCCTCCTAGAAGCCTCATAAAATCTTCTTTATGGCTGAATGTGAAAAGGATAAACCCATTGGCGGTCTTTGCAATCTCCAACAGTCCATGGGGGACCATTTGATCCATACCCATTTTCTTAACTCTTCCATATGGGGATGGGGACATATAAGCTTACCTATTAGCAATAGTTCCCTTAAAGCCCGAGTAGCATGAGTAATCTATGTAGAGATCTGCCATGAAAGGGTCCCATCAAGTAGCTGAGGTTAAAACTTCCCAAGTAGGGAAGGTTTCGAGGACCCAAAATCACATCTCTCCAAGTACCAGAAGGAGAGGTGACAACAACATCAAAGGGTGGGTCAGGGGCCGGGCCCATCGGATCCAACATCGCTACAGGAACACTAGATGTAACAAAATTTCAAAAAATCACGGAGCAGAAAAAAATTGCAGAGCATAACTTTATTCTTTGAGTCAATAGGTGTTAATAAGGTTTTATATCCCTTTATTATTTAATAATAAGTCAAAGGTATTTGTTTTATATATACAATAACTCAAAATTGTCCTTAGTAGTTAGATCAATAAAAAAATTGATCAATATAAGTAATAGTCTTTAAGTACCTTATTTAAAGATATTTAGTGTTATGTTGTTTCACGGAGTTAGTCAAAGTTAAAAAGTAAAGAGTCTATTAAAAGTGTTTATTATTATCATATTTTTAAAAAAGTTGTTGGGACAATTTATGTGTCAAATAAGTTGATATATGTCATCAACATGAAATGTGTCAAGTATCAATAATTTAAGTTGTATTGTTTAAGTATCGATAATTTAAGTCATATTGTTCAAATATAGTCATCTTAGGGAGTCAAAAGTTGTTAAACTAAAAGAATTTGTCTTACGACGCATTTTCGATGGAATCCAACGTCTAATTGAGGTATGTGAAATTGAGCTCCATGATCAAATCTAGCTGATATAAAAATGTTTCACTAAAGGATGGAGACATTAGAGGAAGGAGGTCAATCAATGACCTCTCATCGATCACTAATGACAGGGCCACATAGCGAGATGTGGTGGCATTTTTGTGGTACGAGTTTTTGATTTTCGGTTGTGCGGTGTGTTTCATTTCAATTTTCCATATTAAGCGGTGTGCATTATGGATGCTGGAAAATAATTCTATAGGAAGGAAACTAAGCGTAGTGATCCTATAACTACGGACATCCTTTGACTTCCGAACTTTTTTTGAAGATGGTCGGCCGGTGAATACGTTCGGCTGGAAATGGTGATCATGCACAACAAGATCCATACGGTGGTATGAAATATGATACAAATTTATTTTCAGTGTTCCTAAGTGGAAATTTCACATTGTGGGGGGTGGGGAACATGACACAAATTTTCATTTCAATTATATGCCAAACCGAATAAATTTAAGGGCAACTTCGATGGAAGTGGAAGTTTTCTATGATGTTCGAGATCGAGTGACAACAATCAACAACAATGGCTACAATTAAGAAAAAATTGTTCTTATGGATGTAATGTGAAATATTTTCCAATGTGAGTATTCTTGTTTAGATTGGTAATAAGTGAGCAGTAATTCCTATGTGCTTTTCGATGTAAACATATTGTAGAGAACAAAAGCACCAGTGTAAGAAAATTCATGGATCTTGAAAAGGTTTGTGGGAGATCCAAAAAACCACACGAGGTGGACAATTGATGGGTCATGTTCACATCAAGGTTTGTGGTAAACCTATTTAAAACCATGGAAGGAGAGATCCTTTCTTTTGTATCAAGGTCGTGAGTCACATAGTTGGACATGCCACATGAATGAGAATACTACAAATGAGTGAATGATTTTTTTCTACCATGTTTTGCACGGTAAGGGCGGAATGCTAGGAAAATAATGGACAAGGATCCACATATTTAATATTTACTGTATGGTAAATATATTGTTACTCTGATAGAAGCTAGTAGTTAATATTAGTTAATAGTATATATTGTTGAAACAACAATATATTACTCAATATTTGTTATACTCATAATATTATAAACGAGTTATTAGTGTCCTAGTTTATATGAGGCAGTTTTCCTACCTCCATAGCTATATAATAGTCATTGTAACATGCAACATCATAAAAATAAATCATTTATTTTCTTGCATACATATGTGCTTATGCCCTCAATTCTTACGGAATGTATTGTTCTCAATAAAAATTCTTCCTTTACTCTGAAGAGGTTACTTAGATGTTTCTTTCATCTTTGAAAAATCTACACAATATAGGTATCTGTAAAGTAGAATTGAAGGCACCCTTCACCTTTAATATTCTTTCCATATAAAGGATTTTCATTTGATTAAGGAGATTCTTTAGTTGGCTAGATAGGTCTTTGACCTTGGATTCATGTGATATCAAGTAGCTCAATGTGAATTTTACAATGGGAGAAAACTAAAACCTTGGGTTAAGGGAACCAAGAATAATTCCACGATCACAACAAGCTTCTCATGATTGAACCTTGTGATAAATGTAATATATTCTCCCATTGTAGTATTTTCCTCGAGGGGGCAAGTAAAGCATAATGGGAAGGAAATATTGATTATAAAACTAAGCGGCATGAACTAACAATTGGTGACAATAGGTGGCGAGAATGAAACAATTTTGGGAAACATAAATGATGAACACGCACACCATGCCCTTACCATAGACCGACTCACATGTATCCTAACACATGGTTGTGTGGAAAAAAATTCATCTCGTGTCGTAGATTTCACATTATTTGTAGAATAGGGACAATAAATGCACGTACTGAGTGTCATGGAATCCTTTCATTCTACAATGATAAAATATTAATGGATAAGATGGGTAGAAGAAAGACTATAGCAGGAGGCGGGAATTGACAATCCACCGCCCCACATCAACAGATAGACTCAATCCATGCTTCAATGCATGCACGACCATTTTGTTTTCTACCACTCATCTTCTAAGCTGTTGTTAGAGCTAAACACCCTTGATCCAATAGGGAATGCATTCGGCGTAAATATTTGCATTTCTACAATGTCAAATCATTAATGAAATTTAATTTTTTAGCAGCCAAATTTGATCTATCCATTCTCTATTGGGTTTGAGGATATTGACAAGATGGGACAAGCTCAATTTTGATCCCTTTCACACCATTTTAAAAATCATTACATAGGACACGTAGAAAACTAATCATGGCGTGGTGATAAACTTCTAGGGTATGCCATGACAAGTGGAAGCAAGTGGTGAGGAGCTCGTGACGACCATGTAATGTGACTATCACCTCCTTATATATTATGTTCACCTATTATGCTCACGCTATAAGCTAATAAAATAACAATATATAATTTCATGGAATTTAACCAAAGAATAACTCACAAAAACATACATAGTTGAATCCACCCTTTTTTTCTTTACTTTTCCATTTTATCAACTTGCTCGATGCAAATGTCAATTTGGTTCAAATTTCAAACAACAAACACACAATAAACTATGAATAAAATCATAGAGTATAAAATCCTCTATAGATATGGGATTTAGTTTCCCTATAATCTAAGAAACTACCTAACCACAATATTCTTCCCATACCTATTCTACTTTAGTTTTTATAACTCACAAAACAACATATCAGTTTTTTATTAAACAAATCTCTAAAAACATATATAATAATGATTTATCACACCATAAATTATCAACCTATATAATGTAAGCACTAACTCATAATTTCCAAACAGAAAATTCTTTCAAATCCTACAAGTTTAGGATAAAAACATATTTTTGAATATCCCATTCAAGATCATTATAACCTTTAATTTTCAAGACGGTAATTCCATGCCTATAATGAAATTTGTAGTGAATAAAAATTTTTTTTATTTTTATGTTGCATGTTAGTTTTTGTTTTGTGTACCCATTTGGGTGTTAGAACATAAGTAATGTAGGCTACATGATACAAGTTATTCCTTCATTAGACCCCCTAACCATGATTCCTTCAATTGGGAACCATAATGATGGATTTTTAAAGAAATTCAATGTCAATATGGTTGACATAAACATAAGAAAGGAATTGATTCAAACGTAGTTAGGGAGCCCAATTAAGAAAAGACTTAGACCACACAAAACTTTGGAAATAACACACAAAAACCAAAAAAATATGTGTGTGTGTATGTATATGTGTGTGTATGCACACACATATACATATGTATATATGTGTATACATGTACACACACACACACATGCGTGCGTCTTAGCACACACACACACACACACACACACACACACACACACACACACACACACACACACACACACACATATGTATATATGTGTATACATGTACACACACACACATGTAGCATAACAAAATTTCTATATTATTCCTTCATAGACCGCATGTTAAAGATGTAACCTTAGCAATATCCAAAGAGATACATACAACCAAATATGTGCAACCTCACTTAGAGAATTTTTGCTATCTCATAATGTCTAACAAATATCTAGACCAACAATTACAAATTCCTTATCTATCATTGGCTATACCCCTAATATAAGATACATGGGGTTATTCATATAAACATGCAATCCACACAAATTACATTTGATCTTACCTACACACTTTCCATTAAGAATCCTAAAATAAGGAGATGTTACAAAGGTAAGGTCCAACACACCCATCGAAAGTATGTCAAATTGATCCAAAGTTTCCTTAGGAATACAATATTGACTTAAAAATTACATGACATCAATCTAAATTCACAATGTTCATAGATCACCACACCGTCGATAGACATTTGAGTCATTTATATACCATTCATACATTGGTATATTATTGCAGCATGAATTACATTGTTACACCATGTTTTAAACTTCTATAGCATGCCTTAGAACTTCATGAACATGCAAAAACACACCAATATACTCTAACTATTTTTAGATGATACATGGTTTATTGTAGACCCATATGTTCCTAAGTAATATACCTAAACTAATTTGAAAACATGAGCTCTAGCTCATGTGTACTAAAATTTTGTGCCTTGCAATTTTTTCTATACTTATTAGAAGTCACGACTTAAACATCTCTTCCCTTCCACCTAACCAAGTATTCTCTGTATTCCTTGTTGCGTGTTTTATTGAACACTTTGTGTATCACCTTTTTCTTCCTTGCACACCTTTTCTAACTTCTATTTTTGAAATTTAACTTCCTCAAGACCTATGCTAGAATCATTTGCATTGTTCTGTCTTTCATGATATAAGTTAAGGATAGCTACATATAATATGTTTGATATTTGTACGCCTTTTATAAATTCACTCTCATATGCATTTTTGCAAACTTACTCAATATGCTACATGGCTGTATTTTCTTCTACTTCAACTTGTTATATGTCCCTATAATAAAAATTTCCTTCTACAAAATGAGTTGGAACTAAATATCCAACCTGAAATTAAACTTCCTTCCTTTTCATACCTATACACAATTTTTATTGTGCATTTATTTCTTCCAACTTCTTGTGCACTTATTGAGGCATATCCCTACCTTGTTCTACAAAACCTTCAACCTATAGACTATTTCCTATGTTATTAAATGTATTTTTCAACTCTAGTAATACCATCGAGATACTACCATATTATATCTGGAATGACATCTTCCATGAACTCTTATTTATGGAGTTATTATATGAAAACTTGGCTTGTACTAGTTCTAAGTTCCATGTTCTTGGTTTATCCCCTGCCAAACATATGAGAAAATTTCCATGATTTATATTCACAAACTCTATCTGTTTTCCATTTTAAAATGATATGTTGATCTGAATTGTAAATTTCTATTTAAGTTATTCCATAGTGTCCACAAAAATGAATAAAAAAAAAGTTATCTTTGTCGGACACAATGTTGTATAGAAACCCATGAAGCCTTACCACCTCAAAGAAAATATTTGCAATGTGAATTGCATCACTTATATTTACGTAACCAAAAATGTTTCATAGATGGAAGCAACTCCTCTTTGATTCCTAGGTAACCCCAAGACAAAATCCATACTTATATCTTCCTAATACCTCTTTGGGATGGGAAAAGGTTGGTAAAACCCTGTGTTTTGTGATTTTCCTTTGGCTAATTTACACACCCTACATTATTTCACAAAATTTCATAGATCTAAACTCAACCTTGGATATAAATAACTCTTGGCCAACTACACTTGATCCTTATCCATTTTATAGTTCATTTCCAATCTCCCACTATGTTCTTCCTTCACCAAGTTATCCCACATTTATCCTATGGAAATGTATAATTAGATGCATTTGAACAAAATGGTTTCCTTGATAAAATAATCCAAGCAAGGTATCTTGTCAACACTTACTATTTTTCTACATGCCTTCCATGCCTCGCTAAAATATTCATTTCCCAAATACATATCCTTGATGGATTTGAAACCCAAAACTTCTACTCTCATTTGTGTTAATAGACTATTGTGCCCACTTAATGCAATAAACCTTGTTATAATTTCCACTTCTATGCCTTAACACAAATATATAGCCTTGGCGGTACTCTACCCACTTTATATGCCTTTGCTTTAATCATCCTAAATATTTATGAACTATAATTCCTAATGATAAAATATTTAGGACACTCTTTTAGCAAGATGTAATGCCTTCACCTCTTCAGCACTTACATAATAGCACAAAACTCTTGATCATACATAGTATACTTCCTCTTTTATTTTATTAGATTCTCACTAAAGTATGTTATTAGTTTTCCTTCCTAACACAACATCGTACTACTAGAATTGCAACCCACTTGAAATACCTTCACAAAATCTGGCAATGTCAAAATTGGCTATTTAGTTACCTTATTCTTAAAATATTAAAAAATTACTTTTATAATTGGGTTATAGATGAAACAATTCTTATCCCCTCGCATGGCCTTTGTGATAGGCACACACATGGCACTAAAATTCTGGATGAACTTATGAAAATAAATAACTAGTTCGGTTAAGCTTCATGCTTCAAAAGCATTATGCAATAATGGTCACTCTAGTATCACTTGCACTTTTTTTGGATTAATATTTAGAAATGAGCGAGTGATCATAAAACCCAAATATAAAAAATCTTCTTGCATAAAACTATACTTAAAATTTATCATTACTTTTTCCTCCCATAACGAATGCAAAACTTCTCTTAAGTACTTTAAATGATCTTTATACATCCTACTAAATAACAAAATGTCATCTAGGCATATGATCATAAAATTTCCCATAAATGGATTTAGAAGTTCATTCATTAATCTCATAAAGGTAATGTAAAAATTATTCAACCCAAATGAAGTTAAAATAAATTTAAATGGTTCTTATTTTTTTAATGTCGTCTTCCATTCATCCCATTATCTTATAAAAAACTCTTGGTATCCACTCTTAAAATCAATATTGGCTAAATATCTCTCTCCAGTTAAACAATCTTTCGGTTTATCTATGTGTGGAAATGGAAACCTATATTAATGGTGATCTTATTGATCACCCTTAAGTTTGTGCTCATGAAACATTATCCATCATTCTTGAGTGTTATACGACTAAATTACGGTGTATTGATCATTACAAGAAATATTAAAAGGGTGAAGAATATGTTACGCTTGTGAAAAAAGGGGAAAAAGAGAATAAACTTTGGAAAAGAAAAATAATAAAAAGGATAATAAGTATTAAAGCTACCTAAGTGTGGGTAAAATAAGTTAATCCAAAACTAAAAGATAAGTATATGATAACCTAATAACATCGGTGCATATGAATAAAAAGGTAAACCCAATAAAATGGGTTTGTAATTAATTTAATAATGTAATGAAAAGGTGTGTAAAGAGTTGGGACCCTTTGTAATTTTGTAAAAATAGTAAGGGCCCTCCGTAAAAAGAAATGAGATATATTAACTGAAATAAAAATGATATGAATGAGTAATATATATTAAAAAATAATAAAGGCTAGATAAATTAAAGGGAGAATGGAAAGAATTAAGGCACAATGATGTAGACACTTAATCACACACTTGGGTACATTTCAATGTCTTAAAAGCATGTTAGTATTTACATGATTCATAAGCAAGAAAACTAGTGATCGATAACTATATTTTGCCTCTTTTATTTGTCTCTTATTTTATATTTGGTATTACACACCCTACAACCCAGTCGGGAGTTTAATGATTTATATTTTTATTGCTTCAAACACGGTTCTCATCCAGGACAGAACACCCAGCGTTCTGTCCCCTTTGGGAACCCCCTATCCCTTTCTCACCTTTCTTGCTCCTTTTGGGTCCCTTTTATCTTTTGGGAATATTTTTCACTTATGGGTCGGCCTTCCAGTTGTTAATTAAAAAATTCAAATAAGGGAATCATATAAATACATAGTTATGTGTTAAAAATCAAGGACCAAACAATAAAAATTACTATCATCACCTAATCTTGCATTCAAAAGGCACATAAAGCAATCCAAGGCATTTATTTAGCATCCATTTAAGGGATAAGGGTTGCATACTCTCGCATACACAAAATAAGAAGGGAAAGTTCATTATATTCCATCCACACATTCTACTACATTGCTATATTATAGCTACATTCCGCTATCAAGTGAAACTTGCACAAGGGAATACTAGGGCATCATTCTTACACACACACACACACACCAGAAATACATGGAGTTTGAGATGTAGTGTAACACTTGGTCATAAGTTCACTCTCAGGGTGACCTCTGGGGTCAGTCTGACTCCCCATTTTGAATTTTTCCTTTTTAGGTTTGATGTGGTTTGTGGGTTTTGTATAGGTGAATTTCTCTTTTGTAGGTTACATGTACCTTCGGTGATCATAGTGCGAACATCAGGTGCTCAATAGAGAACAACAAACAAAGACCTTGCGACATAACAAAAACCAGATCCAAAGTTATTGTGAGGTCATGAGCACCTATATTTAGTCATCAAACCTAATTGCCCTTGTCCTGCTGCGAGTGCCCCCCCTGCCTAGCCCTATTCATGAGCTCCAAAATTTATAGAGGTCGATACAACACTTATTACATCTTATTCAATACTTCTCCTACTCAAATCACTTCTTGTACATTTAGAAATCATCTAAGTTGTTCTATATCCTCTCTTGCTTAGGGTTTCATACTTTAAATCTTAGTTTACTTATGTCATTACTGTATTTTATCATTTATACATTATTTATTTCAATAGTTACTCTGCAATTAGATTTAATTAAAATTAAATTAAATCATTTGGTGAACCCATCGCTTGAATCTAACCTTCCTCTAATATTTTGATTTTATGCTTTTCACCTGTAGTGGTTATTTTGGTTCTTTTGAGTACATTGAGATTCCTCCTCTAAATTCTTAAGTCCTCTAAGTCAATGGATGAATATGATAACCCCTTTGCTAACTCATAGAATGTTCCTCTGGAAAACATTGAAACCTCTGATAACGAACAATCCTATGATGAGGACACTAATGTTGATCAAGAACAATTAGACAAGCTTACTAATTTTCATTTAAGCTTTAAGCGCCAACCATTTGCATATTTCACATGTTATCAATGCTTTACTTACTACCAAACACTCTTGAGATGCTGCTTTTATGCCTCTTGTAGGTTCTTCCTTGCTTTCCATGGCCTCCACCCAACCCCTTAACATTCCTACTTCCATTCCTACTACTACCGCTCCCTCCTTCATCCCAATGCTTCTAATACACAACTTGGTTCCTCTTCCAACACCCATGACCTAGATTCTCTATACCAAGATCTGAAAATTCAAATATGTCAACTATAACAAGCTACTTTATGCTTCTCTCCATCTCTTGATTCCTCATTACTTCTACATAATTGTTTCGCTTTTGCCATTTTCGCTTATCCTCTCCTCCTTCCTCCCAACTTTATCACCCCTAAGTTGTTCGATCTTTTCATGTGGCATGCCTTGACTATGTGGATGATCATTAATTTATAGCTAAGATATTTCTGAGATTCTTCAAGATTACACCATGCATTGGTTTTATGATCTACTGTTCATTTGGTAACTTCTTTTACGCATCTAGTCGATGTTTTTCTTGCTCACTTTTCAATCAATATCGGCACCAAGATATATTATACACAACTTGATCAAATCAAACAAATATCTAATGAGCATCTAGTTGACTATGTTTTGCATTACAAGAACAACCTAGCTAAGATGACCAATGTCCTCACTGATTCTGAATTGCAAGATCTTTTTTTTCAAATCTCCTACCACCACTTCAAGAGAGTGTTATCTTTGATACCTCTCCTTCATTTGATCAATCATGCCATACGATCAAAATGCATGAGGTAAAGCTCCCATATATATGAAAATTCAAGTGTCATGATTCTCCTTCATCCTCTTCTAATAGGTTCCAAGCTAAATCAGCATTCAATGCCATCTCTAAGCCCACCAAAGAAAAGGAAACTCTTAATGTCATCTCTCCACCTAAAAGCTTTAATGGTAACCTCCTAAGTGTAATTTCACCAAATTATCCTATGCACCTTGATTTCTATTGCCTTAACTTATCAAGATTAATCTCATCACTCTCCCACCGCTGCTCAATCTTGATCCATCTTCCCCCGTGGCTGTAATTATGATGAAAATGCTAAATGTGACTATCACCAATGCATTGGGCATTCTATTGATCACTACTTCAAACTCAAGGCATCTCATTCAAGATCTTATTGACAATAATTCACTCGAGCTCCTTGAGCCATCTACTTCTAAGCCGATTAACAATAATAAAAAGATAAAAATCTTCAATGACCCTTTTCCCAAGCATGATACACAAGCTCTTGATTCTTCTACTAATCACATATATTGAGTTGTGCCCTCTCCTTCATGAGCCCCCCTTGACTTCCTTATCTTTTTTTCTGATGTTTCACCACTAGTCATTTCATTTTCAAATCACGATTATTGTGCTACATTCGCTCATGATTCATTACATATCAATGCTTCTATTGGTTCATATACAGTCAATAACACCATGATCAATGTAATGGATAGTATCAGTATATGCTCTATTGTACTTCTCATGGCTATCAAATGTCCACTATCTAATATCACATATCTAGTTCCTAATTCTTTTGGCTATATCAAGCTTCCATTACAGTTGGGCCTCTTACCATGCTTATGTCATTCATTGTGGCATCTTCAATCAAAGGCCATGATATGCTCTTAGGTCTTCCTTGGCTTTGTGTTGCCCAAGACATTCCTCCATAAATCATTTGTGCCTCAAGTTCATTCACAATAAGAAAGTTGTCACTCTTAAAGGAATTCCACCATGCACACCATTTCCTAAGCCTAGTCTTGATGACATCTTTTACAACCAGTTACAACATCTAGGCCTCATGGGCCTCTCAAATCTAAGGTACACTCTACACCTAGTTATCTTATTCGCACATGACCTACTTCATGAATTTTTCATATGCATTGGTGGTCTAGCCCATCTCATTGGCCTAATTCCATTACGCGAGAAACCCCTTCACATAGGTGTTCACCACCTCCTTCACCACATAGGTCTCCTTCACATGTATGTCATTACTCTCATACTCCACCAATCTTAGAGCATCATCACATGCCTTTATCTCCTTGGATATCGGGTGGAGGGCCGTTTCCCTTCACTATTTTTGATAGCCTTCTATCCTCGCTCACACTTGGGGGCATCACAATTTCTTCCCCCTCCTAATATCATCATTTGTCTATAGTATCTACTATCATGCTTCATGCTTCACACTTAATATTTCTCAAGTACTCTTACACACCTTGATACACACCTATCACCATTACCATATGATGCACTCTAGTTCCACGGTTCATACTTGACTATTGAGGGTATAAATATTAAATGAACCTCTTTGCACATTCACTTTTCATGCTCTATGCTTCATGATCTATCTTTCTAGCACACATTCTCAAACCATTTCCCGATGATGCACTCTTGTTCTATGGTTCATTCTTGATTGTTGAGGGTATTTAATAAATGAACCTCATGTCATACACATCCTCTGGGGGCACGTTGCTCTATAACATTCACATTGCATACCATTCTATCAAACTTATTTTTGAACCTCATTTGCATATCTTTGTTGCACTTACTCTTGGTTGCTTATACTACTTCTATGATGCACTTTGTTTACTACTATCTTATATTGCAGTCGATACTCAACATGTCATTATCTTTCTATACACACACATGCACATTCACTTGGTATTTTGGAGTGAATCCATATCTCTTACATATTTTCACATGTTGCAATGATGTTTGACATTGTATCCTTTACCAATCCCACCGAGGCTCTGTGGGTATATACCTTTACTACTCTCACAAATTACAGGTGTTATTGTTTCATAATTTACTACTTCTTTCTAGCACATTACTTATCATTTATACATACATGCCTTGACATATTATTTATCTTTCTAACATGCTAATGGTTGATTCATGTGTAACATTTTATTTGCTAGATTATATACCACCATGGTTATCGATACAATTTGCTTGATATTGTTTGCCATAGTATGCTATTATTTTGTGGGTTATGCCCTATGTCTTTCTTGATCACTGTTTGCTTGCTTGTGGCCACTTCAACCCTGATTTTATTGTGAAATTGTGAGTGATGTCCCATGTATAAAACCCAAATTTTGTGGTTCACTTTATTTTCACACTTGCTTTATTATTTGTCTTCTATTGCAAGTTTTTGTTATTTTTCTACTAACACATGTTACTATCCACTTTGTTTGCATGTTCCTTGGTTTCTACCATGCACATCCCCTACCCCCTACATGTATCCACTTTAGCACAACATTAGGTCCTCTCCTTTGGGCGCATTCTCCTACCGATGTCACATGCACCCAAACAAGGGGGAATACATTGGGTGAACAAGTCACCCCTAAAACAGCTTAGACCTACAATATTAATCAACACAATACATAAACATAATAGAAATATAGTCACATTATGGCCCATAATCTAACTTGGGTCCTCTACACAACACACACACACTAGCGCTTAACATCAGACAATATCACCTGGGAACCTATGTCCTCCCTTAGGTGCTAATTTCTTGGGGGCACATATAATCATCTTATCAGATTAACACATTTCATAGAAGTCTTTTGAGTAATTATACGATTACAAGCACAAACCTCCAATTATATAATACATTCTATATCCTTCAATCAGTCTGCAAACTCTGAACTAATTTGGAACAATCGGGACAATATGAACAAATCAAGATGCACCATCTGTAGTGGTGCTTATCGGGTAGAGTCATGGAAGGAGAGTAACACTAGAGCTATCTCCCCAACACTTGCTATTTGGCATGAAATCATCCAAAAAACTCGCCATTTGCATTTGCATGAGATCACCCAAAAACTCATGTTTGGTGCTAGATTTCCCAAAAAAATTTCTCTTCACAACATTTTAGGACACTTTTCTATCATTTACACTCTTTTACATCAGGTGTAAATTTTCCTTTACTACTACCTTCACACACTTTTACATACTCTGCGTAAATTTTTCATATACAGGAATTTGAATACTTTTTTTCTCTTATTTTGTAGGTTTTTCCTTAATACGCAACAAGAAAAAACCTAAAAACAATTACAAGTGCAACAACGGGTATAATACAACACATACACTTCACCCCTAGGGTCACTTTCCTTTCCTAGTCTCCACACTTTTCTTTATATCATTCCATGCTTCACTTGTCCACTTGGCTCACACTTTGCCACACGATCACAAGATCATAAGGTATGCACTCTTATCTATTTTATGTTATCAAGTATTCACTTAACAACATAAAGTGGGGGAAAATGTAGAAACTAAATCACACACTTGGGTACATTTCTAGGTCCTAAAAGCATGCTAGCATTTACATGATTCCTAAGCAAATAAAACTAGTGATTGACAACTATATTTGGCCTCTTTTATTTGTCTCTTGTTTTCTATTTGGTCTTACACACCCTACAACCCAATCGAAACTTTATGATTTATCTTTTATGGCTTTAGACAAAGTGTCCAGCCCAGGACAACAACACCCAGATACTCTTATCCCCCTTGGCTACCCCTAACCTTTTCTCACCTTACTCACTCCTTTTAGGTCTCTTTTATTTTGGGAATCTTTTTCACTTGTGGGTCAACCTTCAAGTTTTCAATTAAAAATTTAAATAAGGGAATCATATAAATACATAGTTATGTGTTCAAAATCAAGGACCAAGCACTAAACATTACTATCATCACCTAAGCTTGCATTCAAAAGGCACCTAAAGCACTCCAAGGCATTCATATAACATCCATTCAAGGGACAAGGGATGCATAATTCTGCATACACAACATAGGAAGGGTAAGTTCATTATATTCCATCCACACATTCTACTACATTTCTATATTCTAGCTACATCCCACTATTAAGTGCAACTTGCACAAGGGCATCCTAGGGCATTATTCTTACACACAAACAAACCAAAACTACATGGAGTTTGAGATGCGGTGCAACACTCGGTCGTATGTTCACTCTCGAGTGGCCACCTGGGCAGTCGACTCGAGACCCATTTTGCATTTTTCCTTTTTAGGTTTGATGTGGTTTATGGGCTTGTGTAGGTGAATTTATATTTTTGTAGGTTACAGGTACCTTTGGTGATCATAGTGAAAACATCTAGAAATAAAAAAGAATAATAGTGAAGACCTTGCGACACAACAAAGATATTGCATGGTCATGAGCACCCGAGATCCAGTCATTAGTGCCCAAGTGCCCTCGCCCAACCTTTTTCGTGAGCTTCAAAATTTATAGAGGTCAGATACGATGCTTATTACATCTTGTTCAACACTTCTTCCTACTCGGCTTATTTCTGTACATTCGAAATAAGATAAGTTCTTCTATCCCCATCTCTTACTTATGGTTTCATACTTTAAAACTTAGTTTACTTGCGTCACTATTGTATTTTATCATTTATAAATCAATTATTTCAATAGTTACTCTATAATTATATTAAATTACAATTAAATTAAATCACATGAATATCCTATATACATTGAGATGGGATCTCACAAAGTGGGTCACAAAGGGGTATGTAGTACACCCCTCAAACCTGTCTGGCTAGGGATTGTGTTATGCTTTGTAAGTATTGAACTTGTTCCTCTTTGTTTGGATGTTACCCTTTGCTTGAATTATACCCTTGAGAATGTTCTCATATTAAGAGTTGATCTAGATATGTGTCGAACCCTAATTTAATAATAATTTTTTTCATAATCAATGTTGTATTTAATAATTATTCTATTTATTTTTTGATATTTATTATATTACTTAAAACTAAATACAATGAAAAATCTATTATTTGTATACAATTTTAAATGGTGAAACGTAACTTCACATTGAGTGCTAGAACCATTGGGCTCAAAATATCTCTAATCAACCCCTTATCCAAAGATATTTTTAATTTGTCTCTTTACCAACATAGTCTCTAGTAGTGTTATCTAGTAAGCTTCCTTGCTCGAAAAAATCAACATTGGGATTAGGTCCATGTGGTGAATTATATCTATCACGAGTGGTAGTCAATCTAGTAGATTAATTGACACTTCCTCTATGAATCATCTCAACATGTCCTTCACCTCATGTTGAAGTGATTCATTATTTTCTTCTACCATACCCAAACTTCCTCTATGTGCGAGTCATTAATAGCAAAAACATGTGAATTTATTCTTTACCGCACTCAATACTCGTTGTCTTAACATTATAAAAATACTCAAACTATATTCTATCTTTTCATTCCACTCTAACATAGGATTCACATTGTATTCTATTCATGCTTCACTACCTTGTATGTCTTTATGTGACCATCATGTTACACATTCTGGTCAGACCATGATAACCTTCTATAAAACACCTCGTAAACATCCATGAGAATTATATCTCACATTAAATCAACTTTACATATCCCTATCTAGAACTTAACCAAAAATTATTTAACCAATATAAGTTTGTGTCCCATTTGAGACCATCAAACCTTGTAGGGATTAGGATGTGAAATAATCTTCAACCCCAACTTGTGCACCATCTTTTTCACTACAAAGTTTTTGGTGCTACCGTTATCCACTATCGATCGATAAACCTTACCTCATGGATTATTTGTGGTTATAAATATATTATTTCTCTATGTTGAACCAAATAATTATTTTGTTGGCTTTAAAAAAATGGGATTTATCATCAACGATTCTCCAATCTTGGGTCTTCTCCAAAAAAATTGATATATGACTATATTTTTCTTGTAAAATATGTGTAATCGCATTACTTCATTTTCTCCTACCATAATTTTAGGCGTTTAGGAACTCAAAATCTATATGCCCCTTATCCCCGCACTTTGAAACTCATGTTTTCAAATCCATGGTTTCCTCTATATCCAAATGATCAACCTCTTTGAATACTTTCATCTTCCTCTTATCATGTCATCACTTCATAGTGAATTGTGAGCCTATCCTTGTGTAAAATCTTCTATCCCATCACCTTGCCCATTGCCTTGTGTATGTTTTACCTTGCCTCATTTTGTGCCTTATTGTCTTTATGAAACGTTTTCCTCTTCTTTCAATGTGAATGAATAGGATTCTTCCATGTATTGTACTTGGATAATTAGGAATTGATCTTGAATTGAGAGAGCAACTTGTTCATGTAACATGTGATTTTCTCAATCATCCTCTATATGACCCACTCAAATGGTGATTCTATAAAAGTCCTTAGCATATTATTTCAAACTAAGTTCCCTCTACTACATCTTATAACTTCTTGAAAAAAATGATATGATATAGTCGGTGGGAACAAATTTTGCATTCATTTTTACACCACTCTTTTCCAAGTCTTGTCATAGCCTCAAAACAGTTTCAAAATTTCACTTTGAGTAAGGTTTATTGTAAAATGGATGATATTGTACCATGTGTATCACCAATACACATTTTAATTTAATTACTTTAATTAAATTAATCACATTTATCCTCAACATATATATTAATTTAATTATTCATTAATTAATGCCATTTATCTCCATTAATAATTTAATTTTAAGTTAATGGCACACACATTAATTTAATTATTCACATTAAATTAATTCACTACCCTCACACACCTATTTAATATAATTGCCTTTATTAAATACACCTCACCTAACCACCCCCATCATTTGACCCATTAACCTAAACCCTAAACCAATGGCCTAAATAAAACCTAACATTAGACCCATCCCCTCACCTCACATTTAAAAGCCTCCTAAGGTCAATTTTTGCCCCCGAGGAAAAGAAGAGACCCTTATCAAATGGTGGAACAACTTCCTAGGCAACTTTTGAACAACTTGAGATATCTCACCCAAACCGATGTCAGTTCACCCTAAACCGACATCGTTCACCCTAAATTGACGTCGGTCATACCAAAATGGACCAAATGGCCTATTTAGACCCATCTACAACTTTGTAATATGGGTTGTTGGTTTTGTTGGAAAACTTCTGATCTCGAGTTCGATCTCTTTAGACATGACAGTAGAATGAAGATTGATTTGTGATCAACAAAGGCAACCAAATACATTGGCACAATAGTGAAAATTTCTTCCCAACATCCTCCAACATAATAACTTCTTCATTATTCTTCAAACCTGTACCTCACAGAAGAGTAAGTATCCTCCTTCCATCTATTTCATTTTTTCTTATCATCAGTTGTAGTATTTATGGTAAAGGAACCTAGTCTTTTACCCTCGGTCCATTCCCTCTCTCCAGCTACAACCACCTTCCATACCTAATCATCTTAATACTTGGCCCAATTTCATATTTTGACCTCCTCAGTAGTCTCAGACCTTCACAACATATCTACACCCCCTCTGTGATCAATCCCGCCTTCTATCCACTCCACTTTTTCCCCCAAAACTCAAAAACCTGGACTGTGTGATTCCACCATTACGACTTAACCATCATCGGTTCTCTCTAAATCCACCGTTAGTTACAGTCAAACCATCATCGGTTATAGTAAAACCATGGTCGGTCTCTGTGTCACCTAATTCTACTAGAATAACAACTTTTTCGACATATACCTACTTGAACACCTATTTGACCTTCAGATCTGTATCTAACCTAGCCTGTTAGCTCAGATTCACCTATAACCAACCTACTTGACCTCTAGATCTCCTTCTAGCCTAGCCTGTTAGATTAGATCTAGCCTATTGTATTTTGTATGAGATGCCTAAATCATATTAAACTACAGTAGGACAATATTTACTTTATTTCAGCATTGAATTGTTTTAAATAAAGTGGATTGACAGCCATCTAGGAAGTATCGCACTTCCAGGATCTAGCACATGCTAGGCAATCCACTGCATATATTGTTTAACTCTCTTTGGTGGTCTTGTTTTGTTCTTATATAGGTAGTTCCTCCTAGCCAAAAGGAAGGTCTCACAATCACTTTGATTTAGAATTCAGATACGCGTGCATACAACCTTCAACCATCCCAAATTAGGTATTCCTCTTACCACCTTTACCTTATCTATTTCATCAAGTACTTCTCAGAAAACTAAGAAATCAGGTGAAACATTTTGCACATGCCTATGGGACCCATTCGAGGTTCCTTGCATCTTTCTTCATTCCTAGGTGAAAAATTGTGTGTGTTTGTTTCCCTTCTAATAGCATTCACATTAATACTTTCTCCTTGGTAACATTCTCTTCTTTCTATTTGCTCCGAAAGACACATTTCTTTTGGTGTATTTAAAAAGAACCTTCTTATTCTTGTTTTCTGCATTTTAGTGAAAGAGCATCCCTCTTCCTGTTCATCTATTTTTGTCATCGAATATCATACTTTGATTTGGGTTTAAAACAAGTGCACTGCATTCTGATTTAGCTCATTAGCTCACATTAATTGAGGGCAACCTATACGCTGGAAGTCATGACCAGCTGATGGTTGACAAACAAATCATAGAAAAGCACTTCTATCCTTTTCTCTTTCTCTGAGTCTTACCAAACCACACAAAAATTCAAAATACATACATTCTTAAACAACATCCTACCTGGAAGAAGCTGTAGGTGATCACACGATCACGGTACAAGTGGGCACCCAGCTTGCTGCTCTGTCGAGTCATACTTCAGAGCGAAGCCGCCCCCGCCATAACATTCTTGAAACCTCACCCTTTAGAATTATTTCTTCGTAGGAAGCCTTCCTCACCAAGAAATTCTATTATTTTGTTCATAACAGTCAGTCCATACAAATAGCATAAGTTGAACAAACGTAATAGAATAGGCACTCTAGGAACGTTCTTTCTTAGTGTTCTACTTGATTTGTGTTTTGAGGTGAGAGCTTTCGATCATTATTTTTGTCTTTCCTTGCACACTCCCAATCATAGTCGGTGTATTCTGACTTCATCTGAGTGTGCTTAGACCACATCTACATCATTCTCAGACTTTTGGGTTTGATTCAACACCATATTTTTAAATCACAACCATTTTTCTTATTCTCTGTTTCAATTTCACAGAATCGCTACGGTTATCTTTAACCGGCATCGGTTTAACCCAACCGGCATTGGTCTAAAGTCTTCTTGGATACCTATCCAAAAGACACCTATTTCACTTTCTGAGCTATAAAAGGCTCCTATCACCTTTCATATTGTCATTATTTCAATCACAGTCACCTTACGTCTCATCCTGTGTGAAATTGTCACTCTGGGACTATCATTTAATAGATTGTTGGTTTTTCACAATAATCGCACCGGTTAAGCCTAACTGACATCGGTTTACCCAAACCAACGTCGGTCACCTTGTGCTATTTTATAGCTCACCAACCGACCTAATTCACTCACCGTTGACTATTTTCCTAGTTCTGTTGGTGTTTGTGCCATTCAGACATAATATAGTCTCACCAAATCAGTTCCTACCCACATGGTGCTAACCCGTAGTCAAGAAAGTGCCCTTGTATTTCACACTAGTCGACTACACTCCCACCTAGCCCTTCATCACCTAGTCCTTCACCACCTTCCATCTCATCATCCATGGATCCCAATCAACCTATCACCATTCCTACAGGTGACACGGAGTTTGCACGACTCCTGGATCAGAATCCCACTGCTTTGAGCCACTACCTCACCCATGCCTCCACTCGAGATGCCTCGGGTCAATTGATCTATGGCATGCCCGTATCCTTATCTCCATCCCTAATGATCACTTCCACCTCGACTCCACCTCCTACCATGGTGACCTCACCCATTTTATCCCCAGTTGTGTCAGCAGCTAGGTCCCCACGCCACTTTGACCACCGCCATCCATCCGCCACCTCTATGCACCCGCAGTCTCCACCATACCTTCATCCACCACCCAAAACATAGCATCATCCACACCTGTTATCTCATATATACTAGTCACAATGCTACCACCCTTGTGTTGGTAACCTCTACCCCATTTCAAAATGTTGTCCTTTCTATTCCCCAATCTCTACCTCCCATCTCTACCAGGGTCACTACGAGTGTCCCACCCTCACATACCTACTACCAACCACCTCTGTTTCATCGGTCATTCAGTTTGATATATACCCTCTATGTCTATCTCTCAATTCCCACCTCCTTATTCGACACCACCATATTCTGGAATGTCATATTCTTCATATGTCCAACAACAACCTCCTTTCACTGGGGGTACCCAATCTTCACAACCTAACAATGACTTTATCAAGTTAATGATGGACAAGATGTAGACATTAGAAGCATCTGTTTCTAGCTCCCGTAATTCTCTCACCTATGATGAAAGATTTGTAATGAGCCTATTCACCCATCCATTCCCATTCCCATATCTCGTATACATTGGGAGATGCCTAAGTTTAACCGCTTTAACAAGTAAGGAAGACCCGTAGCAACATTTGTGATCTTTCAAACATGGGTGTTACTTAATTTCCCATGATGATGCTTTACTTTTGTGAACCTTTCCCATGTCCCTAATTGGTCCAACATTGGACTGGTATAGTGGATTACCTAGACATTCCATCTTCTCATTCAACCAAATAGCCCAAGCCTTCTTGGATCATTTTTGATTAACATCATCAAGAAGGTTACCATGACCGATCTTTATTCCACGCGTCAATATGATGATGAATCTATCGCAGATTTTTTTGCTCGTTGGCGTAGCCTAATCAACCAACTCACTTTCCAATTACCACAAACTAAACTCATAGAGCTCTTCACACGAGCCTGTGCTAGACATATCTCACCTACCTTATAGGTGCAAACCTTCCACACATTCGATGAGGCTTTCACCATGGCACGTAAGCTTGAAATTCATGCCATCAAAGAGAAGAAGATACAATTACAAAACAAGAACTCCTCGTTTAAATCACATGATACTTCCTCTTCCTCAAAACCTCAGATGAGTTATTCCAAAGCCAAGGGAACTGCCAATGCAGTGGTACTTAAGGCTGGCCCTGCCCATCCATCCAATCATGCTAAACCTTCATCCAATCTGTCACCAGTCCAAGCCTTCCAATTCAAATGAGAACAAAAGAAATACACCTCAATTGGGGAACCATATTCATCTGTTTTAGAAAATCTTATTAAAGCTAATGCCATCACCCTTCCTCCTATCAAACCACATACTGGTTTTGACCCCTCTCACCCCATACCAGGTTGGTACAAGGAAAATGACTACTATAACTATCACCATGTAAATGGTCACAAAGTGATAACAATTGTATCACCTTTAAAAACATTGTTCAGGGAATGCTCGAGAGTGGTGAGTTAGTCCTGGATAACCCTAATGCACCTACCAATCAAAACCTTCATATATTCAAGAAACCATTCCCTAACCATTCCCATCTAATGATCAAACTAGTGATGCCTCACACAATGAAAGTAATACACGTGAGGTACATGTTATCTTTACAACTTACCACTGTTTCCCAAATATCTCCTATCCCCTCCATCGAGGAAATCCTAGCCCGAAATCCTCTACCCGCACAGGAACCTACTTTATCCATTCCTCTACCCATAGAGGAAAGCCCTTCACCTCCCCGTACACTTGCGGAGGAGTCTCTCGTTAGCACCGATATCATTTTCCCTTCAACTTCCCTACCCAAGTGAGCTGCTACCAATTGTACCTCCTCCACCCACAGAGGAGTGCCCATCATCTTCTCCACCTATTTAGATCCAATAGATTTTCCGTTACCACTTCGGTGACCATTCTCCATTAGCTACCCAAGATCATGTGGACCTACTTTTGACTCTCTTACCTACAGAGGCCAAAGCTAGTGAATTCCCTATTTCTCAGACACATTTTATGGGA
The DNA here is from genome assembly GCA_018340775.1 of Taxus wallichiana var. yunnanensis. Classification (NCBI taxonomy): domain Eukaryota; kingdom Viridiplantae; phylum Streptophyta; class Pinopsida; order Cupressales; family Taxaceae; genus Taxus; species Taxus wallichiana. Next base: position 816,733,573 of record CM031239.1, read on the forward strand.
ATACCCACTCGATCCACATCTACCTCATCTACCACAGTTCCATTCTCATGTTTGGCCAACCGCCTAGACTATGTTGATAGGTCTTCACTTTGGGGTGTCTCTTACTCCCGGTCTCGACCCAAATGCAATCATCTTCCACTGACACTTCTACCATTTATCTAAAGATGTTTCAACAACCCAAACCACACATGAACATAACTCTCGATACATCTTCTACTGCATCATCCTCATCATCTATACCCACCCTCTACTACTAGCCGACACATGTGTTCCAACATCATCTCTTGTATCTAAACCCACTAGTGTTCTAGGGTCACACCCACATCAAACCTTTCACATCCTCCTGTTAGGATACACTTGACCACATCTTCCCATATACCTATTGAACCAATCCCTCAACCTAAACAAAAACCCAACCTTCTAATCCGCATACACCGACCTCACCAACTACACCTTTATCACCTTCACCCCTACCATCCATCTTGGGACCTCACCCCTCTACCTTAACAAAATCTACTCTTTAGGGTAAACCTAAAATTAACTTGACTCCTTTACCACAGCCGTAGCTCTACCTAAGTGAACCTTATGTCCTTCATCACCATCTATAACTTCTTTTCCTCCCATACCACCATTACCTTCTATACCTCCTTCACTACCTATGACATTTTCTTCCACCTCACCTGTACCTACCTCTCGACCTCGACCAACACCTACCACCGCACCTCGGTTGTCCCTTGGGTCACTCATCCTCTCCCACCATCTCGCCTTCCATCTACATCATGTGCTCCCCTACACCTCTACCTAAGAAAAACACCAAAATTGAAAAAACCAGTAATTTCCAAAGAGGTGGTTAAACCTACCCCTCTTTCTTGCTGCTGCACCTACACCAAAGAAAGTACAACCCAAATCCAAGACTGCATCACCTCAACTACCACCACAACCACCCAATCTTCCAACCAAACCTACTTTCACTTCGCATTGTGATCCACTGGTGGGATCATACGCCACCATCTGGCTAACCTCCTGAAAGCTCTCGCTATCACCCTCCCCTCTTAGACCTTATGAGCCTCTTAAACCTAAATCGAAAGGGTTTGATGATACTAAAATTTTCACTTACCATCAGTGTGCCAGACATGATGTTGAGAACTGTAAGGGTCTAAAGGCTACCCTCATTCAATTATGTCCTTCTGAACCCAATTTTGATGACGATGACCTCCTGGATGATGAACCTATTTCACCCTCATCACCTTATTCACACCTTCCTCCACACCTATACCACAACCTCCACCCTCAACTCTTAGAGCCATCCCCAAAATTTGAAATTAACATGGTTAGCATTAGAGAAATTGCCACACCACCACCCAAATGTCGTTGCGCCCAACTCACCTCACAAGGTTTTTCTCCTCCAGTAGGTTTTTTTCCGTCTTGTCATTATACCACTCACCCTACACCTTCTCCATTTTTCAAATCCCCTCAAATCAACATGATACAAGTCACTACACGTGTGCGAAGGGCAAAGAAAAGGCAGTCGATCCACCAACCAATCCTATACCCAACATACCATCTGCACCCATACCTAAGATAACTATCCGCATGGCCCCACATACCCCATTTCTAATGGTGTCACACATCACACCATGCTCAAACAACTACACCAATCTCCCCTCAAAATGTCCTTATACGATCTCATCCAAACCTCGGAGTCACATCGTCAAGCTCTCATGGAGGTCCTTCAATCTATTGAGGTTTTACCTAATGACCCCACACCTATAGCATCTATTATCACACCTCATCATGTCGCTTCACTCACCAAATTTCCATCTACCTCATCACCTCCACCTGTTCACCAAGTTGCTATCCTTAGTTTCTCGGATGACAAAATTGTCCCCCACCAAACCGATGACCCAGATCTTGCACTTTTCATCTCCATCCATATCAATAATATATGCATTCGACGTGTTATGATCGATGGGGTGCTAGCATTAACATCATCTCCTCTCATGCATTTGAACAAATGTACATACCCAACAACTACATGCATAAACATCCAGTCATGTTGCATGTTCATTCAATGACGCTATCACCTCTACACTCGGCACTATCATCCTCCACATTCGTGTGGGTCCCCATACTATTCCCGAGTTGTTCTACATTTTGGAAGGGGAGTTTCAATACAATTTGTTGCTTGGCAGACCCTGGATTCGTGCCATGGGTTGTGTTCCTTCTACTTTGCACCGATGTGTAAAGTTCGAACATGAAGGACGTTCCTATACCATTCCAGTTGACCCATCACCTTTCAAAACCTACAACATGCTTTACCAGCCCAATGATGTCGCTTTTACCTATTAAGGCATCTACCTCCATACCTACATCTTCTTCACAAATGACCCCATCCACCAGTGCCGTTACAATCTCACCTTCACCCAAATCTTCTATTCCCACCGCTACTGTCACTTCTACCATCACACATCAACTTCCCAACTAACCGACACCTCCACCGATCTAACTTCTAATGCTTCCTCCATTCCAGCCACCAATATATCAACCATTGATCCCTTGGAAGGTGTTTTTCAATGCCTCACTATGGGGGAGTATCACCTGTATAATGTCAATACATTCCTTACTCCACAAGAGTATGGAAACCTTCACCAACATCCTCACTATGATCACCACATAGGTGAGTGTCTCCTTTATGGTCCTCCCCACCTCCATACCCATCTTACCTATGGGGGACTTGACATTTCCACTTACACACCCGAACCACCATCACAAACCCGACCTTTTTGGTGACCTTCAGTCGCTTACCAACTACCGCTTTGCTCACACTTTCCTACACCACTGTGCCTAGAAGGGTTTCAGCTTTGGCCTTTATGAACAAGGTCATCACACCATTATTTCATGTACCACGCATAAACACAATGATCGTAGTGGAATCAATTTTACCGAACTACCTGCCAAAAAGCCCCGTATTGAACTCATTGAAGACATTGACCCCTCTCCACCTTCTTCACCTACCCCACCTTCACCACCTTCACCAACGGAGTCGATGGATCCTGAATCTATCCCTCCTACCTTTTTTTTTTCATAAATACCATTTCCTTGGGGCCTCTGACCTATCACCACGATGGCGAGGCTCCTTCCTCTCTTCCTTTCTTGTATCCTGACATGATAGGGGATGATACTCCTTCTATTAATGTCATTCAATGTCAAGATGATGAGTCCATACTCACCTACCTTGGTGTTGAAGAATCTTATATTCACCAGTCGTTACCTTTTGAGACAAACAATGTTGAACGGATTGACTATCGAAGTCAACATTCACACTCAGGACGACCCCCACATTCTCAAGATTGTCCAATCTCTGGATGCTGCTGAACAAGAAGCCCTCACTTCTTTTCTTAAAAATCATAGCCATGCTTTTGCTTGGTCTTATGCTAACATGCCTAGCATTGATCCCACTATTGTGGTCCACAATATTGTAACCATTCCCGATGCCAAACCCGTAAAACAAAAGTTGAGGAAAATGCACCCTCGTATTGCTCTTCTTCTCAAAGAAGAACTTCAATGCCTTCTCTGTTTCCTTCATCTTACCCATCGATTACCCCCAATGGATTTCTAACATCATCCCTATCACTAAGGTGATAGGGGGACTTCACATTTGCACCAATTTCTATGATCTCAACCTTGCCTGCCCTAAAGATGATTTTCCTTTGCCTGGTATTGACCAGTTGGTTGACCTTACCACTGGCCATGAGATGCTATCACTTATGGATGGTTTCTCAGGTTATAACCAAATCTTGCTCGCCCAGAGGATCAGCACAAAACTACATTCATTACCCCTTGGGGGACCTTTTGCTATCGAGTCATGCCTTTTGGCCTTAAAAACATTGGTGCCACATTTCAGCATGCTATGACCTACATCTTCCATGATATCATGCATCACATATTGGAATATTACATGGATGATCTCTTGGCCAAATCTAAATGTCACGCCGAGCACCTTACCATCCTTGAAACCATCTTTGACCGCCTCATTAAATATTATGTTCACCTTCAACCTAAAAAGTGTGTCTTCGCGGTTCTCTCAGGAAAACTCTCGGGATTTATTGTTTCCCTCCGTGGTATAGAAGTTGACCCTACTAAAGTCAAGGCCATTTTGGAAATGCCTCCGCCCACTAACCTTAAACAACTCGTAGCCTACAAGGTAAATTACAGTCCATTATCCATTTCATTTCCCAACTCTCCGACCATTGTCAACCATTTCATCACCTTCTCAAAAAGGATGTCTCTTTCAAATGGGATGATGACTGCCACAAATATTTTGAGGCCTTAAAACAATACCTTCTCCAACCACCCATGCTCATCCCACCTAGAGATGACCATCCCTTTGACCTATACATCTTTGCTACCGATCACTCTTTAGGGGCTATGCTCGCTCATCATGATAAACAACATAGGGAGAAGGTAGTTTATTACATAATCCGTACCCTTCTGGGCTACGAAACCCGATACACTCACCCTGAAAAACTTTGGTTAGCCTTAGTTTTTGTTTCCACCAAACTTATCATTACCTACTCAACCACAAAACCTATGTTGTGACCAACATTGACCCCTTACACTTCATGTATGCTAAACCTTACCAAAATCAACATGTTGCATGTGGGCTCATATTTCGGGCTGACCTAGAGCTCAAATTCATCCACCAAAAATCTATCAAGGGCCAGGCCATTGCTGACCAGCTTGCTGATGTGCCTCTTTCTGGGAATCAATCTTCAAACTTTGATTTCCCTGACGAATCCATTGCTAACCTCTCTTTGGATGATGACCCTTACCAAATGACCTTATTCTTCAACGGTTCCAAATGTCAGCATGGGGGTGGTGTGGGTATTATCCTCATTCCTCTTGATGGGGAACCTATGCCCTTATCATTCAAACTCGACTTTGAATGCACCAACAATATCACCGAATACGAAGTGCTCGTATTGGGTCTCATGATTGCTTATGCCTTAGAGGTTAAGTCCATTAATATCTTTGGTGATTCTCAACTAGTAGTAAACCAAGTCAATGGTGTTTATCAGTTTCATAATGAAATACTTCAAGAGTACAAACATTACGTTGACATCATGTTGACTACCTTTGACCGCTATAAAATTCAAACCGTTCCACAATCCACCAATAAATTTATAGATACCATGGCCTACCTCACTTCCCAAATACCCACTTCACCTGCTGATTTAGACATCTTTGTTACCATAAAACACATATCGAGACATTCTTATAAATATTGTTGTGTTAACCTCATCCGAACTACCTCACTAAACACACAAGACCTTTGGTATAAGCAACTTGCGGACTACCTTTCCCTTTCTATATTGCCTCCTGATCTCACACGTAATGGAAAACATGCCTTTCTCAAAAAGGCCTCTCATTATGTCATCATGGGTGGCCTTCTCTATAAATGAGGCTTTGACGATATTCTCTTACGATGCCTCACCAACTCTGAAATCCCCTATACCATTAAAGAAGTTCACGATGGCATATGCGGAGGTCACTTTAGTGGCCTTACTATTGCTAAACACATTCTTCACCTAGGCTATTATTGGCTGACCCTCAATCATGATTGTTGCGACTACGTTAAGCATTGTGTAAAATGCCAACAACATGCCAATCTTCATCACACACCTAGTCATGCCTTACAGGTCGCTTGTGACCTTTGGCCCTTCTCTCAATGGGGTTTGGATCTTGTCGGAGAGATCAATCCCCACTCTTCCCTAAGACATCAATGGATCATCACCGCTACCGAATATTACACCAAATGGGTTGAAGCCATACCCCTCATCTCCACTAAAGTTGAGAAAATATGTGAGTTCATCAATCATCACATTATTTGTCGCTTCGGTGTTCCACATCACCTTATCACTGATAATGGAAAAAAATTCAAAAACAAAACTCTACAGAAGCTTTGTGACACTTTGTATCCAACTTAGCTTCTCCTCACCATATTACCCACAAACCAATGGCCAAGCCGAATCCACCAACAAAACCCTAAACAAAATTCTCATGAAAGTGGTTAACGATACTAGGAAGGATTGGCATACGCACATTCCTTTCGCTCTTTGGGCATACCGTACTAGTATTCACACCTCCACCGCTGCCACTCCCTTTTCTCTGGTCTATGGTACCAAGGCTATTTTGCCTCTCGAATTCTAGATCCCATCTCTCTGTATCTCCCTTCAAGATATGCTCACTGATGATGACTTTCGCCAAGACCGTTTAGCACAACTTGAGTTATTAGACGAACGTCGTCTTCATGCCCTCGACCATCTCCAAGTCTACCAAAAACACATCAAGCATGCCTATGACAAACATGTCCATGAACACACCTTCAAGGTGGTGATCTCATCCTCAAGGAAAATCAACACGTAACCAAAGCAGAAAAAATCAAATGGGGCAAATTTGCTCCTAATTGTCTTAGACCATACATCATGACCCATGACTATGGATCAGGTGCTTATCACTTATCTTCACTTGATGGTAATCCCGAACCGAAGCCCCTCAATGACTTGCATCTTCAACTATTCTACTATTGAATTTTAGTCCTACATCACTATTTATCTAGTTCATGCTCATCCCTTGAGCGCCATTTACCTTTTTCTTTTCCACACCTCATCTCCAATGACTAAACAAGAATCATGTGATTACCCATCACCCTTTTGCCTTATCTTAAATATGTGCACCACGGCTCTGCACATGGCATGATTATCATGGATAATTTTCATCTTCTTTTAGATGAGATCCCATGGTCATTCACCCTTTCCTTCTCAACAAGAACCAAATGTTTCGTTATAGTCTCGTCAAGACTTAAAATCCAAAAAAAAAAGATGAATACCTCAAAATGACATCTTCCAATATTGTAACACCCTAAACTGTCATTTGTTACTTTCTCCTATGCACACAAGTGTTGATATGTGATTTCTTTTGTAAAAAGGATGTGTTCCTAGATTAAGGAATCATGCTTGATATGTCTTGTAATTTCTTTCAGATTTGAGATCTTGGTGAGTCGAGAATATGATTAGACTGTTTTATCTATTTCATTTTGTATCTGAGTTTAATCTGATCTCGGAATAAATTATAGAGTTATCCATCTATAAGATCTAGTCTTGGATCAGTGGAATTGATCCAAGTATTGCTTTAAATTTGTTCGTGATGAATTAGATCACTGGACTTGAAGCAGATTGCAAGGTCTAGAAGTATTTAATAAGCTAGTCGGGAGTATGACTCAGCTGATCAAGTAAAAATGAATTGGTTCCCGATATGGAAGTATATCTCGGAAGGTCTCGATCGTGGACTAGGTAATAATTCGGTTACATATGATTTCGCGGCAGTGAGAACAGAGCTAACCCTGTTCAAGAAGGTATGATGAAGGTCTTTTTCTGAGTGTACAGAATGCAGACCTAACTGGAATTATTAAATGATTAGTAACCTAAGACTAAACCTAACCTAGGGGTTAGATTAGTGTTAATCTAACCTAGACCTAGGCTATGTGTTAATGTCCTAAGTTAGTATCTATGTGTAATATGGTTAGAATGAGTATTATCCTAAATTCTAACCTAAGATACTAACCTAACTAATGAGAAGAATGTAAAGGGGCCTATGGAGGGGTGCGAACCATGGGCGGCGTTTTCTATGTCATTAAATGCTAAGGATAAGGATGGAGGACAGGTCATGGCGGAGGTATAGGCAACAGCTAACTCGAACCGACGTGGCAGAGTCATTAAGTTTGGAAATGGACTTGAATTTTCATTCCGGGCATGTGCCGCCGATTCGCGGTCGGTGGAAGTGGAGTCTGAGCGGGAAAGTTGGTTTAATTGCATTCAATATTCTCGGTAGTCGAGCTCGGAACTCGCGAGAAGGCATGCAAACGGGAAGTTTGTTGGTTTGTTTGGCTTGTCGCGATTTTCGGATCTCTCTCTGCCTGTTCACTGGTTCTTCGCACCAGTCTTCTTTGTGTTGCATGGCGAGCATGAGGTTATCTAGCTCTTTTCTCTGGCAAGGAGAATATATATGCCATGGAGATAGCAAAATTTTGTTGATCGCTCTAACTTGGAAAAGGAAAAGGAAGCACGAGCTCTTCCAGTGGTCTGCTTCAGAAATTTGAGCAAAAATACAGGCATGTTAGGCCCTAACCTTTAAATATCTTGCTGTCTTTCAAATGATTTCATTAGAACAACTCTGTTCTAATGATTTAAGAAATTAGTTGTTTATCTATGGATGTCTGGTGTGATTTTTCTTGGTACTGTTTCTCTTCTGGTTCGAATCTTCATTTATCCTTTGTTGGGTGTTTATTAAATTCGAACTGTGGCATTATTTCTTTGTGTTTGCATTTTGGGCTTAAATATGCGAAACATATGAAATGTGTGAATGCTCGGCCTGTACAGCGTGAGCCCATAGATCGTTCTTGTAATGGGTATAGGCCATTGTTTTGTTTGTCGATTTTTGATCGTCAATTTTTGTGGGGAAAACAGTCGGGAAGGATACTGGTGTACCTGTTTGATTGTTCAGTGTTTTGGAAATTTTGTAAGCTCTGTCGTGGGTTTTGTTGATGGCAGTTATTGATACTGTTGGGTTTCGTTTGTCTTGAAGGTTGTTTGTGAATAACATCTTTCGATGTGACAGTATCTTTTTGCAACTCTTTGGAATTGTTTTCCTTTTCATAGGGGTAACGAGATTTAACCGTTACAGTATGCATTATGGATGTATGTATATTATATATTGGAACGACTCTGTAAGAGTCCATTGAATGACTTGTATAAATGGATTACTGTGGAAGTTATACGATTATATATATTTGAATATTGGACAAGGATTTGTTTGAAATCTTGAGAAGTAACAGGTCTTTCGACCTCTGTTAACTACAGTAATTTTTGGGTATAGATTCCCCGGTTGTACTGTTTCGTTTCCTTCTGTGTAACTTGTTCAAAATGTTGAAGAAGGTTCAGTTGGTATTTTCTTTACGAAAACAGTAATTATTGAAGCCTGTTTCTTTTATGTTTATCATTACTGGAGTAGATGAATCATTAATTATTCTTCTTTATTATCTTGAATACCATTGTATAGACTTGGTTTGATTCTTGATAAACAACCAGTGTGATCGCTTCAAATTGGGAATTGTTGGGTTTAATCGTTGTTTGACCAATTGTAGAGGGTATCTTGTTTCTTTTGGCTTCTCAGTATAAGCCTGAGATTGAACTCGTGATGTCTATTTGGCCTTGTGGATTTCTCTTCGAATAGTTTGACATCTTGTATATCGACCTTATGAGTTAGGTCATGGATATTAACCCGTATTAGTATGCGATATAAATACTGAGAATTATATTCATTTTTATTTGAATGACTCAAATTGGAGTCGATTGAATGATTTATATGTTTAAGTCACTTTGTTCATGATTGAATATAGATGAATTTTGGAAATCGTTGTTCAGTGACTTAAGGGAATAATTTGTATTTTGATCTCTGTTATTCGTAAGAATACCATGTGTCGCATTAGCAAGAGTTCAGTTGGATTCTTTGTTTGAAATCAGTAATTAAATTTGTTTGCCTGATTTTTATTATGCTCCGTTGATGAGCTCAGATGGAATCATATGTAATTGTTTGACTTGTTACTACTTGTTGGAATCATTTGAGTTCTTGGAAGGTAACTTGTATTTCTGTCTCTTAATGAACCTGCTACTTGGACACTGTCGTTTGTCACTGTTTGAGTTCCTTGAGTATGGTTAATTATTTCGTGTTCTGTCCCTGTTGGGGTGAGTCGTGAATACCACACTTTAGACTTGCATGCGCCAAGGTAAGAATAGATTGGTTATATTCCTCTCCGTTTACTCTGTCGATTGTGGATGAGCATGTTTGGAAGTTTTGAGTGATTATCTTGGCATAATCTTGTGGGAAACATTCAATTGCCTAATGCAATGTTGTCCATTGTTGACCGCAATTCTAGAGGTTCTTTGATTTTGAACTTGGGTTGAAAGGCCTTGTTTTGTTCGATTTTTATTATGAAGTAATTCTTCTTATAGTTTGTGGACTTAATCGTATACATCTTTGGATGAATACAATTCATATGTGAAGACATTACGATAATGAACTTATGTGAAAGGAAGTGTGAATGATTTGGTTCTTTCTCTTCTTCTTTTGCTTATTTGATGATATCTGCCTAACAAATTGGGAATTGTTTTGTAACATATTGGTGGAATCCGAATTGTTATGATATTTCCTTTTTGGATGAATGAAACGATCATCCAATGTTGTGATTTTGGATTCAATGATTGTTTGTGTACATTCGTTCCTTGATTCTTAATATTTGATGAAATATTAGAAAGTGATTAAGACTATTTTGTAACAATGATAGAGTTACATATTTGTAATCATTTTGTATTACAAAGGCATAGTCGAATATGTTTACTTATGTGGATATCTCGATCTCATTTAAACAGAGTGTTTAATGAAAACAATTGATGGATTGCAATTGTTTTAAAAGTTAGTGCTTATCATGCTCGGTTCATTGAGTCGACTCATGTTGACTATTTTTGCAGATGGTTACCGTAAGAGGTAAAGCAATGCAGATCGATAAAGTGATCAGATTGTTTAATTGATTTATAATGAATTACAACTTGATTTTATAAATGTACTATATGTGAAAAGATGTTTCTTTTCCGTTGAGCATTGTATCAAGCATGTCTTTGTTTGCATAAAATGTAATTGTATAGTTTTGAAAGGAATGGAAATAAGTGTTTGATACTTATGTGTTGTATTCTATTTCTGATAGTTGACCTTCTTCGGTTTATATACCAGAGTGGTAACGTTATCTTTGTGTAATATGGATGCTTTTGTGATTGACAATGAAAGCTTATAAGGAAATGAGATTGAATTCTTATGAGTGTTTAGTAGTTCTAATTTGTTCTAGCAAAAGCAATATTGAATTTAAATAATTGTCTTTCTAGAAGATAGGTTAAAAATGAACCTAAGCGGAACGCTAAACAAGCTGGATTAAATTACTAATCCCTAGTCCTAAGTATGACAGGACAATATTAAATTGGATTCTTAATCATTTATATCTTTATACTAATAAGTATGATATAAATTCAGTTAAGAGAACTGATATACAATCAAATGGAGTTCAGATGGCAATCTCAAGCAAAGGTTATGAGATATTGTCCAATTCTGTTGTTTTAGAATCAGGTGTATTCTAATGACTCCTTGATGAGAACTTGACCTTAATACCTCTACCATGTAATGGGTTTTATAGAGGAGGGTCGTCTTAAGACGAAGAATCCAGGGAATGGGAAAGGCTAACCTTAGGGAAAAGTCTTTAAAGTAATTTAAACTCAAGTGCGTAACACATGTTATTAAGTAGATCTTTTCGAGGCGGATTTAAAGGTTGACGACACAAGTCAACTGCAGGGTTGTACCTCCGAGAAGATTAGGATCTTCTTGAAGTTACAACAATGCAGATGGCTTATGGCGACACCCTTTGCATTGATCGCTAAGATTTACACTTGATTTCACACGAGTTACCTGTGGTCCGATTAAGAACGTGGTCATGTTATAAGGTGCTTGCAGGAGATTGGGTATCATGACACTTTGGTTGAACAACAAGGTTGAACCAAGATGTCACCATATCCCTAATCCTCGTGGGCATCCATATAACATTATCACCTTGTTAATCTCGCCTCCGGTGATTCGGTTGTGAAAGGAAGGATTGACGATGAGTCGAGTGTAGGACATTCTATATAACATATGAATGGGGTGAAGGACGTATTCAGTTGGCGAGTATGCCGTTAAGGAATACGAGACATAAATGATATGTTTCAAATCTTTGGCCAAAGTATCGCAAGCTGCTGATTGCGTTGTCCTAATTCACCTAGTCTAAGGGATGAGATGCCGATGAATAATAGTAACGATTATTCAGTTAGGTTCCTTAGACAGAGCATTCTGAATCCCAGAGTAGGGAAGAGAACCGCAAGAGTAAAGTGTTATCTGAAAAAACCAACTCTTTTTACTCATGAATAGATCGGTAGATTATGAGTCATGGAATGAATAGATCAAGTAATCCGAGTCATTACAGCTGCATATGGTTGTCTATTATATGAATGGTTATTTGATTTGTGAGTTCTAAATTATGTATTTAGAACCAGGATGCAATTATCAAAAAAATAAATAAAAATTCACTTGTTCTAAAGTATAAAATGAGGATACATACATCTTGGGGCAAATTTGCTCCTACTTGTCTTAGACCATACATCTTGACCCATGACTATGGATCGTGCTTATCACTTATCTTCACTTGATGGTAATCTGAATGAAGCCCTCAATGACTTGCATCTTCAACTATTCTACTATTGAATTTTAGTCCTACATCACTATTTATCTAGTTCATGCTCATCCCTTGAGTGCCATTTACCTTTTTCTTTTCCACACCTCATCTCCAATGACTAAACAAGAATCATGTGATTACCCATCACCCTTTTTCCTTATCTTAAATATGTGCACCACGGCTCTGCACATGGCATGATTCTCATGGATACTTTTCATCTTCTTTTAGATGAGATCCCATGGTCATTCACCCTTTCCTTCTCAACAAGAACCAAATGTTTTGTTATAGTCTCGTCCAAGACTTAAAATCCAAAAAAAAAGATGAATACCTCAAAATGACATCTTCCAATATAAGGGATTAACTCCTTGAGTCAAACTTCTAATATAAAATATGAATCCCTCAAAAGGACATCTTCGCCTTCAATTGTCACTATAAGTAGACTGCTCCCTTGAAGGACAGCTATAAAAAGCTCGCAACTCTCTACATAGTCTATCCAAAAAGAAGACTATTTTTCTCAAAAAATAATAAATATTCAGAAGCTTCCCGCATCGATCAGCTTTGTGAAGACCTCAAGGAGACATATATTCATCCCGTATAGACTTCCCGCATTGATCAGTCTATCTAAAAAGTCAAAAAGAAAAAGAAAAAGAAAAGTAACCTTTTTCATCATGGACTTGCCTATTGTGATCTTGGCTCTATTGCCCAAGGCATTCTACTTCCCATTTTATGACCCAATTACCTTCACCTCCTTACCCGTTGTCTTTTCACCTCATACTGCCTCAAGGGACCTGCTGAACCTATGACATTTGGTGATTTTGTGACTATTCTTCACCTTTAGAGTAATCAATCATGCAATGTCTTTAGGGTCTTATGTTCACTAGCCTATCTGTAGATGTGTTTCATACGTTTTGATCCTTGCCAATCGGGTGGCTTTCTTTCCCCCTCTTATCTTTTCTCTTCTTCATTACATTTTGATCTTCCTATATAGGACTAGAGCCTTGACACTTGTCTTTTGGGATTTTCTTCTCCCACCTCAATCAACCTAAAATCACCTTTACCTATCTACCTATTCTCAACCCCAACATCAATGCCCTCAACCTAATTATACCTATGACCTGGAATCAACACTACCTATCAACCTAAAATCACCCATACCTATCTACCTATATTCCACCTAACCTAATCGACCTTGACCTAATCATACTTATGACCTCGAATCCAACCTAACTATCAACCTCACTACCTATTCTTCTATCTTCTCATATTCTTCCTAGCTTATGGGAGAACTACATCGACTGAGGTCCCTTTTCACCGGGACTATGTAGGTAGTACTTCTAGGGCATGGGGCCCTAGAAGGTTAGCTCAACCAATCTTTACCCTAACCATTTTCCCCCACCTTTTCCTAATTGCCTGCTCATATCAAAACCCAGAAATCTATCCCATATCCACATCATTTGACCTACATACACTCATCATGTTTCCACACTCTTTTACCACCACCATTATTTCCCATTTTCATCTCTAACCCATATTTAAACATAGTACACCATTACATTCATTTGCATTAACATGTATTACCAACATACCGAAATGAACATCCATGCCTAAACCAACTTGACTCAATCCATGCCTAAACCAACTTGTCTCCACCATGCCTAAACCAACCTCGACTCCACCATGCCTAAACCACATTTGACTCAATCCATTCCTACGCCGACTTGACTCAATCCATAACTAAACCAACCTAACTCCACCATGCCTAAACCAACATGACTCCACCATGCCTAAACCAATTTGACTCAACCATGCCTAGACAACCCGACTCGATCCATGCCTAACAAACCGACTTAAGCCACGCCTAGCTAAATCTAACTCAACCATGCCTAACTCACTTAATTTCCATCCATATCAAACCAACAAACCCATATCTCATCTAATACAAAGTAACAAATCCATATCTCATCTAACACAAGCCATAAACCAATATCTCATAAACACATCAACACATCACAAAATACCATGTATCTCATCATATAAATCAATAATTGAGTATCTCAAAATACATGCCCATCTCATCATGGCCATTATGTCAAAAATGTCGGCACACAGACTAATATACAATACAAAATGTCATCGGCATGCAGGCCGGTCTTATATATACAAAAAGCATGAATGAATCAATACAAAAATCTTAAAGACGTAGGCGGTCTCATATATAATACATACAAAAATGACTCGGCATGCAGGCCGGTCCACAACAGGTCATTATGTCTCTCCTGACCCCTCTCGCCACACTTGTCTCAGGGCTCAACACTGGCTCACCTTCTTGCGATGGCCCCTCACGTGGGGCTGGCCTCTGTACACTAGTAGCCTCACCATGACCCTGTCCCTCGGGCTCGGCCTCCCCCTGTACTCTCCACATTGTGAGTGTGGGATCTAGTCCTCACTGAGGCTCGGGCGTGTGCTCTATACTTGGCATAGGAGGACACATATTGCTTGAGCAAGCTAACAAATGATCTCGATAGTACGTGCCTTTCATAGGGCATCTCTCGAATATGGCTAGGGGCACTGTCTGTGGAGGTTCCGTGGGTCCCGCTACCTACGTGGGTACTGAATAATGGGACCATGTCCCCGAACTCGCACTTGAGCCTCAGTGCTGGTACTAGAGCTTGAGTCAGCCCTAAAATATGTGCCTGTGCCTATATCTAGGCATGTAGGGTAGTAATCTATGCAATGTTGCTTTGTTAGCTAGCTAGCCTCGCATACCTGTAACCTACCCTCGCTACAGGCTAATCGCCTGTCAAAGCCTACACTGTGCTTGTAGAGTGGTTATCTCCTCCATCTCTTCCTACCTCCTCTCGCATTTCCATCTCCCCCCTCCACCTATACAGTACTGTCCTGCCCCGCGCTGAGCCTCGCAACATCACTATCTGGGCCTATAATGTGGTAACCTGTGCCTCTGAACCTGTGAGCTGCCCCTACATGATCCTAAGCTGCATCACCAAAGTAGCCACCTACCCCTATAGGGCGTCTCTTTGAACTGTGATGGTGGCTAATTCTGGATGCCCTAGCCTCGGTGGTACTACCTATACCCATCTGCAACCCCAACATCATAAACTTGTGTATCTACTGGCTGATTCTCCTGTCTAGTTGCCACTATAGGTCATGGTGGAGACATAGGTCTCTCCACATAATCTCTCCTGGATTGTGGGAATGGAGGTGGTACACCCTGGACTAATCCAAACTAGCATCTAACCCGGCCTCTACGGGTATCCGCTCATGCTCTCCCGCTCTCCTCCCCTCTATCCACAGATGTATCTATAGCCCATCTAGCTCTGTGGCCATCTGTTTATATGCGGGGAAGCCCACATACAACCTCCAAATGATGTCCACCCTAGACAACCCCTCCAACAACCTCCTGTAATAAGCTACATCATGAGTAGCTCGCACCTCGTGCATCTCCCATAGTCGGTACCCACACGCTTGTACCCCACTCTCAAAAATATTCGTGGGAATGCATCTCTGCCTGTGGCATCCCTACCTTGGCCGAACACAAACAATGTGCTCGTAAGCCCAACAATGCAATAGTACGACATAGCAGATGTTGAACCTCCATAGTCACCCATAGGCCCATAGCTCTCTATACACTTGCATCAGCAATGCAGGTGCCCATGCGAACCGTGTCCACTGTATCATCATGTCATGGAGGACTCCCATCAGTGACCTTGGGAATCTCCCCCTCTACATCTCGGTAGTGTGAAGCAACACACTACCTCCATCAAGAGTACAACTAACCTCATCTCCTCTGGATGAGCTCTATACATCACTCCATAGCTCATGCTAGCGCTATGGAACATCAAGTCTGCTACACCCTCACCAAAAATGGGTGCTAGTAGCTCCTCAGACACCTCTGAAGAGATAGAATAAACCTAGGCCCCTAATATGGGAAACCGTAGGATCCTGTAGACGTCCTCCAGGGTGATCGTCATCTCACCCGTCGAAAAATGGAAGGTGTTGGTTGCCGAGTCCCATCTATCGATGAGGGAAACCATAAGACTCACCTCCCGAACTACATGCCAGTAGCACCTCACCCCTATCAACCCCACCTCTGTAACATGCTGCCACTCCTCCTGCGTCGTGCTCACCCATACTGTCAATAATAAGGGTGGCACCCGAGCCCTCATCTACAGCTCGTCTCGGGCCTCGCGCATCCCACAAACGTAATGTATTAGTATACCTTTCCCAACTTCCCTATTTCACCCCACATCCCAACCTAATCTTTTTCCCCACCCCCATCCCGTTGGCCTTGTCACTCATCCTACCTACCCAAACCCATCTACCCTACCTACCTACCCAAACCCATCTACCCTATCTATCTACCCTAACCCTCACCCAAACCTACCCAAACCCATCCACCCGAAACTATCTACCCTACCCTCTCCCACAACCACCCTCAACCCTTCCCCACCTACCCTACTTTCTCACCCTAAACCCTTCCCATCTCACCTAATTATTTCCCACCCTACCCTACCTCTATTCCTATTTTTTTAATCCCAACTTAATCTTAGGATTAATCGACTTCAGTTATCCTCGACCGACCATGGTCTCCCTTTGACTAGCATCGGTCACTATTCTTGTGACCAGACGGCCACTACCACGACGTAAGCCACAAGTCAATCTGAAGTTGGTCACTATCGTGCCACCCACCCCGACTTCCCAACCCTACTTTTTCCCTTCCTAGTCATTCTACCCACCCAAATCCCTCCTTACACCCCTAATTGTTCCTACATTACCCTTTTGCCCTATCCCCTACCCTTCCCCATTCCCATTGCCCTCTATTTTTTCCCATTTTGAAATTCTTCCCCCAAACCCCCATTTCTTCATATTTCCTATATTCTATCCAATTTAACCAAACAAATCAATAACACAGGTTTAGATCTTACCATATCACGCCGCTGGGCCGATGTGGAGGTACCTCTAGCCACCACCCTGGTCCACCCAATCCCTCTCCTACCTCTACCATCACCAAATCACCTCGAATCTCCAACCAATCAACTCAATCCACCTGATATCATGGTCCCACCTCTCACCCAATCAATCTCGCCTATGTGGCTTGCCAACCAAGCTCTCTGACGCTCTCTTTTATCCTCTTCCTCTTTTCTCTCTTCTTGTCCTTTTCTCCTTTTACCAATACACAAATGAATTTTAAAATGTGGGTTTTCCACTTTTTATACCCTACCCAACTCAACCGACGTCGGTTAACCCTTGACCGATGCCAGTCTGATGCCCTAGACTACCGCTGTTGGTTCCTCTCCACCATCATCGGTTCATACTAAACACTGCCACGGTTACCCTGCCTACTCATTGCCCTCACATTGACCTCATTTTCCTTACCTCCTTTTTCTTTTTCCTCCCCTACACCTACCTGGACCACTTTACCTTCTTCTCTGGCCCTCCACCTTCTTTAACCTCACCTTGTTAGCCGATTGGCATCTCCTTATTTTACCCCTACCTCGGCCTTACCCGTGTTGTGACCTATCTACCTGGACCACTTTACCTTCCGTGTTGGCCCTCCCCCTTCTTTAACCTCACCTCGTTAATTGTTGAAGCCTCATTATTTTACCCCTACCTCGGCCTTACCCATGCCGCGACCTCGCTCTTATATACCTGGCCCATCGCTAGTGACCTTTGACCTCATGTGTTCGCTATACCTTGCGACACCGTTACCTGTGTTGTTTGACCTAATGACTTTACCTAGCCTATTTCCATGACCGTTTATCCTGACCCTACCTTTGGTGTACCGGAACATACCTAAATGTTCCTGCCCCTAACCTACGTTGTGCTTCCTGACCTTATCCTATACCTTGGATACCAGAATCACTTCAACCTTGTTTGGATAAACCTATCGACCTTAGATGATGTAGAGTTTGCAAGCTCTTCAACTTGGTACCGTGTCACAGTTTATACATGTGCGTGCATTCAACTGCCACTACCTTTGACCTTGGCCCATTTACCCATTTACCTATATGCCCGATTTTCCCTTTACTCCTTTCCCCATTTTTCACTATTCTTCTTCACATCCACTTTTATCAAACCACTCGCTGATGTGCTCTGCCACCTCATCAGTTCCTGGTTTGAGGGGGATCACCCTCATTCCCACTTGGGGCAACCACACTCTATTCTTGTTCATGTCGCTTACCAATACAAGCTATGCAACAAGAAGGGGAAAAATGTAGACACCGAAATCGTGTCATAATCACCTTGGTCCCCTACCGCAGCCCTATAATCACTTCCTCATCCTCAACACCTAAGACCTACCTCCTGCACCCCACACATTTTAATTTAATTACTTTAATTAAATTAATGCCATTTATCTCCATATATATTAATTTAATTATTTTAATTAAGTTAATGACCTTTTAACACATTAATTTAATTATTCACATTGAATTAATTCACTACCCTCACACACCTATTTAATAAAATTGCCTTTATTAAATGCACCTCACCTAACCACCCCCATCATTTGACCCATTAACCTAAACCCTAAACCAATGGCCTAAATAAAACCTAACATTAGAACCATCCCCTCACCTCACATTTAAAAGCCTCCTAAGGTCGGTTTTTGCCCTAAGGAAAAGAAGAGACCCTTATCAAATGGCGGAACAACTTCCCAGGCAACTTTTGAACAACCCAAGATATCTCACCCAAACCGATGTCGGTTCACCCTAAACCAACGCCGGTTATACCAAAATGGACTAAATGGCCTATTTAGACTCGTTTCTACTGACTTTGTAATACAAAGTTGTTGGTTTTGTTGGAAGACTTCGATCTCGAGTTTGATCTCTTTAGACATGACTGCAGAATGAAGATTGATTTGTGATCAAAAAAGACAACCAAATACATTGGCATAATAGTGAAAATTTCTTCCCAACATTCTCCAACGCAACTTCTTCATTATTCTTCGATCCGGGTACCTCATAGAAGAGTAAGTATCCTCCTTCCATCTGCTTTCATTTTCTTATCATCAGTAGTAGTTTTTGGTAGAGGAACCTAGTCTTTTACCCTCTATCCATTCCCTCTCTCAGCCTACAACCACCTTCCATACCTAATCATCTTAATACTTGGCCCAATTTCCTATTTTTACCTCCTCGCAGTCTCAAAACTTTGCAAGCTATCTACACCCCCTTTGTGATCAATCTCCGCCTTCCATCCACTCCACTTTTGCCCCCAAAACTCCAAAAACTAGATTATGTGATTCCACCAGCCCCGACTTAACTATCATCGGTTCTCTCTAACCGTCACCGGTTATAGTCAAACCGCTCATCGTTACATTAAAACCGTGGTCGGTCTCTGTGTCACCCGATTTACGCCAAAATAACAACTTGTTTCTAATATATACCTACTTGAACATCTATTTGACCTTCATATTTGTATCTAACTGAGCCTGTTAGCTCAAACTCACCTATAACCAACCTACTTGACCTCTAGATCTCCTTCTAGCCTAGCCTATTAAATTAGATCTATCCTATTGCATTTTTTATGAGATGCCTAAATCATATTAAACTATAGTAGGACAATATTTACTTTATTTTAGCATTGAATTGTTTTAAATAGTGGATTGACAGCCATCTAGGAAGTATCGCACTTCCGGGATCTAGCACATGCTAGGTAGTCCACTACATATATTGTTTTAACTCTCTTTGGTGGTCTTGTTTTGGTTCTTATACAGGTAGTTCCTCCTAGCCAAAAGGAAGGTCTCATAATCACTTTGATTTGGAATTCAGATACATGCGCATACAACCTTCAACCATCCTAAAACAGGTATTCCTCTTACCACCCTTTACCTTATCTCTGTTTGGCCAAGTACTTCGTAAAACTAAGAAATCAGTGAAATAGATGGTTTGCACAAAAATATGTGTAAGTATATGAGTGCATGGGCATAACATAGAACTTGTGTAATGTTGTTTGGAATGTTGAAAACATAGGTAATAGTTGTGTGCAATGGTAGTATGCGATATTGTAGTGGAATTATGGTGCACACGAATACATGCACACCATTGAATTGTAAATTTGATGCAATATTAACACTTTTGAGCTAGGATGAAATACGGGAGGTGTGAAGCAATGTTTTGAACAATCTAATGGCATGGAAAAGTGGAATAATCTCTTCTATTTAGTGATTGAGATATGGTTAGATAGAACCTTAGAATTATCTATCAATAAATTCGTGAAATATCTAAATCATATAATTTCCTAGGAATACAACAAGGAAAAATAGTTGTAACATTTATTTTAATTGTTACATTTATATGTTATATGTACAAAACTTGTCTAGGATGTATAGATATTTGAGTTGATAAGCTATCAAGTCTGTAGTTGTATAATGTTTTTGCATGGGATTTTAGAATACTACCTAAATAGATTATTGTATATCTAATTATGTTTATATGTTGGGTTCAAAATTAATGTCATAATACATATCTATGTTGGATTTTTTTACATGAAAGGATTTGATGTGGGAGCATAACTTCTGAGACCATAACTTTTGATCCGATCGTTGGATCATCTTGAAATTTTCTAGGGTGGTAGATATTGATTAATAATATGCCATAACTATATTTTTAGCAAAGGTTGTGCAACTTTTTAGTATATGTTTTGGGGCCAAATTCCTTCGTCTAGTGGTCTAAAATTGGCTCAACCTTTTTTTTGGTTTTGTCTAGAACTTAGAGTTTTAATATATTTTGCTTTGTTTTATGTAATAAGCCAAGATTTGGTGTACACCTTCATTTATGAAAGAATATTTTGTACAAAAAAATTGGGGTCCATCAAGGTGTTTTACCTTTTAGGTTTTTTTTTCCGTATTTTAGGGTTTTCTTAGAGATAGTGGGAAATAAAAAGTAAGATGGTAATGTTGTCATAAGATTAACATGGATTAAGGAATTAGAATAAAATTATTTTGAAGGTTCTGGAGTTTTAAAAATTTATCTATGTGTATGTGTGTGTGTGTGTGTGTGTGTGTGTGTGTGTGTGTGTGCACATGTGTTTTGGAGGCATTTTGACATTTTGACATCTGCAACTAGATCCACATCCATTGGTACTGAGCAAGATTTGGATCTTGTGGGAACATCAACCATTAAATGAAATTATTTCCAAATAATAAACTTATATCTTAGGTCCTCTTTAGGAATTTGGATACCAAAGCCATTATTATGATCCTCATGTGTGGATTTCACTAATGCCTCGAGGTTTTGGTGTAATGAATTGTTACATTTAGTATTAGAACAACCACCTAGGTTTAAGTCTCAAAATAGGTGGCTATGTTAGTATTGTAGTGTTTTCCTGTGGCTCATATAAGGTAGATAGTGGTCTCACTATACGAGTAAAAATCTAGCTCAGTCCTGGTCTACGTAAACGTGGTGGGATGTTATGATCCTCATGTATGGATTTCACTAATACCTCAAGGTTTTGGTGTAATTGTTCATTACATCCATAGTCAATCTTGATAAGGATGGATCCCTTATCTAAGTATCCCAAACCAAAATACCCATGGAACTAACCATCCATAAGACTAATCCAAAACCTTTAAATAAATATCCTAATAGTTCCTTCAATAACTTCATTAGGGACCCTTTTTCTATTCACAAATGCCCGCTAATCATAATCCTTCTCCTCGTCCTTCTAAAATTCATGTTCAAATCATACTTCAAATTATTATTCTTGTAGAGACTCCTCAATTTACACCAATCTTGTAATGGTACTATTATTGTGGAAAATGGCTCGAATGCAAATAACACAAAAATCGAAATATGATCCAACTACAAAACCAAATATCAGTAAATGGCATCTCAACCTTATCAACTGATTTTAGGTTATAATAAGCCAACTTCTACACCTCTATTACCATTTTACACTATGGGGAACCCAATACCCAGACATCCCATTAAAAAAAAAGGTTCTTTAAAATCAAATAATGAACCCATATCTCCTTACATTGCTTAATGTATATAGGGAATTTTTTCCATCTATCTCTTGTGATGGAATAACTGATCCTTCTCTTCACCTTAACTATTTTATAAGTCTCTATATAGAATGAATTCAAACTAACATTTATGTAGTAACTAAAATATTCACTAAAACCATCATAGGTGATGCTTTAGAATGTTACAATCAACTTCTTAAACACTCAATAAAATAATTCAAATCCTTAATCAACCCTTTAATGAAATAATTCCAACAATTATAGCTTCCTAAAAACCTTTTTAATTTTTTTGTTAACATGAAGATCTCATGATGAACCCACATACATATATGGAAAATAATGGGAAAAAATATAACCATACTCTTGACGAATAACATATTCTATATATCTTTTTCGTATTTCATGCCACTCTACAATATAAGGTCCAATCCTTCTCCCCTGCTCCTTAGGGGAATTATTTTGAACAATCAAGGAGGCATGGCTACCTTATAAGAACCTTCAAGACACCTCTTAAATAATCCAAAAATGAATTTCAATCTTCTTATAATTTGATCATTACTTCTCAAAATAAAACCCTTTCTAAGTTTAAATCCATCTCTTTCATCTTCTCTATCCCAACTACTTCAATTATTCAAGCTAATTCTAACCATTTACCTCTATGCTATCAAGAATTACAAAAAATCATGCCTATACTTAAGATTACTCATATTGATCCTTCTAAACCATTACTTGTATTTACGCTTGAAATGACAGTCAGTAGGCCATTTTTTTGTGATTTTAATTGTATTTTATAGGTGAAATGTTTTACAAACCATGGACAATGATAGGCTAAAATTTTTAGAAAACGGTAATTTTTAAGTGGTTTATATAAAAACATAATACCTATTTATATATCTATGAATAGATTATAGATATATCTATAAAAATTACTGGAAATTACAGCCATATGAAAGAGCTGAGACGCCAACAAATTTTGATTTGACATGCACAAATAATTTGAAATTCCAGTGCCTCAGATTGTATTGTATGACCCCAAACAACTTTGTTTTTGGCTTGCAAATGTGGGGAAGTCACATGAAAATCATCACTATCTTCACAATACCGCATTGTAATTTATCTCATAGAAAATCTGCCTCATTTAACAATGTTGTGATAAATATCAATCTCTCATTCAATCTCATAGAAAAATTAAACTACAAAATACCATGCAATATTGAAAATTCACCCATAAAATTTTTTTGGGAACCCTCGAGGGATGCTACAATCATAACCTAATCAATTATCAATGTATGAATACATCCAAATTAAATTATCAATGAAATACTCGTAGATAAATGTTTGGTCTTGAAACCTAAAAAAACCTTCTCAAGTTGAGATGACACTTAAGGATACTTCTAAGGACTAACCTACCTCTAGTGAACATACTCCACCATTGGAGCCTCAACCCGTGACACCTATTCCCCCATAATAGGAACATGTTCCTCCCCTTCTAATAAGTTCTCTACTACTATAAAAGAATCAAATAGATATAATTTTTATAAGTGTAAGTAGTATTATGGGTCTTATCATAGGAAAGCATGGATTTTTTTTTTTGATGAAGTCAACTCTATGTGTTGAAATATTCCCTTAATGGAACTTATGCAAAATAATACTCAACATCGTAAATTCATCTTAAAACAAATTTAAGATCTAGAAAACTCTTCACTAACTATCAAAGAATATCATTTTCTTCAATCACATCCTAATTTAATCAATACTAAAGACACCTTTACTCTTCCTCAAACTAATAATAAAATCTCAATAGAAATTCTCAACGATGACATGGTCAATGATAAAATCCTTTTTGAGTTTATGAACCACCTCTCTATGACTGTTTTTTCAGGAGGAAACCATAATAAGGAACGTTCTTGTGGATAAAGGTTCAATATTCAATGTTGTATCCTTTTAGATAATCAAAAATTAGGATTTACCAAATAATACCTTAAGAAAGTATGAATCACTTGTCATGGATTTGAAATTTTTTTACCAAAATCCTCTTGGTCACCTATGGCTTCCAATCACTGGGACCAAAAATGTGTGCACTAAGGTTATGATATTTTCCAACCAATATCTTATATTTTTTTGTTAGGTTGTCTATGGAAACGTCACATAAGAGCATTTTCCTTATTCATAATCCAATCCCTTAAATTCTTCCACAATAATAAAAATGCAATCATGGTCAATATCCTAACCCGTGGGACATCCCCACCCCCAATGTTAACAAAGTTTTTTAACATCCCTACTACACCAACTATGTGTAATGTGCCTCATCCTAAATTTTATGAATATAGATACAAATTATGGTTACCATGGTGGAATTTGATGATGACGAGACTAATTAACTCTAAAATACTTGTAATGAACACAATTTACCTCAATGTATTATGGATTTTATCCCACCATCCTGTCTTTCCTTAGGATGAATTCCTACCTATTATCAATATGAGGTAGAGAAAGAATCTTTGTGTGATGCCAATAACTCATATTACACCATCGAGGATGACATTTATGAATGCAACAAATTTATAAGAGAAGATATTTTCCAAGATCACCTACCTTTGTAGCCTTTATTTACCACCACTTAGCCGAGATCGTTGGCACATCACTCATACTAATGTCCAAGTGCTCACCCGAAGTGCACACAACATAACATGTCCCTCTTTATTTGATTAAGAAAGATGTGTATTCACCATAAATCATTGTGTAACACAAAGTAGAAGATAAAGTAAGTAAATCAATACACATGTAAGAACAATAAGATATTTGATCATTCATTCATAAATAACTAACTGAAGTATCTGGATGCGAATTACACCTTGTTCACTTATTCTAACTTTGGAAATCCATACAATATCACCCATTACAAATATATAAACAACACATCAAATTAATCCTAACTTACATACTCAACAATGATGCATGGACCTCATACATGATTGACTCTCTTACCCACACAACTCTCTCTCATCACATAATTTTACAATGGGTGCAACATACATATTTATACACGTGGGAAATTTTCCTTCACCACTTACATGATTTAGTTCTAACAATAGAATTCTAATTATAGACTAAATTCCTTGAAAAATTCTACTTTATTCTCCAATCCTCGGCTATAAATAGCTCGATCTTATCCATGTCTACATCCTATAATGAGATGTCCATTCATGTGCTTTATCCTCTGTTGGTGCTTTATCCTTGCTTGGTATATTTTTGGATTTGCCTTGCCAACCATGCCAACTCTTATTTTATCTATTTTTATCCCATTATGAAATATGGATAACTCTTGAAATGTGTCTCGTGTGTAGACGTTCGAACCCTGATGTCTCTCCATATTCCTCGTGCACCTTCACGTACTTGTGTTACTTCCTTGTACTCACATGCACTCTTGTACATTCCCTCCTAGCCTCTTGGTATCTTTCTAAAGTTCATGCATGACCTTCTACACATGGTATTCAACATCTGCATGTGGCTTGTACTTATCCACTTTCTACTCCCAAAATTATCCCCCACTAGAAGTATTGTCCATCTTTGGCAATATAAAGAATGAAGAATAGTTTTGGAAGAATATGTGAAAGAATAAAGGAATAAGAGAAACACCCCCAATGAAATTAAAGAGAAAAGAATGGATTCCATGTGTACATATAATTTTTGGCTTATGGTGATGGTAGGAGCTCGGACAATCTAGGCAAATCGCAATCTCCAATTGCTTCCACTTGTCTAACTCACTAGATACTTTATTTGGGACTACCTCAAAAATGTTTGGAATATTTTCTAAAGTTAAACCTTCAGCCTTCTCATGAAGCTCCTTTAATATGACATCCCAACTGTGGTGATTCCCCTTAAACAATCCACCTTGTATATCACCATCATCTAGATTTATCCAAGAATTTTCTAAATCCCATCATGCTTAGCAATTGTTGCACCCTTTTTCTCGCTAACCTCTTGTAAAATCCTCTCATGCTCGACTCTATTTGTCAACAATAAGTATTGAAGTTTCTTCATTCGCCTCTTCCCGTAGTGTGTGCATCTAGGATAATTATTATTTCCTATAAGTTGGAACAAATATTATTGGATTGTTGTGTGGCTTCCTTCAATTCTACGCCAATTGTTTTAAATTATTCTCACTTATGATCTATCTTGGCTACACCGGCCATATTATCACCATTATTTATTTTGGCCATTTCTTTTGTTATATGCCCTCATACCATTATTTATTTTGACCAACAATAAGTTTACTAGTTCCTCCAAATACTCCATCTATGTGTTATGATCAAGTTTGTCCTACCGATGACCATCTTATTTAAAGTGTTTTTAATTTCTCATCAATTATTGGGAAAGCTCCCAATTCTTTCTTTGAATTCAGCTCTAAAATTATCTCATTACTAACCTAAAAATATGGTTCCTCCATATGCGGCATAGTATCACATGTGATAATGTTATTAAACATGTCCTAAAAAAATATATCCTTAGTATATACTTGCAGGTCTTCGAAGGATCACTATTCATTTTCTTCCTCCTATGTGTGGCCCTCATGGTGTCTCTCATAAAACATTATACTAAACATGTACCATTTCCCTTAGTACTAGCCCTTATGATTTATCTTATCCATTCTACTGTTATATCCTTCATCATGTAATTTTCATGTTCTTGTTCTAGATTATGCTTTTTTTACTTTGGACTCCTTTATCAGGATATTTCACCAAGATTTTTCCTATTGGATACCTCGAGGTTATGGACCATCTTATTTAAAGTGTATTTTATTCTTTCTCCTCTACCTCCTTTCAGAGGGTTGTCTCACACCTACACTTTGGGATCTTCACCATTCGATTCTTCGATGGTCATGTGGGAAGCTCAAGGTCATGCACATCGGTCTCTTTTCCATCTTTAAACTTTGGCCATCTATAGATATATACCCTACAAACCTCCTTGCCAAATGCCAAAGGTTTAGGTCCATGATGTCTATCTCTATGGTATCAACATACGATGCCCTTGGCAAGTACCATATATTTTTGTAGCGTATGGTAGTCATCATCTACCCTATCTACGTTTAAGTTCAAGTGTTACACATCCTTTATATAATTTATGGTGCACTCAAAATACTTTTTTGTGAATGTAAACAACATTTTGCACCATGGTCCCATCTCCCCTTGTTTAGTAAAAACATCCAATGATGAAGTGTTGCATTACTTCAAACTCGTTTGTCCATTCAACAATGTCATTAATTCCCTGGGCATGCACCATTCATTCTCGAATGTCATGCATCCTCCTATACCATTTCTTGAGGCACACCTTATATGGATTGGAGATGGCCCCATCATAAGTGTATTTGGTGAACCTCTATGCCGAATACTTTTACTTGATAGGGTGATCCCAAATGTCATGCTCTAGGCCATCCGGCACTCCTATCTATCAAAACACAATTAAAAAAAGGATGGAACCCAAAGTGATCTTCTCTCCATTCTCCATTTGGGTCCTTGCTTCTTCTATGATTCCCTCTTAAACTACATATAGGGCGATGTTATATTTTGTCTTGTGTGCCATTTTATACACACTATGCAAAAATTTCTTATTCACCTTTGTCAATTTCTCGATGTACCCAATTTACAACTAACTAGGTGCGTAACCAATCTTGTGCATAGGTCAATAATTTTCTCAATTCCGAATGCACAAATTCCTCTTTGATAATGCAACCTTGTGGTGGTTTCCTCTATTTCTGCCTTATAGCATAGGTCATGTTCTATTTCTTCTCTAGTATCATATAACCCAACGACTCTACCAATTAACTTGGTAGTTAAATGCATCCTCCTACCTGTGAATTAGAAGTAATCTTCATGGACATGTGACATTAAAAATCAATAGAGGTACATGGGATTCCCAAAGAAGAGTACCTCGTACACATGTAGAACTCCAACCCCTTCCAAATCCATATGCATTGTGTTGTCAAAAACTAGCCGCCTTTCCGCCATCCTTTGACTAATCTCCAATAAGACATCATTTTTGATGTCTGTCTCATGTCCTCGGGACCGGCGGTTGTATTCACTAATTTTACACTTCCATAGCTATGACGCCCATGGTTTCCTACAACTACTTCTTTTGGTTACTAAATATATATAGAAAATCATCATAGGATTATTTTAAGGGTTTCTTGGTCTTTAGTACTTTCTTTGGTGCCATATTTTACTTATCCTTGTAAATTCTAACCCAAAACTTGTGAATTCCATGCCCTAGGTGTCAAAAACCCCAATTTTACTCTACTCAACATGTGCTCACCTTGATACTTCAACCATGTGCCCTATCTCAACATGTGAATCACTTCGTGTTGCTAACTTTGCAAGTTTTCTTCATAACCCTAACTTTGTAACCTTATTTCCAAAACTCTCCCTTTAAACCCTTGTAATTTATAACTACCACATATCAAAAGGATATCTCTTTGTGATGAAGATTTTATGCTCAATCTCTTACATCATGCCTCTAATTTTCTCTAGTTCACACTCATTCCACTTGTTCTTTGGTTTGCAAGAGCTCTTTTTCACACTAGTTCTCAAATAGAAAGGTAAGAATGACTTCACTTACCCTCCTTTCATAGGTTTTCAATTTCCAACTACATTAATTACACTCACCTACCACCTATTTTTAGCTTTAAAGGATATTTTTTATACTTTCTTTCTTTTCTTGTATTTTCCCACCTTTTCCCACAAGCTTCTTATGTGTGCAAGTAGTCTATAACCTTTCGGCGCACTACTACTTCCCTAGGGTAGTAATCACTTGCGTGCGCACTCCTCTTGTACCGCACACATTCTTCCTCTACACCTCTTACCAAGTATTTTTCATCCTTACTACCTTCATCATCTTATATTGTGAACTACTCCATTCATCATGGTTTCATGTGAGCAATTCCACCAAGTAAAACATATATGAGCGATTCCACTAATTCACACACACTTGTGCCTTACCAATCCAATCACAAGAATTATTCTACTAGCACACCTTTTCTTGATTCTAATGCACACCTTTTTTTTCCTACCCCATACTAAAAAACATGCACATTCCTCTATGCATTAGTTTAAAACAAATTGAACATGCTTATTATAACAAAACAAAATAAAAAGGGAATCCTAAACTAAATGATAATATTTCCTTATTATAACCATAATGAAAGAAGCTTATTTATAGTAGGGATTCAACCTACTCCCATTAAAGTAACTATGAAACATGGTGCCATATAACACATGTAATTGGCATGCACATAATTCTATTATCTTGGTTACTTTAAATGGTCCCAACCAATGAAATTTGAGATTACCAGGGTGGCATGCAAAATTTGAGTCATAAAAGAGCACCATCTTCCCCACAATAAAATACTTGTTCTTAATATTCCTATCATACCAAGCCTTCTCTCTTTTGACTCCAACACGAAATTGCATGTCATTCATCCAAATGCATTAGTTTATCAATGTGCTCATCCACTACTTTCTCGTCAAGCAATTCTTGTTGTGCGTAATATGTGCAAGGAGTGTAACATGAATTCCATAGGTAAAATTCCATCCATGCCAAATACCAATTGAAAGGGTGCGGCATTATTCAAACTCTTATACATATTCATGTATGCCCATAAAACAACTAATACTTTGTCATCCCAATCCTTTCTGAGTACATCACAAATTTTTGTCAATGTATGTCCCAAGATATTATTAAAGGCTTCTGTAGTACCATTAGCTTGTGGCTGATAAGGGGTAGTATTATGATGGGCTACCATAAATTATACCAATAATATTTGAATTGTCTCATTCAAAAAATGAGTACCCCTATCATTGGTAAGGCTTAATGGACAACCATATCTCGCTAATGATATTCTCCCATAAAAACCTTTTTGTTATAGTTGAAGTGCAATCATTTTTGGGTGCAACTTCTACACATTTTTTCAAATAATTTGTGCATGTGATAATGTTGCACGCACTGTCCTCTATACATCTAGTGCAATTGGGCCAAGAAATTATATTTTGCATTTCTCAAAAGGATTTGCGCTTGTTATAGGTCGTAATGACATTTAGTCATGGTTTCTGGTTTCCTATTCGTTGAAAATGATCACAAGATTTGATAAAAAGCCTTAGTATCTTTGTAAAGTGTCTTCCACCATAATCCAACAAGTAATATCTTATGCATTATAGCTTCACCTACATAATTACCTCCGATAATCCCACCATGCGCTTCTTCCATGATGGAATTGTGCTCATGCTTCAAGACACATTTGCATATAAATTTTCTCTATCCATCTTGTATAGGTATCCTCCGACTTAATTTGGTAGGGTGCAACGTGAATGATAAGCTTATTCTTATCTTGTCTTCATCCTCTCGGTGTAACTCTTGTGTGCAAGAATATTTCAATGTCTTCTAAGCCAATGAGAGAACATGCTGCAATTTAAATAGTTAGACATCTAGCATAGTGTCTTCTATGCTTTGCACGTCCTCACCAAAGTTTATCCAACACAAGTGATCTAGTCCCAAATTACTTTTTCTAGGATTCACTATAATGGAAAACTCAAATTCCTATAATAAAATAATCTAAGGACAAATATGCCCTTGTAAAACCATCTTGTTAACCATATATTTAAGTGCCATGTGATCTGTGTACAAGATAAATTGAGTCACTAGAAGGTATTGTCTAAACTTGTGAAGCATGTACAACATCGAAAACCCATCATTCTCTATGGTTGTGTAATTCTACTCGGCTAATGTCAACTTCCTGATTGCAAAACATATAGGATGGTCCACATCACCTTCCCCTGGATGGGATAATATTGCACCAATTATAGTTCCAAAAGCATCGCATGAACATGGAATAATTTATTCTAAGAAGGGAAGTGTAAGATGGGCACAGTGGTTAGTTTCTTCTTTAAAGTATCAAATGCTTGTTGTTGTGTGTTACTCCAATAAAATTTTCCTTTTACCTTCAACAACTCCTCTAGTGGCACAACAATCTTGACATACCCCTTAATGAATTTTTAGTAATAACCAATATGTCCAAGGAATCCACACACTTCACTTTGATTAGTTGGTTCTTCTAACCCTAAGATGATTGTAATCTTGATAGGATATACCAACAATCCTAATTTATAGATGATGTGTCCAAGAAAGGTACCAAATGGTGTCATGAAGATACACTTCTTAATATTCAAGGATATGCTAAGTTGTCTGCATCTCTCAAACATCAACCTCAAATAGTCACAATGGTATTTAACCAACCCATAAATGGTCCAATCATCCAAATATACTTGAAGGAACTTATGAATGAATAATTTAAATGTTTGAAAAAAATGCACGAAAACACCGCCGCCACATTATTTAGGCCAAAGGGAATAGCGTGCAAGTAAAACATCCCCATTCAATTACAAATGTTGTTTTCTCTTGATCTTCGTGCACGATCCTAACCTAATGATACCTTGAAAATAAATTAGTGAAGGAATATATCTCGCATCCTACAACACCCTCCAAGACCTCCTTAGTGAATGGTGTGGGAAAAGGATCAATCACACATGAAGCATTTAGAACTCTATAGTCAACACAAATACTTATCCTCTAATCATTTTTAATGCTGATGATAATTGGGATTATCCAATCTGATTCTTCAATGGGCTCAATAATTCCTATCTTGAGCATTGTGTCAATTTCAGCCTTTACCTTGACATGTAGGTTAGGATTCATTAGATAAGGCCTCTTGCTAACTTGGATTTGTGCACCATCCTTGAGTTTGATCTGTCGACACTAAAATTTTCCTCCGTAATTTCTATTTCATTAATGTATGTATTAGGAATAGGATGTTGTTAAGTATAATTAGTAGTAGTTGATAGAAGATAACAACGCCGTCGCACAAGTGCCGCCAATAATGTGGAGTGGAGTACGGTGCATCAAAGTACAATAGGAATGTTGTAAAAGTAAATATTTGTCGTAAGTGGTCCAGGTAATGTTAAAATGTCAAAGTTTGGGTAATTAGAGAATTAGGGTCTACATGATTAGGAATTAGAAATATTATATTGGTAATAAGGACAAGGAGTGAGGTCATAAATATTTTGTTTATTTTATTTGTAAAAAGTTTAAAAATGTGGAACCCATGTAAAATGATAAGGTTTATCTTATCTTAAAAGATAAGCTTACATGTACAGATAAGAGTTAAGGTATGGAATATGATTCGTCAGAGTGGATTTCTTATCCTATCTTAGAGATAAGATGGATAAGCCTAGAAGTTCTATAAATAGAGAGGCCACCCCCCTCATTTAGCATAAAAGGAAGTAGTGAGAAATATTGTAGGAAGTGTGCAAAGGAAGCCATCAGTTTAAAGGTGTGTTGAAGAAGCCATTAAGAGGTGTAATTGTAAAGTTTCTCCCATAGTCTTGGTGAAAGGAAAGTGAAGTCAATAACACTTGAAGTACCTCATGGGTGAGATTGTAACAATTTCATGTTAATATTATAATTTACTTTGATATTTCAGATTTTTCATCATTCCGTCTTATCATAGTCGATGGTATTCTTGTGTTATGTTGTTGTTTTGTTTCCAGATTACATCCACCAAACTAAAGGTTGTGCATTAGTAAATAATCATAGCACGAGGAGTTCTCGGTGAAGAATTATCATAGTTCGGATTGGTGATAACATTTTGGTTCCGTTCTTCAGGACCATTCCTCGTTGGTGGATTGTCGGAGAGATATTCCCACTTAGTCAAAAATCAATTAGAGGGTAACCTTGTTTTTACTGTGCATAGTAGTTACCATGGTAAAGTCATTTCTGCCGTGAATAGTAGTTACCCTAGTAAAGTCATTTTTGCTGGGAATAGTATTTACCGTAGTAAAGTCACTTTTTACCGTGAATAGTATTTACCGCAGTAACTTCATTTTTTACCGTGAATAGTGTTTACACCACAAGAAAGTCGGTTTTTACGCAAAGATAAGTCAAGTTTTACCATAGTTACCATGGTCATTTCTATTTTACTGTAGAAAGGTGTAAAGTCACTTTCTAGTATAGTGATTCCAATTATTTGTGCACATAAGTCTTGTTGATTGTACTTGTGGGTTGGTATTTCACGGTGGTTACTTTTGAAAATGGGAAAGATTCCTGTTTTTTCAGCTCAATCTAATGAAGATGCTTCTTCTTTCATTCAAGAGTTTAAACGATCTTGTATTTGTAATGGCCTTATAAGAAGGGAACAATGGACTGAATTTTTCCTACCTTTTTGGATGGTTCAAAGACTTAGGTGGTTTGAAACACTAGGTGATAATGTGAAAAATTCATGGGATTTATTAATTGAAAGTTTTCTTGAAGAATTTGGTGAACAACAGAAATATGTAGATCTCATGATCGAGATCACAAAG
This sequence comes from Taxus wallichiana var. yunnanensis, assembly GCA_018340775.1. Classification (NCBI taxonomy): domain Eukaryota; kingdom Viridiplantae; phylum Streptophyta; class Pinopsida; order Cupressales; family Taxaceae; genus Taxus; species Taxus wallichiana. The sequence continues at coordinate 816,767,327 of CM031239.1, forward strand.
CTATCCCAAGGAGAGAAGGAGAAGATAAGGGATTATCATGCTCGTGTTCTAGAGCTAAGGAGGAAGCTCGATGCCCGGATCCAGGAAGGAAGGATTAGCGGATGGGTTGATGAATGGCATGGATAATCTCCTATGTAAGCACTTCATTCTTGGGATGAAGCCGAGATCGACAACGAGTGAAGTATGACCACCCGGATACCATGAACAAGCAAAGGAGATTGCAAGAAGGTAAGAAGAAAGCATGGAAGAGAGCCCAAAGAAATTGTTGCTAAAGTAGAGCCTACACAAAGCACCTTTGGTCAGTAATCCACAACCACTCCCGGTGAGCACAAATATTTCTCCTAGTACATCTACCGAGTATGAAGATTTGCTAAAAATATGGGTTAGTTAACTATTAATCTTCTTCAAGGAAAAGAATTTAGTTCTCAAGGAAGGAGGTTGAAGTCCCTGTTTTTAGAGGCAGAGGCGGATCCCTATGCTCCACAAGTGAGGTATTATGTAATGGTATTTCAATTCATGATGTCTCGGTTGATGAAGGTGTCATGATTAATGTAATGACCGAATCAGTAATGAATATGTTGGGTTTAAAAATTGCTCGCCCTTCAACACTTATGTTAAGGTCATTAAATAAGGGAAAAAATAAACTAGAAGGTGTAGTTTCAAATGTGGCAATATCTATTATGGGTGTTGTATGTGTGGTAGACTTTCAGTGATGAAAATGGTATGCTTTATTGCGTACCCAATGTTCTTTGGGAAGGCCATGGCTAAGGAGAGTTCATGTAAGAAACTACTTTGGAATGAAGGGCTTGGAAGTGGTAGAGAGAGGGTGAAGATAAACGTGATCCTCGACATCATAAGGCAGAACTCGTGGATTCCAAAGGTGATGAAACCGATGATTGGACATCCTCTTGATTACTCTAGTACCAGTGAAGTGGACACTGAAGATGAAGAAAGTGAGGTTGATGTTTGATCATGGATATCCTTCCAGTCACACCAACTCATGACCCCATAAAATTATTTGAAGAAGAAGTTGATGATCGTCTCCAACAAATAAAGATTGGTGATGCTGTGATGGAGAGTGAGAAGGAATCCTACCTCCAGCTCTTTCGAAGGTACATACACCTATTCAATTTTGATTATAAGGAACTCCATCAAGTAAGTTGGGTAGAACATTCTATTGAGCTGGTAGATGGTGCTAAGCCCATAAAGCAAATGCCATATAGAATGAATCCTAATTTTTCCAAGACTGTAAAAGAAGAAATAAATAAGTTGCTTGATGTAGGATTCATATTTGTTGTGGAGAATTTAGAATGGGTTTCTCCCATTGTGATCTCAATAAAAAGAATGGGAAGCTACGCATTTGTGTTGATTACAGGAAGCTCAATAAGGCAACAAAGAAGGATCATTACCCTCTTCCATTTTCAGATCAGATCTTGGACGAAGTAGCTGGCCAGAGTGCTATAGTTTTTCTTTGATGGATATGGCGGCTACAACCAAGTTCATATAGCGAGAGAAAGATCGGTGAAGACCACATTCACCACTCCTTAGGGAACATTTGCTTATAGAGGTATGCCTTTTGGGTTGTGTAATGCTCAAAGCAACATTCCAGCGTTTGATGAATAGGGTGTTTGAACCCTACATGGGACCTTCATCGAGTATTTGGATGATTTTTACATCTATGGGAGCAAGTTGGACCACTGCTGCAGATGGAGACAACATTTCAAAGGTTAGATGAAGCACAAGCCTCACTAAACCCTACAAAGTGTGTCTTTGGATGTTCTAAAGGCGTTTTGTTAGGGCATGTTGTATCTAGAGATGGTATTGGTACTGATCCTAATAAAGTTTCAAAAATCAAAGATTTACCATTTCCTATGAATAGAAGTAAGTTGAGATCATTTTTAGGCCATGTGGATTACTATAGAAGGTTCATCAAGAATTTATCAAAGATTACATGACCACTAACCCAGCTTCTTGAAGAAGGATGTTACTTATGAACCAGGAAATAAGGCGCATGAAGCTTTTGGACAACTGAAGGAAGCCCTGGTGTCTTCACATGTTTTGAAGAATCCAGATTGGAGCAAGCCATTCATTGTGTACACTGATGCCTCAGATGCAGCACTAGGAAGTAGTTTGAGCCAAAATGATGAAAATGGGAATGAACATCCAATTTACTTTGGGAGCAGACAAATGAGCAGTGCTAAGGTAAATTATACTGTAACTAAAAAAGAGGCTCTAGCTATCATTTTTTTTGTAAAGAAGTTTAGAAATTACTTACTAGGGCAAAAATTTCTAGTTGTAACAGATCATCAGGCTCTAAAATATATTGTAAATAAGCCTAACCCATCAGGGAGGATAGCAAGATGGATAATTTTGCTACAAGAATTTGAATTTGATATTATAGATAGGCTAGGAAAGAAGCATGTCAATGTAGATGCACTCTCTCGAGCCTATGATGGTTTAGGATCATCTTGTGATGATGATGATTTCCGATGCAGCCTTGTTATCCCTTGACACAATCCCTAGTGAATACATAGATATTTGGAATTATCTCGAATGAATTCAAGTTTCGATGGTGCCAATGTAAAGAATAAGAGAAGTGCCCTCTTGATCTTTGTCCATCAAGTCCTATTCGAAATAATACTTATGTGATCAAGGGAAGGAACTACTAGAAGAATTCCACAATGGTACATGTGGAGGGCACTTCTCGGAAAACTTACAAGCAAGAAGGATCTTGGATACAGTTATCACCGCCCACTCTTTTTAAAGATTGTTATAATTATTGTAAGACATGTGATATTTGTCAAACACATGGTAACCGTAAGACTTCATCAACTCCATTATGCCCTATTCTTCCACTTGGTCCCTTTGAAAAGTGGGGAATAGACATTGTAGGTCCACTTCCAACTACCTCACGCCAAAATAAGTATATTGTAGTTGCCACAGATTATTTAACCAAGTGGGTTGAAGCTAGGCCATTGAAAACAGCTTCCATGGATGAAGTGGCAAGGTTCATATATGAATGCATTGTCACCAGATTTGGTTGTCCATTAGAAATTGTAACAGATCAAGGAAGCCACTTCATTAATGAGGTGGTAGAAGCCCTAGTCAATAAGTTTTCTATCAAGCACAGGAAGGCAACAACATACAAGCCAAGCACAAATGGACAGGTGGAACGAACAAATTTTGTGTTGTGTCAAATTCTAGCAAAAGATGCAGCCTTGCAGTACATAAGTGGGATAAAAGGATTCATGCAGCATTGTGGGCATATAGGGCAACATCAAAGTCAGCAACAGGATACTCCCCATTTCAGTTGGCCTATGGCATTGATCCAGTTCTTCCTATTGAGTTTGATATTCCCACTGTGAGAGTTATGAAAAATGAAAGGATGGATGAAAGTGATTCAGTAAAAGAAAGGTTGGTACATCTTCATTTGCTAGAGGAAATGAGGGAAATAGCAAAGGATACAAGCCATAAGAAGAAAATGAAGCAGAAGGAATACTTTGATCAAAAGATCCATTGGTCTCCATTTCATGTGAATGACTTGGTTCTAGTATATGATTCCAGATACAAAAAAAGAAAGAGAAAATTTCTTCCAAAATGGATGGGGCCCTACAAAATAGCAGCTGTGCATGAAAATGGTACGTACCAACTGGAGGAATTGGATGGCACTCCCATTACGAAATGGGTCAACCATGACAAGTTGAAGATTTTCCAAGCACCAGAATAGTCTACTCCGAGGACGGAGTAGAAGCTAGGAAGGGGGAAGATGTTGACACTAAAATTTTCCTCCGTAATTTCTATTTCATTAATGTATGTATTAGGAATAGGATGTTGTTAAGTATAATTAGTAGTAGCATTTGATAGAAGATAACAACGACCACAAGATGGTGCCGCCAATAATGTGGAGTACGGTAACAATCAAAGTACAATAGGAATGTTGTAAAAAGTAAATATTTGTCGTAAGTGGTCCGGTAATGTTAAAATGTCAAAGTTTGGGTAATTAGAGAAGTAGGGTCTACATGATTAGGAATTAGAAATATTATATTGGTAATAAGGAAAAGGAGTGAGGTCATAAATATTTTGTTTATTTTATTTGTAAAAAGCCTAAAAATGTGGAATCCATGTAAAATGATAAGGTTCATCTTATCTTAAAAGATAAGCTTACATGTACGAGATAAGAGTTAAGGTATGGAATATGATTCGTCAGAGTGGATTTCTTATCCTATCTTAGAGATAAGATGGATAAGCTTGGAAGTTCTATAAATAGAGAGGCCACTCCCCTCATTTAGCATAAAAGGAAGTAGTGAGAAATATTGTAGGAAGTGTGCAAAGGAAGCCATCAGTTTAAAGGTGTGTTGAAGAAGCCATTAAGAGGTGTAATTGTAAAGTTTCTCCCATAGTCTTGGTGAAAGGGAAGTGAAGTCAATAACACTTGAAGTACCTCATGGGTGAGATTGTAACAATTTCATGTTAATATTATAATTTACTTTGATATTTCAGATTTGTCATCATTCCGTCTTATCATAGTCGATGGTATTCTTGTGTTATGTTGTTGTTTTGTTTCAGATTACATCCACCAAACTAAAGGTCATTGTGCATTAGTAAATAATCATAAAGACGAGGAGTTCCCGGTGAAGAATTATCATAGTCTTTGGATTGGTGATGATAGATCTTCATTTTTCTAATGATGGATGAAAACCCTTCAACTCATGGTATCTTCTTTGAAAGAGACTATGGAATTCACACAACAATTCAATTATTTTTATAACTTCGCCTCGGACCAATAGTCACCAATAATGGAATCCTTTGTCACATCATTAGTGTTGATGTTAACTTTCTTTGTTTTTAATGACACATGATATGTGTGTGCTTGTTTATCTCGCTTAAGTCCAATATTTCACATGAGCCTTTTATGTGCTCAATGTTAAAGTACTCAAATTCTTCATTATCTATAAGATGGATAAGATTCCATTTTTCCTTTTCTTTCGGTGGGCTCTAAAAAATTCTCATTAGCCTCTATGCCAACGTGTGTGTTACTACTTTCTTCAAGGTCCATCTCATCATACAACCGAGTTATGAGTTATTCAGCCCTTACACTATCACCTAATGTAATGTGCCTCATGATCTACAAAGCTTCATGAATAAGAGGTTTAGTGGAATAATTATCAAATGTATGGATGATACATGCAGAAGGTCATGCTAATTTGTTGTTTGCTTTCTCAATTCGAATGTACATACCACGCGCATGCACATCCGTGTAATGTAGAATAAAATTTATGTACCCATGGTGATGTTAGTAGCATGTATTGGCCTTGCCTCTAATTTCTTTCACATTTATGAACATGTGCCATGAGATAAGTCTTCCCATCATAATCTAGTATCGGTGAAGGGAGGTTAAACCCGAAAATCCGTGTAAAAAAACATCTCTTATATCATGCTATCTCGATTGGTTTATCTCTATGTGTGACCTAAAAAATTTGATGAATACATTGACATATTCCTTCTATCCCCTCGTTATGTATCTCGCACTTCTATCATGTGTAAGAAGGATTCAAGATTCTCTTCCCAGTGTATTTTGATAGATTGGTCATTTATAACCGTCTAAATGGCCATGATCAAATCAATATTATTACTCTTCCCTAAAACTCATGACTAACCATCTCGTAAGTGTCATTGGCCCAATTGTCACAAGAAATATTGGTAGTGTCGCTAATGGACCGCATGTCTCCCCATTAGAGCATGCCCTCCTTTGATGGCTCAACATTCTTTGGGTCACACACCGTAAGCATGTAGATCTGGTTATAGTCTTCTTCATTTATTGGGTCAATGTAAAGTGTAAACTTAGTACCCTCTATAGTGATTACTACCTATTATTTTTCATTCTCGAAACTGACATAGTGCTTGTTAAAGCATAATTTTCCATGGTTGGCTAAGTAGTGCATGAAAGTTGTTTACCTATGCCAATTCTAGTACCTCACAGTCCCAATGAATTTTACTCCTCGAATCATGATACTAACATATTTCCACAAACCAATGGGCATAACCCTTGTCTTATTTTCCATATAAAAAAACTTGAAGATGTTTGTAATGGTGTTATTCCCATTATATTCCAAGCATCCGAGTAAGGACAATGAATTTTGCATGTTGTATCAATCAAAATGTTACGTACCAACCATCCATTTATAACCACATTCGGGGTAATTTATTTCTCATACTCATGATCCCGAGGTAGTAAATTGGCACGGAGGATTTGGTAACCCTTCTCTGTAGTCACGTGCAACACCTTTTCTCTCAACCATTCTCCCAACATAGGGATGATATTTTATTTTCTAAGCATATTCCATACTTCTTTGAGGTCATCAACATCATTATGAGGTATCTAGGCATACCTTAAACATTTTATCTCTCACACTGCTCCTTAAGATGTTGTATCTCCCTAAAGCTCCCTAATGATTCCCATTATCTCTTGATATACCTCCTATTTCCCAACATCTAGATATTTTGTTGATGAGACTCGCTTCTTCCCTTCCGATGAGGGGATTTGTTCTTCCTTTATGTGTGCACATGAAGCTTCGACACGTGTAGTCACCAATAATGGATGCTCTGTATTTAAAAATTCTTAAGATGACATTTTCCCTATCGAGTGTGCTAAAATCGAACCATTTCTCCACCCTTATCCTTCTTATTTTTGCACATATGTGCATGTAAGTCTAGGAAATCCTCAACCTTATGCCCCTTACCATATTATGCGTAGGACTGGTTCTTTGGGCATTCACACTAATAATTTCTGGAAAACCACATTTAGAACATGTCCCTTGACTAAATCTACCTCCGCAACTACCACATCCCTCTGTCGTGATATCCTTATTGGTATCCTCCATTACCTTGATTTCCCCTACCATTATTCTCGTCACAGCTCTAGTACTATCATTTTCTCTTTCATGTCCTTAGGAGCTACTTTCTCGCACTATCTTTGTTGTAACCCCATCTAAAAATCCTCATGGATATGGTCAATCAACTGGTAGTTTTTTGTATCATGGGTGTGCACGTCACAAATTTCACAATATATTGACACCTTCTTTTGTGTGGAGCATTGCAATAGTGGGAAGTCTCAGACATCATGGTTCTTATGACATATCTCGCAAGCCGAGAGTAGTGTGCACACACTCCTGTGCAAACAAATATCCTTCATGTTCCACTCTACGCCAACAATTGGTGCACCATAGTCAAATATAGGTATCATGACCGAGTTAGTAGATAACTTCTCTACCCAAGAAGCCATGGATGCAATATGAGCTTCAAGGAACATGCTTACTCCAGTATCACGCTTGCAATCGATTTTACAGGAAGTGCCACTTCCAAAGCCTAGTGTGGGTCGGTCAATGTCTTGTGTGATAACACCCTTTAAAAAGGTGTCAACAATATTCCTACAAACCATTACACATGCTGGATCTGATAGATGTCATATGAAATCTTACACATCAAAGTCTTGAAATGTGCGGCATACTCCCCTCGAGAATCTCATCTAAGCTATGTTTAATGTCTTTAAGCACACCGATGTTCTGCTATTCAAATTTAGCTATGTGAAATTCAACCAAAAATTGGCACTTAATGCATCATAGTCTATTGCCACCTAGTGTGGATCATACTTCTTATACCAACTATGCACACAACTTTAAAGTTTGGTAGAAAACTAGCTAGCCTTTTTGTCTCTGGGGTTGTTATTCCTTTGTCCCTCCACAAAATTTCACACTTGTGTGTGTGATCTGCTACATCTTCTACATCCCAATACTTTGGTAAATGACAGGACATCTCGAAGAAGATATGAGGGGGTTTTTGTGGTGGTTGGTTACTCCTTGTCTTTGTATTGCTTAGTGGAGGGCCATATCTTGACCCCAAACCTCCACTAGGGTTTCCTCCACTTGGGGAGGACCAAAGCCTCATAAGCCTCTTGTTATTAGAACTATTAGTAGCCCCGATAAAGAACTAATATGTGTAGCCGTTGTATAACTTTACTGTGTACCATAGTTTACATTGATATTCCTATAATAGGATTACTTCCATTGAGTAGAGCACCAAAATTTTGTGCGATGTCCCGCCTACCAAATGAATTCGAGAAAAAACTCTATTTTTTAGCTATAGAATCCTATTACGTTGACATATGTGTTGCCTTTATCTGTTGTGCCTCCTTTACTTATACTAAAATGTGTCTGCCTATATCTCCAACCCAACGTGATTATCCTTGATTACCTTCTTGCTCACATTCACTATGATGAGCGTATATAAAAACTTCTGAATTACAAACACCAAGTGCAAGGGATAGGGTTCTAGGGTGGGTTACATGCATGTCAATGGTTTTCAATTTCTCATCATAATATCTTTCATCGATGCCAAGGGGTCCTTCGTAATGATTTCTCAATATTTGAGGGACATGGTCCTGCGGTCCCTCACCTTCTGCAATATTCTCATCACTTCCACCCAACCCCATTCCTATAATTCTAAGATCCTCTTTAGCTTCCTTCTCTCGCATGTCATTATTTCTATGAAGTCTTTCTTATCTATCTCTTCTTCCTCTTAGACTGACGCCATCCTTCCCAAACCCATTCCTACCCCTACACATGATAGGGTTTTAGCCTGTCATAGTAATTTCTTGATTCCTAGCTCAATCATTAAGATATTTTTCACTAACGATAGTGTTCATGAGTACAATCCTCTTGGCTCATGAAAAACTAGAACTCGCTTCTTTTGGGTATGAGTATGTTGAGATTGTGTATTACAAGATGTATTTCAACATCACACCTTCCCACCTATTGTCTACCACACATATCAATGATTCATCCAAATCAGAGAGTTCCTAGTACTTATCCTAGCTCCATACTTGTTTCTTTCCCAACTAGATACCATTGTTTTGGCGTAATATACTAACCACTGTATAATTATATTGGGAAGAAACTGAAAAATATCTCATATAGTGAGCCATATAAATTGTCTTCCACCCATTTGTGCACATTCAAACCTCGCCCAATGCTATATCTCGAGAAAATTCATCATGGCCACCATGTACCCGACACTCAATATTATACAGTGATAGTTGGAATGCCATGCACACATCACATCTTGATGAAAAAAATGGGAAGAGGTCCCAAAAATGGAACTAAAATGTATCCTTTTTTTCACCACAACTTAGTCGGGTGTCTTTGGCACATCACTCCAACTAGGGTCTAAGTGCTCACTTGAAAGACACACAACATATAAGGTCCCTCTTTATTTGATCAAGCAAGATGAGTATTCACCATAAACTATTGCACAACACAAAGTAGAAGATAAAGTAAATAAATCAATAAACATATAAGAACAATAATAAATTTGATCATTCATCCATAAATAACTAGAATAAGTATCCTGGATGTCAATTACACCTTGTTCACTTCTCCTAACTTTGGAAATCTATAGAATATTACCCATTACAAACATATAAGTAGTACATCAGAGAAATCCTAACTTAGATACTTAACAATGATGAACACAACTCATACGATGAATCTCTTACCCACATAACTCTCTCTTATCACATTCTTTAAAAATGGGTGCACCATACATATTTATACACCGTGGGAACTTTTAATTCACCACTTACATGCTTTATTTGTAACAATAGACTTCCTAATTATGACAACATGCCTTGAAAAATTATACTTTATTCTCCATTCCTTGACTATAAATAGCTTGATCTTATCCATGCTTGGGTCGTATAATTAGGTGTTTATGCATGTGTTTTATCCTCTTTTAGTGCTTTATCCTTGCTTTGGGTCTATTTCTAGACTTACCTTTCTAACCATGCCAACTCTAGTTTTCTCTATTTTATCCCATTTTGAAATGTGGCTAACCCCTAAAATGTGTCTATGTACACGAACCTTCACACCCTAATGTATCTCCATGTTCCACACACACCTTTGTGCACTTGTATTACTTCCTTATCCTTGCGCATACTCCCATGTGTTTCCTTCTAGCCTCTTGGTATCTTTCTAAGGTTCAAACATGCCCTTCTATACATGATCTTCAACCTCTACGCATGGATTGTACTTAGCCACTTTACCATCCCAAAACCTCTCTCTCTTAGATCCTAAAAAATCTTGGCACATCCACCAAGGAACCATTCAAATATTCTTTAAACGATGGTGATAATGAAACTTATATAATATCACCCTCTTATTATGATGATTAGATCCTATCCCAAGCTAATTAAAGACACTAGGATGTAATCCATTATCAAATAATTCAGCTAAGATTCAAGCCTTCAATCATGGAGAACATATAATCAATACAATACAATTTCAATCCTCCTACATATGAGACTAGTGAAAACGAGGAAGAATAAACCTTATCCTACTATCCTATTGTGAACCCCCTAAAGATAACACTAGTTGGGTCATTCAAAAAATTTAGGCTTCATATCCAAACAAATTAAAAATTCCTTTTTACCTAATGGTATCGTTCCCTCTACCGATAATCAAAATTCCATTTTCTATCTTCACTTTCTACTTGATTGAATCAGAACCTTTGGTGATAAACATGATGCCATTATTGATACTCACTCTCTACGCGATGATATAAACTCATTTGCTGATAAGAATTATGCCATAACTTGTCTTCATTATCTTGTAGACAACAATGACCCTCTACCCCTCGAGCCTAAAGTGAGCACAAAAACTCAAAGAAGTGAAAGATACACAAATATAATAGTAAAAATTTCCTCCAAGTTTCTCTTGAAAACCTCAAATAATATTGTGTAAGTATTTAAAATTGTAGAATCTTCAAAATGGATGGATTATAGGTGCTCTTAAACTATTCTCCAAATGAAGAAGTAACCATGCTATAAGAAAATTTATACACATGGAAGACTAATATACATATATCAAATAACAAATTGGCAGAGATTTGATGTAAAGCTTCCAGGTATTCTCAAGAGGAGGTTTGTGAAGGATATGTCCTGATATTTATAGCTATGGGAGAGTCCATGAGAATTGGATCATAGTTTGAATGAGTTCTAGGATCATGAATGCATTTCCTAAAATAACAAGTGGATTTGGTCTATGCAATTGTAGCTTTGAAGGGGCAATGATTATTTGGTTGGTAGTAAGATTTCATCCGAGAAAGTGGTTGTACGTGCAATTTTATTGCCCCCACCTTTGTAGGATTATAGAAGTGGAGTGGGAGTGGAGTGACTAGGATAGTGAAGTGGAGTCCAAGTGGAGGATGAATAGGAAAATAGATTTATTTTCTATTTAAATAACTAATTTAATTAGTTATGAAGTGTGAGAGAGTAATTAACTATTTAATTAAACTAGCTAAAGGGTATAGGAATTAATTTAATTAATTCTAAAAGGTATGATAAAATAGGATATGAATAATCCAAGAATAGGCTAGAAATAGGTATGTATTTTTAGGGTGTCTATATTTTCCCCTCTTTAAAGTGTTATTACGAAGTAATATCATTTTAAAGATAGTAGACACATGTAGATTAGTGAGTGAAAGATAAGAAATTTGATGCCCCAACGAGTGTGAATGATAAGGGGATGCCCCCTTAAGTAGATGGCTAACTTAGAAAAATAATAGACAACCACTTGAAAGGAAGAAGGGAAAAGGTGAAGGATCCATGGAATTTTTCTCGTAAAATGAGCTTTCATTTAGAGAGTGAAATTTAGAGAAACCTTATTTTGTTGTTGTACAATAGATTTTTTACTATGATTTTGAAAGAATCACGATGTTTAACCTATTATGTGCGTAAACAAACACACACACAAAAAAAAAAAGTGAAAAAGGAAAAAAACCCAATATACACAGTAGGTGCATGCACCATGGTTATAAATGAACCAAGATGTTAACATATTACTTGTAATTAGTACAAAATAAAAAAAGATAAATCAGCCCCAATATACACCGTAAAAGTAGGTTTCATGGCTATAAAGGAGCTAAGACGATAACGAAATACATGTAATTGGTCCATAAATAATAACAACAATGTAACACAAATTTGAAATAAAGACAATTAACTTTTCCCCTAATGTGTTCCACAATGATAAGTAAGTAGATTTGAATGCCCCTAAGAACAATATATGTAGAGGGATTAGATTGGACCAAAGAGTAGAGTGATCTTAGATACTCCTTGTGACGTTATGATCGGATCCCGTGGAAGTGTAATATAAAATTGAAAAGGGTAATTTCCCATAAGAAAATGTGCTAAAAATGCATTGGAGAGAATGAGAGCCACAATCGCCCCAAGAAAAGTTACATCATGAAGGAAATAAAAAATTGACTTTCCCAAGCTATGTTCTGAAATATGAGGGAAAAGAGTAGTTGTGATAGTTGTAAGATGATTGGAATGACCATGAAGATAGGAGTGAATTTTCTGTTTTCATTGATTGTGTTGTTTTGTTTGATTTGTTTTGAATTTTTTTATTGTTTTTGATTATTTGATTTTTTTGTGATTTTGTAAGTTGTAAGTTTCACATGTGTGTGTTTGAATTTTTGATATTTTGTTGACTCAATTTTATTATGGCATATGTTAATTAACATGAAGATTAAAATTATACACAAAAGAATGTTTACAACAATGCCAATATTGCAAAACAAATCCTTATTTATATAGTAATACAAATGTACAAAGCTTATAGACAAATCGATATGCTTAACAAGACTACTTACACAAGATTAACATCTAATAACAACAATGTAACACAATTGATAATAATGACATGTGACTATTCCCTAAAGTTCTCCACCTTGAAGAATAAGTAGACGTGAATGAACCCAAGCAATATCTTAGAAACACAAGGGGATTGGATCGGGACAAAGAGCGGAGTAATATTAGATACGCAAAGATACTCTTCGAATGCCATTATAGTTTGATCTATATTGGATTTAATCCAAGTGTGCCCGAAGAAAAGTTATATTTTGAAGAGTTAATTGATTGGTTTTCCTCCGAGCATAGATATACACCACAAGAAAGAAAAGTGATTATCATAAGATGATTTGGAATGATTAGTAGGATTTCTGTTAATTGGCGATATTGTTGAATCGTGTTATGCGATTCTTTGAGTTTTTGTCAAACATTTTGTAATTTTTGCTTTTTGATCTATATAACTTTTTATTTTTATAGGTTTTATACTTTTTTAATTTTTGAACACATTTGAAAGTTTTTGGATTTTTAAACATATTTGATTTTTTTTGGATTTTTGAACATATTTGAATGGTTTTTTGATTTTAAACATATTTGAATGTTTTTGTATTTTTGAACATATTTGAATGTTTTTTTTTTTAAACATATTTGAATGTTTTTGGATTTTTGAACATATTTGAATGTTTTTAGATTTTTAAACATATTTGAATGTTTTTGGTTTTTTGACTAGGTAAAAGGCTACACCACCTGAAATCATGTTCAAACAATTATAAGCATTTCATTTCATTGGCATAATGTAGATGATATAGTGATAGGATATCTCACTCCACTCATGAATCCACACAACTAGGAAGATGTGAGGTATCACCACGAGAGCCGAGAATGAGGCAAGAACTAGGAGAATAGTGATATGAAAATTATGATGAAGGATGTAAAGACACAAGGTGTAACAATGATCCATTCGATAAAATTTGATTCATCCCCAATCAATATTACTTGACATATTCCAAGATGATTTCACTTTGTAGGTTTTTACTAGACTTAGATCCATTAATGGCCCTATTGATTGTCAAGATTTGGTTGAAGGAATTTTTGTCTCTCTTAACATAAGTAACTTCTTGGGATGTTTTTGATTAAGCACTTTTGATTCATATTTTCTGAAGGCTTTATTTTTTTAGATTTTTTTGAAATGACCCACTACATCTTGCCCCATGCCATCAGTAAGAGGAAAGGGCTCAACACTAAAGACAAAATGTAGGTGATTAAGGATACTTTCATCCTTTCCTAGTCTCACACTACTAGTAATAAGTATGGGATTATCACCGAAGATTATGAAGGATGAAAGGTGTAATGATTGATATTTTTTGTATTTTAGATTGATTTTTCCTTGTATGTTGATATTTTGCTTGTTGGGAAGGAACATTTTACCCCATATGTTAGCCTCATAAGACTAGTATGATGCAAGGGTTCAAAACCTTAGATAGAGATGAATGGTCAAAAGATATGGGTAAAGAAGTTTGGTGATTTTTATTAAAGAGAAAACTTGTTTGAAAGGAGGATTTGTTATCAGTAAGCTTCTAGAAAAAACCGTAGGTAAAAATATTTGAAATGGCAAAAACCATGATAAGGATGAGACACACAATTCCTAAGATGAACAATATTAACATGTGTCGTATAGGAGAAGCATGTGGAGAGATGATGATATCATGATTAATATATATGCCTATGGATGACAAAATTAAAATTATTTGTACAAGTAGCCTCCCAGTTTGGAGAGACCATGTGAACAAGAATTTCTTACTTTCCCACTTTTGATTTTCAAATAGTGCTTTACGGAGGGGTTTGATATGGATTTTATTCTCTTTTAATGCTTTTTGATTTTTCTAAGTTTTTTCAGATGAGGATTTGTAATGGACTTATCATCATGGAAGAAGTCCATTTTTAGGAAAGTTGAATGGTCTTGAGTTACGGGACTTGGGTGGACGAGGTCCAAATCAATGGGAAGAAAATTTGATTGGCCATAACTTACAAAAATTAGGTGGACTCGGGTCCAATTCAATGGAGTAAATATAAATATTGTTAATGAACACGTGATTTTATGAGTCTTGATGTACGAGACTTGGGTGGATGAGATCCAAGTAAATAGAGTGAATCAAAATATTCGATGAGTCTTGATGTATGAGACTTGGGTGAATGAGATCCAAGTCAATAGAGTGAATCAAAACATTCAATGAGTCATGATGTATGAGATTTGGGTAGATGAGATCCAAGTCAACATAGTGAATCAAAATATTCAATGAGTCCTGATGTATAAGACTTGGGTGGATGAAATCCAAGTCAACTGAGCGAATCAAAATATTCGATGCATCCCGATGTATGGGATATGAGCGGAAGAGATCTAAGTCAACAAAGTGAATAAAAATATTTGATGAGTCTTGATGTATAAGACTTGGGAGGATGATATCCAAGTCAACGGAGTGAATCAAAAGATTCGATGATTCATGATGTGTGAGACTTGGGTGGATGAGATCTAAGTGTGTGAGACTTGGGTGGATGAGATCTAAGTCAATGAAGTGAATCCTAAGATTCAACGAGTCCAGATGTATGATACTTGGGTGGATGAAATCAAGTCAATGAGAAGAAAATTTGATTGGTCATAATGTACGAGACTTGGGTGGATGAGATCTAAGTCAATGTTTATGTGATTGGATGATTTTTGATGATATTGAAAACCTATGTGATATTTGAGGAAATTTTTCGATGCGTATAATTTTTGGAATTCATATTCCCCAATACCTTTGTGAATGATTTCCAAGGTAGGTGGAATAAAATATTTAGATGATTGTCACTTTAAAAGATTCTTTACATCAATATGACCTTCATCCATGAATGAAATGATGCAAGGAGCAAGGGATTAATTTATAGATGGTCATCTAAGGCATCTTATACGTTGTAGAGAGAAAATATTCAACGTTTCTCCTATTAGAGCTCAAAATTGCACCCTAGCTATAAGCATGAAGGATCAAGAATTATGATGCAACATGGGATTGTCTCTTAGTTTTGGGATTGCTAACTAAGACAAACTTCCGAAGAAGGCCGGATTCCTCTACCTATTCTACTACTAACTACCTCTAAAGCTGGAAATGAAGCTATCTAATCCTAAACTAATAGCCAAGGGGATAGAGTTAGAAAAAGAATGCATAAAGTGTAAATCCTAGACTAAGGGAGGTGATATCACCAAGAACATGAGGTGTAGATGATCTAGTGAGTGAAAATGAGATAAAATGAAGGAAGGAAGGGTAGAAAAAAGTGAAACAATCCAAAGGGACCTTCAAATGACCATTCTCATAGAGCTCAATAGATCGAAACTTGCAAGAAGAGTAAATTATGCATAATACACCCACAACTAAAATGAAAGGAAAGAAATGTAATAGAACACAAGCTAGGGCAGATACAAGCCACAAAACATGAATTTTATTACCTAAGGAATGTGTAATTCATTACAATTTGAATAATAAGGTAAGAGACATCTTGCAAATCATTCAAAATATAAGGTGTGTAGCTCATAAAATATCTTGAACAATTTTGACAAAGTTCATTTGTAATTTTTTAAAAAATATCTCTTTACAAAATGCCTAATACTTAGATTTATAGCTTTCTAAAGAGAAGAGAGAGAAAAAGTTACAGAGACTATTTTTAATGGCTTCAAATACCCTCCTATGCAAAGGACCAATCCATAGAGAAGGAATGGGTAGCGAAATGCTCCAAAACACATTATCAAAGATTTGAAATTAAAAAAATGGCACCCATACTCCATCAATTTTGGTAGTTGAACTACCGCCCGCAATTACTCATTAATGACTCAAACTACATTATCCCATTTTCTCTTATCAAATCTTGCAAAAATTGTATTTTTATGATTCCAAATTAAAGGTCTCGAGGAGAGCTTTCCGACGAGACTAATTTTGTAAGATTTGGATCTCTCAGTAGCAAAAGATACAATCGCTTATCCATATTTTTCCCTCGGGAAAATTGGATCAACCACGACCCATACGCATTTAAGAAACCAAATAAATCACATTCAAATCCTATAAACATGTTGCAGAGGGACTTTACAATGGAGTGGCGAGGCCTGCAAAAATCAAATGACCCCGTATAAGAAGAAATTCAAGAAATGGCTCTATCGAGTGAATCCATGCCTCAAATCCAACAATCAAATTACAAGCGGGCTCAGAAATGGAATAACAGGTTTGGGGAAGGATAAGATAGTGTCAAAGAATCCATAACCTCAAAAGAGAAGGAATGAAAAAGCTTTGAAGTCTTCGGGCTCAAATAGTTGAGAATGAGCCCAAAAATGACTATGGAGGAGACAACGAACGTTGCCAAGTGTCCAAGCATCGCGCCTCCAAAGGCTAAATCCAAAAAGGGATAATTGAATAAGCGCTAGGCCCCCACATGTCCCAGGCCTAAAGTGGGGGTAGATTCAAAGCTAAAAGTCAAAAGGTAGACATGGCGGGCCTAAAAAAAGACTAAGTATAGAAGTGCTAGCGGAAGCCGCCACGCGTTAGCTTGGCACATCCCCAAAAGTTAATCCAAAAGTGGAGACCCAAATGAGCACGGGCTCGCCACATTGTCTAGGGTCCAAAAAGGTAAGAGAGGCCGTTGAAAAGTCCAAGAAGCTACGAAGGCTTCCACGTGTCAACGCGACACTCCTTTAAAGGAAAATCCTAAGCCGATTTTAAGTAAGTGCAAAACCTTCACGCGTCTAGTTTCGTAAAGGGATAGGGTCGGGTTGAATAGTCAAAGCATTGAGACAGGCCAACGGAGGGTGCCAAGTGTCAGCATGGTGCTAATTCAAGAGTAGAATTAAGGGGAGGTTTCTAGACAAGTGCCAGGCCTCCATGTGTCCATGGTTAGAGATATGACCCCGCCGAGAAAAAGACTTAGCCAAAAACATAAAAGAAAATTGAGCAAGCCATGGAAGAAGCCACATGTTAGCCCCATGCCACCCCAAAAGAAAAATAAAGAGGATGCCCTTAGACATGCGCCAACCCTCCATGTGTCTAGTCTAAAAAAAGGGGCCTGTTTTGGTAGCTAGTTCATGCTATTTTGTACGGACCGATTCAAATTTCAAATGGGCATATCTTTCGACTCGGAGCTCGAAATCTAGCAAATCTGGCACCATTGGAAAGATCTCGGCCTCGTCTACACCATGGAGATCTGAAACTTTAAGATTGGATGGATTAGGTGGGGAAAAATGAAAAAATTTCTTTGGGCCATTAATACATGATCTATTTGCCCATAAACTAGATTGGATTCGATCTGATCCACCGTTTCCTCCTCCTTCAAGGCACCTAACAAGAAATTGATGTAGTCAAAATAGATTTGGGGTAGATTTTCTAGAAGGAATTTATGGTAGTGGTTGAGCTTCAAATTGGTTTTCCCACTTCTTTCTCCTTCTTTCCTCTGTGCCAAATCTATAAAATTAAGGTTAGGGCTCATTGTAAAAGGTTGGACATTTCTGTTTTTCACCCTCCCTTCTTCTTTTGTTCATAGGAGGATTTTGGAGATTTTCTAACCTCTCCTCGGGTTGTAATGAAATTTTTTTCTTCTTGGCTACTACAATATATTGTATCAATTCTTGAGCAATAATATATATGTCTGTGGATGTTTCTTGACCCTCTCATGTATTCGTTATTGTCTCTTTGATCTCTTATTGCATTTTTGTCATCTATGCATAGTGTTTGTATTGCATTTCGTGGTCTGTGTTAAACTACAAAACAAGGGTCTAACATTCCTTTGGTGCATCACCTTGTTAGCTTAGTTTATTTTCTTGCATCTCCTCGACCCTGTCTCCTTGGTAAAATAGAGTAGATTTAGAATAGATCCTCTGCAATATATTTGTGTGCACCGAATAGGCCATAAGGTGAAGGGGAAGAAGAGGCCAGAGGTCTCCATCTCCACCAAATAGAGCCTTGTCAACACCTCCTCCTAGTAGGCAATTCTTTCAATCAAGGATTTTAGGCCAATTAAGATGGCATAGCCAAATCCTTATGTCAATTTCACTGACAACAGCCCACTCACCCTTAATGCACAAAATCCAGTCCCAAAGGACAACTTTAAAGGGCATCCCATATTTCACTGGAGAGAACTAGACTTCTCTTGGTGACAACATTCAAGACATTTCAAATGTTTGTGCAATCCATGAGATCAGTAAGATGGACATTGCAGTAAAGTTGCTAGCCTCTTCACTTAAGGGTAAAGCTTCACAATGGTTTAGGAGTCTAGAAGCAGGCTCTATTCGTAATTGGGACTATCTGTGTAGAGCTCTTCATGACTAATTTTTAGAAAAGGGGGATAATATATCCTTGTTGAAGCAACTGACAACAATCAAGAGAGCTTCTAATGAGTAGTTGACAAATTTCAACCTTAGATTTCAAAGGACATGGGACAGGATTCCAGTGGTTGTAAAGCGCATAGATGAAGTTGTCTTCTTATACTTTCTTAGAGCTCTAAATTCTGATATTGATTTAATGATTCAATCAATGGGAGGCACAACCTTACCTGTAGCCTATAACATTTCCATAAGAGCTAAAAATTGTTTAATTTAGGCTGGAAAACTTGCTCCTATGCCACCCATGCCTCTATATCCAGAATTAGAAAACTCAAGCACTATCCAGACACCAAAATAGCTCCTATACCTACTCCTAGGAATCAAAGTTTAGCTAAAGCCTCCACCTCATCCTCTAGCACCTCAAAAGAGATTCAGGAATTTATGAAAAAACTTCAGAACCTAGGGAATGATTTAATAACCATGGAGAGACAACAAGTTCAGAGCTCTAGGCCATATCAGCCTCAAGATCAATATCAGGCTAGACCCCCATATCAACAAAATATACCACCAGCTCAGACTATAAATCAGAGTCAAAACCAAGGACAACCTCAAGCTAGTAGACCTTTCAGGTCATATGATCCAAATATAACTTCAACATCAAGGGAATTGGTTCCAACACAAAACAACATGGCACAAGAATATGATTGGTGTTTCCCATGTAATCAACCACATAATCAATCAATGTGCTTTAATGGTGCACTAAACTAGGCCTTGATGGTATAGACCACTGGTGTGTCACAAGAATCTAGCCAAGAAGAAAATCAACAAAGCAAGGAGCTCAACAAGAGGCATCTCCAAGTGAAACTATGCTTGTCAATTGGCAGGCTGAAGACTTATATGGAATGAATCAGACCCCTTCTCAAAGTGTATCTGCCAATACATGGTCCAAGAAGAGAAATATTGGAGAAGGAAAACCACCAAACTCAGTTAATCCTCAATCCTCCATTACAACACAAGGTATTGGCACTCAAAATGCAACTCCCAATATGCAGAGTCAATCCAAACCACCTTCCAAATCTACTCAAGCACCGGTTGTAACAACCCATGTGCAAGAAAAATGTGCCAGGAAGGGGAAGCAGAAGGATAACTCATTTAATATCATTGAGAAAATGAAGAAGAAAAATGTGAACATTTCACTGTGGGAGTCACTGGCCATTCTAGGATAGAGGGATTTGTTATAGACTACTATGGCCAATTGGTCAAGCTCAAATCAACCCCCTAACCAACAAGAGAAAGTGTTTACCAATGCAGCTCAACCTGGGGGAAACCATGGAGGACAACAAGGTAAGAATCTGAAGCCTCCTCCATTCTATGTTTCATTGATCATTGGGGAAAAATTGGTACATAATTGCATGATTGATTTGGGGGCAAGTAGTTCTATAATGCCCAAACAAATAGCCGATCAACTGGGTCTTCAATATGAAGTCATCTCCAAAGGGGTAGTGCAATTGGATGGGACAACAAAGTGAAAATGTTGGAGTCATCAAAGATCGAGCCTAACATTGCATGTCTGACCCAATGTGACTATATTGTAGAACGTATCATCATAGACTTTCCACCACATTTTGCATTGTGTTTGTCCAGGGACTTCACCGCAAAATTGGAGGCTATTTGTCTGTTGATTGGTCGCATATGCTTTTTAGAACAAGGTATGGAGCTAAGGCCACAATCAGATCTGAGCCCATAGTAGATTACCATATTGAGTCTTATGTACCCAGCCCGATCAATGCCAATTGTTTAGCCTTTGATCAGGAGGACCTCCTAAGCACTTGTGAAGCTAGATACCAAGGTGGGGTGTATCCTAGACTTGACTCTCGATGAATGGGTAAACAAAAGACATGCTTTTGACCCCTATAAGGAGATGGAAGAATCTGAGCTAGGAGTCTATTGCTGCATGAGGAGAATCATCCTCTTCCTAACATCATTAAGCCGAACACAAAGATGACAATGAAGTATGAAAATTATTCTTTGATGGCTCAAGAAGTAGGCAAGGAGCCGAGGAGGAGCTATGCTTGTTTCCCCAAAGGTATGAAATACTACTCAACTTTCCATTTCCAATTTTCCTATTCAAACAACACAATAGAATATGAGGCTTTGGTTCATGGATTGCATTGGGCAAGGAAATGAGGAATCAAGAACTTGCAAGTGTTTGGCGATAGTGAACTAGTTGCTAATCAGGTCCGAGGACAAAATGCTGCCAAGAACGACTTGTTAAAGAGTTACAAGAACCGGGTATGGGACCTCATTGAATATTTTGAGGCATTCAACATCAACTCCATCCCAAGGAAGAAGAATGAAGCAACAGATAGATTGGCAGTAATTGGGGTAGCATTTGATGTTGTGGAGAGTATCAAGAATGATAAGCATCAACCCCATATCAAGCTAGTTGTAAGGCCAGTTGTCCCAGACAACAACACAAGTTGGCAAGTCTTTGAAAATGATCAACAAATTGTCAACTTTCTACAAGAGGAAGCTGAGTTCTCCTCCAGGAATCAAGACAGATTGGAGCAACAATATGGTGATCAAGTGGTATAGCTAAGGACCAACAAACTACCAAAGGGTCTTGTCACTTTGGAATCAATCTTCAACCCAAATGACCAATTCTGAAAAGAAAAGGAAAATATTTAGGTAAAGGGTGAAGATTCAGAACCTTTTTTATAGAAGAAGGAAAAACATTGCAGATTGGCAAGGTAAGCACTCAACAAGAAAAATATGAATTTTTTCAACTTTGTCAAGAGTTCCTAGATGTCTTTGCTTGGACTTATAAATATTTAAAAGGTTTCAACCCAAAGTTGGCATAGCACACCATCGAGTTGGATCCAGGAGCTAAGCCTTTCAGAAAAAAGCAAAGGCCAATAAATCCCCACATTGAGCCTCTCATGAGGAAAGAATTGAACAAATTAATTGAGGCCAATATCATCTTTCCCATCAAGCATTCGAGTTGGGTTGCTAACTTGGTGCCTGTGAGGAAGAAAAATGGAGAAATCAGGCTGTGTGTGGACTTTCATGATCTGAATAGAGCATCACTTAAGGATCACTACCCACTCCCATCAATGGAACAAATCCTACAAGTTGTAGCTGGTTTTGAGAGGTTTTCATTATTAGATGGATACTCAGGTTATAACTAGATAATGGTGAAAGAGGAAGATCAATTCAAGATAGCCTTCACCACCAAATGGGGAACCTATGCTTATAAGAAGATGTCATTTGGACTATCAAATGCTAGAGAAACATTTCAGAGAGCTATGGACATGGCATTCAAAGGCTTAATTAACAACATAGTCCTGATATATCTTGATGATATCACTGTTTTCTCCAAGAATGTTGTAGATCATCTCTTTCACCTTAGACAGGTATTCCAGAGATGTAGGAGGTTTGGGTGTCATTAAACCCAAAAAAGTGTGTGTTCCTAGCTCATGAAGGGAAATTGTTGGGCCACATTGTCTCAAGGAAGGGGTTGAAAATTGATCCTGAAAGGGTTGAGGCCATCTGGACCCTTCCATTACCACAACATAAAAGGTCTCTCCAAATCTTATTGGGGAGGATAAACTTTGTTCGTAGGTTTATACCTGACTTTTCTACTCTTGTGAAGCCTTTAACAATGATGTTAAAGAAGAGTCTTGCATTTAAATGGATAGTAGAGGGAAAAGAGAGTTTTGAGGCCATCAAACTCGCAATATCACAGGCTCCAACTCTCATTAACCCAAAATTTTCCAAATAATTCATGCTATATGATTTTGGAGGGTCAGATACCATCTCAACCATCTTGGTCCAGCCTAGCAACAAAGGTTCAGAGAAACCCATAGCTTTCTTCACCAGAACCGGGAATACCGTGAGGTAAAATACTCTTTCATTGAAAAATAAGTCCTTGATGTTATTAGGTGCTTAAAGAAATTCAGGAACTTGGTCTCAAATAATAAGATTCAACGCTAGTATCTCATGCTAGTGTTAAAGAATTCCTTTTAAATAAGGATTTGAATGAGAAGAGGGTAGGTTGGATCACCCGAGGTAATGGAATATGACATTGAGATCAAGGTGACCAAACTAGTTAGAGGCAAGGGACTATGTGAACAAATCACCTCTAAGCAACAGGCTGAGTCAATGGGTGAAAAGGAGGTTGTCCTATTTCTACAGAGTGATCAAGAATAATCAGCTAATGATGCACCTGCTCCATGTTGGACCCAAGCTTTAGTGCATTACCTTCAAACAGGTCTGTGCCCTCTAGAATGGAACAAGGAAAAGAGAAGATACTTCAAACTACAAGCTATCCCATATGTGCTTATTGGTGGTGTCTTGTTTAAGAAGGATATCAATGGTATTCTATTGAGGTGCATTGAGACAGGACAAATTGAGAGAATGTTGTATGAATTCCATGATGGAGAAGCAGGAGGTCACTTTGCCTTGAACAACAACTCTCAAAATCATGAAATCTGGTTATTATTGGCCTATAGTGTTTAGGGACTACTACTCATGGGTCAAGAAGTGTAAAAAATGTGCATTCTTCATAGGAAAGGAGAAGCTAGTAGCCTTGCCCCTTCATCCCATTTCAGTGAATCAACCATTCATGTAATGGGGACTAGACTTCATTGGGGTGATTAACCCAAATTCAAGCCAAGGCCACAAGTGGATACTTACAACCACAAATTATTTCACCAAGTGGACTGAAGCAGTGGCACTAAAAGAAGCAAATGAATCTAACATCTTGGATTTTTATGAAGGAATAGCCACTAGGTTTGGATTCCCTGCCACTATTATATCAAACAATGCATTGGCATTCCTTAGTATAAGGATCACTGAATGGGAAGTTAAGAATGGTGTGTATCTTAGCACCTCATCAAATTATTACCCTTAGGGTAATGGCCAAGAAGATTCCACAAATAATAACCTATTAAGGATTATTAGAAGGACTCTTGATGAAAATAAGAGGACTTGACATACAAGGCTCAAATCAACTCTATGGGCTGATAGGATCACATCAAAAAGGTCCACAGGTAGCTCACCTTACAAAATTATATATGGAAAGGAGGCAATATTTCCCATCTCATTGGAGTTTCCCACTTTGGAACTCATGAAACAGTTAGAGCTAGTTGAGTTTGAACCCATGGAAATCAGGTATGTAGAGTTGATGGAGGTAGGAGAGACAAGAGAGCATGTAATGCAGGTCATGGAAAAGGATCAGGCATTGATAAAAAAGAGTTTTGATAAGAAGGAAAGGATGAGGACCTTTCAAGAAGGAGACTTAGTCCTAAAGTGGGATGCAGATCAAGAAAAGCCAAGAAAACACTCCAAATTTGATGCTATCTGGAGTGGCCCTTACATGATCACAGAGTGCAAGAGTAGTAATGCCTTCCAATTAGCTAAATTGGATGGCAAAGAATTATAGATCCCAGTGAATGGGATCCATCTCAAACATTGCTACTGAATGGGAAGTTTACACCCCTGTAAATATTAGCATAGTATTTTAATTTCCCTAAGTGTGTATGCACATTGTTTTGTTGTAGTGTAGTTTTTTTTCCCTAAGTGTTGTGGCACAGGTTCCTTGTTGCTCCAAGTTACATCGTTACACGTTCAAGTGCCTCCAAGTGGATGTGCTATCCCTTTTAGTATTCATGATAGGAAACTCATAGTTTCCTGTAATAGTTGCTATCTTCAAAATAAAACAAATGCAGAGCAACTAAAAAGTCATCTTTGAAACAGTCCATTCAGGGACAGATGAAAGCCCCGGGTCGAAGCAATTTTATACTCTCATAAACCATTATTTCGATATTTCTTATGAAAATTGAGAGTGCAAATGGTCAGGATCATAGATAAGAGGTAGGATCAGTATCAATCCGTCATTCTTGACTCCATGCCTAATGGATATAACAAGGCACCCGGTCCTCTCATCTAGCAAGTAGATACCCCTGCGAGTCGCCAAATTATTATCCATGTTTTTCCCCTGGAAAAAATTGGATCGGCCACGACCCTGCATAGAAGAAACCATAGAAATCAAATTCAAATCCTGTAAACATGTTGCATAGGGACTTTACAATCGAGTGGCGGGGCCTACGAAAGATCAAACGACCTCGTGCAAGAAGAAATTCAAGAAACGTCTCTATCGAGCGAATCCGTGCCTCAAATCCAACAAACAAATTATAGGTGGGCTTGAAAATAGAATAACAAGGTTAGGGAAGTAGGAGATAGTGTCAAAGAATCAATAAGCTCAAAAGATAAGGAACGAAGAAGATTTAAAGTATTCGGGATCTAAAACAGATTCGTAACGAGCCCAAAAATGACTAAATATGGAGGAGACAGTGGATGCTGCCAAGTGTCCAAGTGGTGCGCTCCAAAGTTGAATCTAAAAAGGGAGAATTGAACAAGATCCAAGCCCCCACGTGTCCTAGACCCAAAGTGAGGGCAGAGTCAAAGCTAAAAGTCAAAAGGCGGATAGGGTGGGCCTAAAAAGACTAAGTATAGAAGTGCCAGTGGAAGCCACCACGCGTCAGCTTGGCGCATCCCCAAAAGTTAATCCAAAAGTGGAGACCTAAATGAGCATGGGTTCACCATGTTATCCAAGGTATGAAAAGGTAAGAGAGGTCATTAAAAAGTCCAAGAACCTATGGAGGCTTCCACGTGTTAACCCGACACTCCTTTAAAGGCAAATTGTGAGTGGGTTTTAAGTAAGCGCAGAACCTCCACATGTCCGGTTTCGTAAAGGGACAGGGCCAAGTTGAATAGTCAAAGCATTGAGATAGGCCAGTGGAGGGTGCCAAGTGTTAGCATGGTGCTATTTCAAGAGTAGAATTAAGGGGAGGTTTCTAGACAAGCACCAGGCCTCCGCGTGTCCACGGTCAGATATATGACCCCCACCAAGCAAAAAGACTTAGCCAAAAACATAAAAGAAAATTGAGCAAGCCACAGAAGAAGCCATGTGTTAGCCCCACACCACCCCAAAAGAAAAATAAAGAGGCTTCCCTAAGACATGCGCAAGCCCTCCATGTGTCTAGTTTCAAAAAAGGGGCCCATTTTGGTAGTTGGTTCCTGCTAGTTTTTACGGATTCGATTCAAATTTCAAATGGGCATATCTTTTGACTCGGGGCTCGAAATCTAGCAAATCTGGCACCATTGGAAAGATCTCGGCCTCATCTATGCCATGGAGATCTGAAACTTTAAGTTTGGAGAGGTTAGGTGGGGAAAAATGAAGAAATGTATTTGGGCCATTAATAAAGGATCTATTTTCCCCAACAACCAGATCGGATTCAATCTGATCTGCCGTTTCTTCCTCCTTCGAGGCACCGAACAAGAAATTGATGCAAGTCAAAATAGATTTGGGGAAAATTTTGTAGGAGGCATTAATAGCAGTGGTTGAGCTTTGAACTAGTTTTCCCGCTTCTCTCTCCTTCTTCCCTCTGTGTTGAATCTATAAAATTAAGGTCGGGGCTCATTGTAAAAGGTTGGACATTTTTGTTTTGCACCCTCCCTTCTTCTTTTGTTCATAGAAGGATTTGTGGAGATTTTCTAACCTCTCCTCGAGTTTGTAATGCAAAGTTTTTCTTCTTGGCTACTGTAATATATTGTATCAATTCCTAAGCAATAATATATATGTCTGTGGATGTTTCTCGACCCTCTCATGTATTCATTATTGTCTCTCTGATCTCTTATTGTATTTTTGTCATCTATGCATAGTGTTTGTATTGCATTTTGTGGTCTGTGTTAAACTACAAAATGAGGGTCTAACATTCCTTTGGTGCATCACCTTGTTAGCTTAGTTTATTTTCTTGCATCTCCTTGACCCTGTCTCCTTGTAAAAATAGAGTAGATTTAGAATAGATCCTTTATAATATATTTGTGTGCACCTAAATAGAGGAATAGGAACCGACCTTAATCCGGAGAGCTCTCTCAACTCACAAGGTCCCACACCTTGAGATATTCTCCATGTTGTGTAATCACACTGAGAGTATTAACCCATCTAGTTGTAGACATTCATGGGTGTTGTCATTTTGTACTAACAACAACCATTTGAAGTTTTGGTGTGTCGGGAAGCACATAATTACGACACGTGGCAATCCTTTATTGGTTCAGAGGATCAACCTCTTCCCATGTGTGCACGGATTTTGTATTGTCCACGTGTTTACCTCTCGGTGGGTTAGGTTTTGGGATTTACTTCCCTACTGCGCCATCTATATTTTCTTATTTTTCTTGGCTTTTACTTTGGATTTAAAAAGATCTACCATATTAAAAATATAGACCAATAATTCCCTTCCACGTTACTTCACAATCGAAAAACTATCCTTAGCTCCTTTCTACCCCTTTTGAAATGTGAGCCATGAGATCTTAGCAAATTACTACACACTAATAGACTGTACTTTAACACTTTTTAGGTACTCGAAGTGTGAGCCAATAAGAAACAACCACGCTTCTTCGTAACTTGCCCCTCGACTGACCATTACAAAGTGTGAGCCAATAGAAAGACTCCACACACTTTGCATGTCAATCCTTTTATTTTCTTCCTTTGACACCCGTAAACTATCGACCAATGAGATCATTCCATGCTAATCATTTGTCAGTCCTTTCCTAGCTCCTCCGACACCCGTAAAGCTTTGATCGATGAAAATCTCCACGCCCTCTCATTTTTAGACCCTTTGATCGACCATTAGAAGTTTGAACCAATATAAAGACTCCAAACACTTCACAATGTTAGAATTTTCTTGAACTCTTTCGACAACCGTGAAAGATTTGGCCACTATGAGAGCTCCATGCAACCTCAGGCAGTTAGACTTGTCATGTTTTCCTTAAGCCTTTGTGTTTGTTAGTCTATAAAAGGTGAGTTGATTAAATGGATCCACGTAGCTCTTCATATCACAACTTATAAGTCCCATGGACTTTAAAAAAATTCTCGAGGAACTTAGAAATTTTTGCTCCAAAGGAAATGTGCCATTTGTCCCCTTAGACCCTGTTGACCTTAACTGGACCCAATGAAATATTAAAATCAGTCGTTTATGGGGCTTGAAGTTCAGATGAACCAATCACCTTAGAATCTACCAAAAACCGACATATAGCCTACCTAAATTCATTGATCTTATGCCACGTGGCCTGCTACTACCGATGTTGAATTTGATGGGAAAATGAACGTCAATCGACTTTTTAATAATCCACCAAAGTTTAAAGCAAAGTCCATGTGGGTTTTTTTAATACCAATGACCAAAGTGTTTTTAGGTAGTGCAGAATTTGACAGCCATTTAAACGTCATAAACCAGTTAAAAATGGCTAAGTTAATTTTTAATGAGTTATTCCAAATTAACTTGGGGGTAAATTTGGGATAACAACTCCTTTTAAGCATTGGATTAATTTGTTTGATGATATATTTGTAATTAAATATTGAAATGGTTGTGTGAGGATACCCCTAGGAATACGTACCTCATGGAGTGCATGCATATGGATGTCTTAAAATGTAGGAATCATTGTTGACTATTTAATAATGTTATGTAAAACATAAGAAGACTCTACTTTGCATAACTATTGTGAAACATTATTAAATTCAAGATTGACTATTTGAGGTATTATGGACATAGAAGGATACGTTGTTACAAGTGCCCAAATTTTTTTCGGTGTCTCTACAACAAGATTAAGGATGTATGGCATAGGATATAACATTGAAAGGATAGAATCAAGCTCAACAATGCTTAATGATCAAACCTTTGCTTTAAAATATTCATTTATATCATGGGTTAGAAGGAAATTTTAAATCATGTTCAAGTTTCTATTTGACGTTTGAAGATATTTGTCTGAAACACTTTCAATTTATTATTGAACTAACGAAAGAACATCCGAAGGAGAAATTGGTTGGTTTTGGTTTATAGATCCTTGACCCTTATCGTCTTGATCTCGTTGAGTTTTATCATGTAAATATTTTGGACAATGTTCAACTCTTCACTAGAAGTTGTAGTAGTTGACGTGTTTTCGATTTTGATAGCTTCGTTGTTGATTTCTATTGTGATGAATCCATCATCAATTAGGTCTTGCATTTAATGGAAGGTACCGAACAATTATCCATAGAGTGACCTTTGATGTGGTGGTATTTAAAATATTCCAATTATTTATACCACTTAGGTTTGGGCTTCCATTCAAAGAAGGGTCTTGTGAATGGATATTTTATCATCTCAACCTTTACTAATTTATGAAAGACACTAGAGAGACTTTATCCGAGGGGTGTAAACTTACATTTAACTTTATGTAGAGTAGTGTCATTTTTAGGTTACATGATTAGCTTTTTGGGTGATTTCTCACTAAGTTGGGAAGCTATGTGAGAGAATTTCTTCGACATCTCTTGAATTTTTTTAGTAACTCATCATTTGATGTCTTGTGTGAACTCACCATTTTTTCCAAAAAGAGGGGGAATAGTGAAACTTATATTGATGTGCTTATATTTTGGTGAAGTGGATGCTAACATACAAGAATAGGAAAATAAATTGATCGACTAATCGACTCTTAACAAAGTGAATATTAAGATAGAAGGGTTTAGGGAAAATTTTATTGATTGATCAACCATTAACAACATGAATGTTAAGATGGAAGAGTTCAATCATGAAATTTGGTACTCAACCCTTAACAGAGTGAATGTTAAGTTGAAGATACGTATGATTGATTTCTCAACCCTTAATAAAGTGAATGTTAAGGTGGATGAGACTTGTGATTTTTTCTTGACCCTTAACAAAGTGAATGCTAAGATGGAAGAGACTTAAATTTAAAATCATATTTAATCGACCCTTAGCAAAGTGAATGCTAATATAGAGGAGATTGAAAAGTTTTATTACTTGACCTTAAAAAATTGAATGCTAAGATAGAAGAGGTTAAAAATGAAAGTCCGATTATTCAACCCTTAGCAAAGTGAATGCTAAGATGGAATAATTTAGAAATGAAGGTTAAATACTTGACCCTTAACAAAGTGAATGCTAAAATGGAAGAGTGTAGTGATGAAAAGAGAGTCATCAAATATCAACAAAGTGAATGTTGAGATAAGAGGAGTAAAAATTATGATTGATTGTTTGAATCACAACAAAATAAACGTTAAGATAAGAGATGAAGGGGTGTTATCACCAATTTTGACTTCGCAAAATTGTTTTAAAATAATATAAAAATGAAAAATTTAAAAGTTTTGAAAAGTTTCACTTTGCGTGGTTCATTTCCTCGCGATCGTCTCATTTTTGTGATCATTTGGTCTTCATTTCATCCTTTCGGGAAAAAACTCTTCCCTGCCAGCTTTAAAATACGTTAAAATACATTAAAATTAATTAATTAATATTTAATTAATTAATTGCTCCTTGTTTGATTAAATTAATTTTTAAATCACTTGAGGAGTATTTAATTAAATAAATATAAATTAAAATCATTCGACAAATTTTAATGTCGGGGAAGTAAGCTTACGCTTCCAATGTTCGGGAAGCCAATCTGGCTTCCCGAGCCCGAATTTCCCCTTTCCTGGCAATTTCCTTCAATTTTCCCGCATGTGGGATTTTCTCTACCAATTGCCAAATCATGGATTGGCTAACGGGTAGGAAATTCCCCAATTTCCCACATGGGGAAATTGAACGGGGATTGCCAACCCATTTTGCCATTCCCGTTGGCAATTGTCCGTTGCTTTCCCCATTTCCCCTTGGCACTTAAGCCACTACCCGAGAAGAGAGGAAGTTAGATTAATTCCTATAACTTCCTCCATCAAACCCATTGGAAAAATTCATGCGAGGCTTTCAATTGCTTCTTACTTCTTTAGGAAGACATAATATTTTGTCAACATCCCATAATGCAAGAGAAACTCACACCATTGTGAAGGAAGAAATATCAAGTTGTGCATGTAAGGAGGTTTTATCAAATTCACAAGAGGAAAACCAGCAAAAGGAATTCTCCACGCATGGAAAAGATAGAATAAAGTTTTAAAAGTTTAAAAGGCAAAGTGATCGAGGAATGTACCCAAGAAATGCGCAGTGTCGGTGAAGGAGGTGCCAATGAGAGGAAATATAAATTAGTTTTTAAAAACAAGAAAACAAGGACAAAAAATCTATGCACCCAGCTTGAAGAGGAGCTTTCCATTTCTATTGAGGGAAAAGAAAGAAAGGAACAATTTTTGAGATAATATAAATCCAAAACCCACACATTGGCCGAAGAAGAGAAAAAGAACAATTTTCAAAAGAATAAAGAAAGAGGTCGCGCCTAGCCAAAGAATATCTCACGAATTTGCAAAAGATAAATCTCCACACATTCACCTGAGCATCTACCCACACAGGGAAAAGGAAAGAGCAGTTTTTCTTGAAGTGAAAGGAGCAGACTGCAAATTTGGTTGTAATTCCAACCTCTCAGAATTGAAATTGAAGGATTCAAGGGAAGATAGCTGTGAGGAGGATTTTAACATATCTTCTCCAGGGTGGAGAGACACGTTACCAGAAGCCAAAGGGGAATACCATAAATCTTCTCGCCATTCCAAGTACTTGGGATCCCAATCAAAAGCTTTCAGAGAAAGAAGGCGTTGTAATGATTCAAGTCTGTCTCCATCTGAGAGGAGAGATGTGAGGAGTAACAGGTAGATGAAAGTGACATGACTGAACCAGATCTTTTCTCATGGAATATGATAATTATAGCTTACAAAAGGCATGGACATCCAGTACAGGCATTCAAACTATTTCATGAAATGCAACAAACATCTGACCACCCCAATCACTTCACTTTCTCCACGATTGTTCCTGTATATGCCAACGTGGCATCTGTAAGACATGGTTTACAGATCCATGGAAAAGTCATTAGATGTGGATTTCAATCTGACGCTATAGTGATGAATACCCTGGTAGACATGTATGCAAAGTGTGGAAACATACAGAAAGCACACAATTTGTTTGATAAGATGCATCATCCAAATGTAGTCTCATGGAATGCAATGATAGTAGGATATGCAATGCATGGCTATAACAAGAATGCCTTAAAACTCTTTCAACTAATGAAGCCCTCTGGAACTATCTCTGACCATGTCGCATAAGAATATACAACTAGGTGAATTAGTGGCAACACTCCTTTTTGAGTTGGATCCTAAACGTGATGCACCTTATGTTCTTTTGTCAAACATCTATGCAGAAGTTGACAGATGGGGTGATGTTCAAAAGTTAAGGAAATTGATGAAAGATAGAGGAATTACAAAGACACTTGGATGTAGTTGGATTGAAGACCATAGAATGATTCATACTTTTTGTGGAGGAGATAGATCGCACTAACAATTACCCATGAGATGAAGGCAACAGGGTATTTTTTGATTCAGATTCCTGGATGATGTTCATGAGTAAAATAACCATTCCTCTGTCACATAAATGAGAAGTTTGCATTGCCATATTGATTGATAAAAATGTCTCTTGGAATAACTATTTGACTTGACAAGAACCTTCAATTGTGTGCATGCTGACACACTGCAACCGAGTTTGTTTTCGAGATTGTTGTGAAATATGAGAACTGCTTCCATCATCTCAAACAATGAAAATGTTATTTTTGGTGATTATTGGTGATGTTAAGTGAACCAATAAAAGATAGGCTGTGCAGTGAGATGGAAGAGTCAGGTTATTCAATTTGTAGAAAGTGTTTGCAAAGCTAGACAATGCTTTTGACTTCATCAAATCAGATGTATAGTGTAAATAACTAGTTATATTTATTCATGGGGTGTTTGTTAAAGCCATGTTTTGTAATACCATTGGAGGTGAATTGCAATTTTGGCTCTTGGAGATCTTCTCAATGGCGAAAGACCAGAAGCTGGATTCTGATAAACCAAGGTGGCGTAATGACTACGGTCTCGTGACAAATGAATAATTCACCATGGAAAGGTACTCGGAGCATGTGGAGAATTGTGAATGTGAATACGAATGAAGACAAATTTTCTCACACCAGGATATTGCTCAGACAGAGGGGTGGATGAATTGCTCAAGTTTCAAGCTCAGCACTCTTGTCATTTGGAGGATTGCAGAGCACAGTCAATGAGTTCATTCCCATACGATCGGGATAGGTGGACTCTTGGCCCAATGGATAAGGCATTGATCCTAGGTGTCTTGATCTGGGTGGTGCATTGCTGACTAGGATGTCTACGTGTGCATCCAAGTCATTTAAGTGGGTCCACATGTACCCATTTCTTTTATTTATGTATTTTTCCTTAAATGAATTTTTAACTTAAGTGGTTTCTATTTTTAGTCACTTTTTAAAAGTTGGTTGAAAAAGTCAAAGTCACTTAAGTGCCCTATTTAATGTGCATTTAAAACCCTAACTACTTTGTAACCAACTTTTGGGTTATAAAAGGAAGTCGGGGATCATTTATAAGGGTGACTTTGAGAAAGGAGAAGAAAATACTTTTGTGCAAGCTTTGTTTCAGGAAGAAACTTTGTGTTATTTTGTGAAAAACATTTTGGAGTTAATGGAATAAGAACTTTGTGTCTCATTCATTGTCTCTTGTAACATTTGGTGATCTTATGTTCATTAGATGTTAGGTGTCAAATCTTGCATGCAAATATTATCTTTGATCTTATTGTCAACATTATTAATCAGTTGTTCTAGTTCACAGTGATCAAGATCTAACTATCTACTTGCTCATGTGTGTTCCCTTTTACACGTTCTTGTTTGGCTAACTCAAACTCTGTTTTATTTGTGTTAGTTATTCACCTTTCTTCTTCATGTAATATTAGGCTCTATTTTTACCTAACTCTTGCATGTTCTTTTAGTTCATTCCTTTCCACTTCTTTCCTTCATTTCATTTCATCTCCCTCATTCACTTTTCTTTCCATTGATGTTCCAAAACACCCCCTACATACAATTTTGAATGTATAGATGTAAATATAGTTTTGGTTTTCAATAAAGGAAACCTCACCTTCATTGAGGAGGGACTTCGTTCCACACCTGCTTGTTGCATGCCATTTGCATGCGTGAAAATCCATATGATAATAAGGGGTTGATTGATTAATTATCTCATCTCATAGAAAAATGAATTCTGAGGAGAGAGGATTGTGGAAATGAAGATGCCTAAAATTTAACAAAGTGAATGTTAAATTTGTATACGTAGGATGGTTGAGTGCTTAGAGTTTAACAATGTGAATGTTAAACTAAAATACTTAGGAAAATGATAGATCAATAAGATCATGATTGTGCTTGACCATGATAAATAAAATATCAAGATGTCAAGACTTAGATTAAGAATGATAATGCTCAAATGAGGATAGGGGTATCCACAATTCAAGGCTTTGAATGTTGATTACAAATTTAGAAGATGGGGAGATAAAATGTTTATGATAAGAATGTGGAATACAAACTCAATAACATGTAAGATAGACGATGATAACATAATGTAAGGAGGGCCTCTAAAATTAGTTTGTCTTGGTCAAGGAGGGGCTTCCTACAAAATATTTCTCTCCCTAAATTCCAAAAATTACCCAAGTGAGAAAGATATACTATTGCTATTTTCCAGCTTTACTTTACCCCTCTTGATACAATAAGCCAAATTTTACTCCACTCAAAGGATCAAACCGGGGTTGCCACTATGGATAACTTTGACTCTAATCCTCAAAAAGGTATACTAATCAAGTCGGTGGGAGACAATTTTTTTGGCCAATTCACTCAAGGTGCCAACTACTTTGGGGTTCCTATGGTAATCATCAATAAAGATTTTCTGGCTCCTAACCACGTACTTCCCATAGTTATTGTTAGATGGGGAATAAACTTGTCTCTAAAAAATTAATTTAATAATTTTTTTATTACGTTTAATAAAAAGGTGATAAAGTTTTATTGAATCCACAAACAAGAAAACATATGAATAGTAGTTTTGAGAATAATCTTCGTAGAGATGGTCCTGCAAGTAAATGAGTTAGAAGTTTTCCTACAATAAACACATGAGAGAAAACACAAAAAAAAACCCATGTTTCTAATTTTCAAGATCACTTATAAAAGTGTGAGAAAAGAGAATACACGTGAGCTTATCAAGATTAGATTTGTAAAAATGACTTCTTGAAATGTAAAATCAACCCCCCCAAAGCTTAATATATTCACAATATCATCCAAAAATGAGCTAATTATAAACAAAATGTTAAATAACCCTAATTTAAAGTTTCACAATTAGCTCAATTAGTTTAATTTGATCAACATAAAATTTAAACTAAGGGCCTAATTCCTAAAGAAACTTTAATTAATTAATTTAAAAAGGGAATAAAAGGTTAAAATAAAAGAAAATAACTATAGTTTAACCTAAGTTTTAATTTGAGATAATTTTAAGTCCTTGAAAAGGAAAACCCTTAAAAATATAAGGTTGATTAGTAAAGGGAAAGGGTGAAAGGGGTCCAACTTGTTTTTTTTGGACGAGAGGTGAAGGTCCGAGGACCACTTTGGGTTTAGCAGAGAGATCGAATATACTTGATTCAATTGGGGTTAAATTAAATGAAGAGGAAGGATTGATGGTGAGGAGGAAGGGATCATTTCAATGAGCTAAGGGGAAGGGTGCACATGGGCTCATGGTGAATATATCGGGTCGAGAGCTAATACAGTGGTGCAATGAGGGATCTACATCAATGAGGTGAAGATGGGAGTCTAGGATGGCTCATGTTTGATGT
This sequence comes from Taxus wallichiana var. yunnanensis, assembly GCA_018340775.1. Taxonomy (NCBI): domain Eukaryota; kingdom Viridiplantae; phylum Streptophyta; class Pinopsida; order Cupressales; family Taxaceae; genus Taxus; species Taxus wallichiana. The sequence goes on from CM031239.1 coordinate 816,802,992, forward strand.
AGGGAGATGTTGGTGTATATGAATTGATTGTCATCATTTGAAATCTTTTCCACCTAGATGGTTAGTCATATCGCTTAGTGAGAAAATGTCATAGTTGAATAGGTCAATAGGGTTAGTGTACACATGTCATGCACAAGAGTTACACAACACTCCTATATGTACCCCTTCTTTATGATCTATGAGCATGTCAGACACTCTGATGTCTTTTCTATACTTGATTTTCCTTGTGATTTGTGTTCTTGCTAATTATGTGAAGTGTTCTCATCTCTATCGAATGTGTAACCCTCTTAAATGTGCATGAAGTTCTAACATTGATCCTCATGGAACAATTTGATATGGTATCATAACATACATTCCATACTCCCTTGATTTTCTTACTTAGTTTCATATGTTTGATTGTAAGCCTTCTCCTACTCCTTTCCTTTCTCGGGGTTAAGTTGGTTTTTGATTGTTCTACTCCCTTAGTTGATGGTACCCTTTATCAACAGTTGGTGGGGAGCTTGATTTACCTTACTCACACACATCCAAATTTATCACATTTTTAGGATCCTATCAAGATTCATGTAGGAGCTACATGAGTTGCATCGGAAAGTAGCTAAGTGGATCCTTCACTATGTTTTGGCACTTACACAGATGACATCCACTATCTAGGAGGAGTAGATATTGACTTAGTTGGATATACTGACTTTGATTGGGCCGGTGATCTTGATCATCGAAAATATACCTTAGGCTATAATTTTTCTCTTGGTTCAGTCATGTTATTTAGTCTAGAAGAAGCAAAATGTAATTGTAATATCTTTAATAGAGGCAGAGTACATAGGAGCATAAAATGCTGCCACAAAAGCTATTTAGTTACGGTGGTATCTTGACAGAGTTTGGTATTCACTATCGGTGGCCTACTATCATCTACTATGACAACATGAGCACTGGGGAAAATTTTAGTGGTGAATATTCGTAATATGGTGAATATTCCATTTTTGAAAATTTTGAAAAGGTGAATTTTTTTGCATGGGTCAGTGACCTGTTCGCCTAAAAATTACACTTTAATTTTTTTTAGGGGTCGGCTTCGCCTACCCTTGAAAAATATCCCCTATATAAACCTAGATTATTCGCCAGGTAGAACACTTCTACTTCACATTTTTCAACAATATGATATATCCCGTATTATAGACACGTGACAAGGGGGTAAGTTATTGACGCGTGACAAGGAGGGTTTGCAGACAAGGAGATACTGCAGATATTGACGCATAGTAGACGCATGACAAAGAGTTTTTTGACGAGTGACATGGAGATTTTTTCGATGCGCAAGAAGAAGGAGAGTGCGCAGACGACGACGACCGATATTTATCGCCGTGCATCAAAAAAATGCATTGACGCGCATCAACAGACCTCATTGACGCATGCGTCAACAGACCTCATTGATGCGTGTCAACAACCTTGTTGACATGCGTCAAAGAGGTCTGTTGACGCGCGTCAATGAGGGTTATTTGTTGACACGCGACCTTGATGGATAGTTGACGTGTGACAAGGAGGTACAATAGATATTGATGCATAGCAGATGCACGACAAAGAGTTTGTTGACACGTGACACGGAGATTTTTGATGAGAAAGCAGAGGTCGGAGGCTGTAGACGCGCGATAGGATATTTTGTTGTCCGCGCGATAGCAAAAAATATCTGTCGCGCGTCTGCAGCCTTCTGTCGCAGCACTTGACAATCAGGTGAAATTTTTTCATACAACCCCCAAAAAATTTGCCTTCCCGCGAAACCGGTTCCGGGGATATTCACCAGGTATTCTCCACCTGATTTCCAAGAGGTCTCTTAAAATGAACCCTAATGAGCACCATCTCAATTTTCTAAAATCATGTTCAACATCATGACTAAACACATCGAGATACATATGCATTTCATTTAGGAGTTGATCCATGATGACATCATTGATTTTTAGTATTGTCAGACAAGTGATATGGTTGCAAACATTTTTACTAAACCCTTCACTGAGGAAAAGTATCTTCACTTGCGGTTTCTTATTGGGTGAGGTCTATTGTAGCATCCTATCTTCTTTAGGATTTCTAGATCTCTTATCTTCTTCTAGAAATATTGTAGTTTATACATGAGTACATTATTTGGCCTTTAGTTTCGAGACTCATTTAACGCATATTTCTTAGGTTTTTAGAGAGTCATGTATCTTGTAAGGGGATGTTTTCCCTTAGGGAGTTTTCCTTTATTACTTGAGATCCTTATTGTACATAGGTACCTCATCAAGCCTAGTTATCGAGACCAGCTATTTTCTTATTATTCTACTAGAAAGATGTTGTTTGTACATGAGTTTCTTATAAGGATTAGTGACCAGGTCCCATTGACACATATTTCTTAGTTGTCAGGGAGTTCTCTTGATTATGACTTTCCATGACCTCTACCTCAGCTTCAATGAAGAGGGGGTGTTGGTTATGACATGATCATCATCATTTGACATCTTGTCCACCTATATGGTTAGTCATCTCATTTAGTGAGAATAGGTCATAGTTGAATAAGTCAATAGGGCTAGTGTACACATGCCATGCACAAGAGTTATACAACACTCCTATATGTACCCCTTATTTATGATCTATGAGCATGTTAGACACTCCGTTGTCTTTTATGTACTTGATTTTCCTTATGATTCATGCTCTTGCTAATTATGTGAAGTGTTCTCATATCCATTAGAACTACAACCTTATTTGATGTGCATGTGATTCCATCATTGATCATCATGGAACAATCTGCTAGGAGACATGGATGGGAGAAAGAATTAAGTCATGTAATTATGGTGAGGAAAACTTGGTGAGAATGGATCGATCGGTGGTGAGGATCTTGGGATGTTAAGAAAATCAGCGGTGGTTGGATCGTGGCGAGTCGGCTCAAGGGTTGAATGATGTAGCTCACTAGTGGATGCAATAGTTTGAACAACTCGAGATGCAAGGGGAATATGGCTCAGATTGGATGACATGGGGAGTTAACTCTCCATGATGGGGAAATGTGGATGGATGGTGAGGATATGGTGGTTGAATGGGCTTGAGGGTGAGGTGGAGAGTAGATCAAATCAGCGAGCCGAGGTAGGGGAGGCCGGTGAAGAAGATATGCAACTTGGTTTGGAGAGCGAGTTGAGTTGGGTGTAGGGTTGAGTGGGGAGGCGGGAGACCGAGAAGAGTTGGAAGCCACTCGGGTGAGTGAGGTAGGAATTTGGGAGCTTGGTAGGTAGTGTGTGAGTTTTATAGGGGTAGGGTATGATCTTGGTAGGAGCAAGTGTGAGATCAATAGGAAAAATTAGCTTAGAGGGGATCTCAAGTAGCTTGGAGGGGTTACCAACTCAGTGGAAAAATCTGCAGGGGTTATGCACAAACCTTGAAATTTGGAGGCTCCTCCAACTTTGGTTGTAAATATAATCACCACTAAATTTAGTGGGAAAACACCTATAATTTGGGTTTTTTTAATGCTAATTTCCTTTCCAATGCTTCCAAATGCAACAAATTTGTAACTTGCACAAATAACACAAAACAACAAAAATAAACAACAAAACACACTTGCAAACAAAAATGTTAACCATATAAATCCAAATTTACACAAGGGTTGATATAGATAAAAATATGCACTAAGAAACAATAAAATGTGAAATAAAGATTAATAGAGTGTGGGTAAGTCCCACTAGGAATACTAGAATGTGAGTACAAAAACTCGAGAAAAAATGAAAGATAAAAATATAACAACAAAACTTTCCTCCAAGTTTCTCTTACAAAATTCAGATAATATTGTGGAAGTATTTAAACTTGTAGAGTCTTCAAAATGGTTGGAATATAGGTGCTCTTAAACTATTCTCCAAATGAAGAAGTATCTATGCTACAAGCAAATTTAGACACAGGGAAGGCTAATATGCAGATATCAAATAGAAAATTGGTAGAGTTTTGCTGCAAAATTTCTAGGGATTTCAAGAGGATGTTTGTGAAGGATATGACATGATATTTATAGCTGAGGGAGAGGCCATGAAAAGTGGATCATAGTTTGAATGAGTTCTAGGATCATGAATTAATTTCTTGAAATAACAATTGGATTTGGTATGTGTAGTTGTAGGTTTAAAGGGGCAATGCTTATTTGGTTGGTAGTAAGATTTCATCGAGAAAGTGGTTGTGCATGCAATTTTATTGCCCCCACCTTTGTAGGATTCTAGAAGTGGACTAGAGTGGAGTCCAAGTGGAAGATAAATAGTAAGATAGATTTATTTCCCAATTAAATAACTAATTTAATTGGTTATGAAGTGTGAGAGAGTAATTAACCATTTAATTAAATAATTATTTAATTAAACTAGCTAAAGGGTATATGAATTAATTTAATTAATTTTAGAAGTATAATATAATAAATTCTAAAGGGTATGATAAAATAGGATATGAATAATCCAAGAATAGGATAGAAATAGGTATGTATCTTTAGGGTGTCTACTTGATACTAAAAAAGTTCATCTACACCCTCCTATAGGAGGGAAAAATCCACTCTTAATGACCCACGTACTTAGTGGAAAAAGACACATGGATTTTAAAATTGATTATGAATACAATGTTTCATTACCAAAATGATAGCAAAAATCTATTATTGAACTATTACAGCCCGAGAAGACCAATAACCTCACTAGCATCGTAAATTTGATAACTTCACCGAAATACTCTTTTAAAAATATTTTTATTTTGTTGATCCTATCATTGAAAAAGTCTTTAATCTTTGCAATTCCATTTATCATTTCCAAGATCGAAAATATATGTTTTTCAATTGAATAAAATATTAACATCGAAGTAGATGATAGTGATGAATCCCACATGTCTATGATAGGTGATTTCTTCCCTCATATTCATGGATTACAACATAAATTTCATCTAAAAATAAGGATATATTTACTTAGGGCTATAATGACATGCGTGGTATTGATCCTAATATTATTTCATACAACACCATCTATTATCTTGATGTCACTCCGTTACAACAAAATATTCAGAAGTTTCCATATGAAATTTCCAAACTTTGTCACAAGGAGCTTGTCAAAATCTTAAATGCCAAATTCATTCCCCTGGTTGAATAGTTTGAGTGGGACTCTAACATTGTACTTATTTGTGAAAATGTCATTAGACGCACCCCATTTTTCATGGTGCAATATTTAAAAATACTCTATGATGATGACTAAGATCACCAAAAGCATGATAAGATGTTTTGAAATGCTCAAACAACTTGCATAATACCCTATTGAATATTTTCCCCTTTTGTTATTCTTCAGCCCCTTTCAAACCCTTTTCAAAGACCTTGTTATTTTCCCTTTTATACCCTTTTACTTTCTTGGCATGTTATCATCATGGTGGTACCATACCCCATTATGGTGGTGTTGATTCCATTTGTGGTGGTTTTTATTCTACCAACGATTGTTTCACTTTAATTATTGGTAGTTCTATCCCTCACCACGACTGTTGCATCACCTCCTCTTGCTAAAACTAGATGTTTCATCTTCGATAAGTTTTCTCTTATCCTCTTCTTTACAAGTGTGATTTTTATCCTAATTTTAGACTATGCACACACTTTTCCTCATTTTTAATTCCCAATTCACTACGCCTATCAAATTGAACTTGAGTTCACCTCCTAGTGATCTAATCTTGACCATAGATATTTATGTTGATATAGAGTTAGAATTTGATCTCCTATATACTTTCCTATTAAGGTAAATTGTGCACACATTTTCTACCCCCAAAATTTTGAATCTTTTTCCTAATAACACTAGTACTACTATTATTTTGATTCAAAAAGAGAAAGCTCAATCCAAAGGGAGATTTATTCTAGTAAAAACACCCCCAAAGATATTATTTTTTTGCTGATATCTACGAAATGAATACAAGTGATTCCAAACTAATATTTTGACTATGTTGAACTAGAAAGACATATATTATTTATTATTCTTTCCCAATACATCTATCGAAGAAGTGCCATGGATTTGATGGTTTGAAGAATGCACATGTGAGTGATGCAAGACATGAATTGTTCCAAGAAAAAATAAAGCAATCATACAAGGCTGCAATTTATGAAAATATAAGAGATATGAATTGCAATATCATAGAAATAGATCCAGCTCAATACAATCAAATATAATACTGCAAGAGATTTACATATAGGAGGTGAATGTGTAACCTCATAGAATCATGGCAATCTCCACCTAGAATAGTGGTAACCAACACCTATAATAGTGTATTCAAGTAGTAACCAACACCTAGAATAGTGTAGTCAAGTGGTAACCAACACCTAGAATAGTGTAGTCAAGTGTACAACTAAGAAACATATTCCATAAGCATAGGAAAATTCCAAGTGAGGTGGAATATCTCGAGTAGGATAATACAAATAAAGCAAGGAAAATAAATCCTACATTAACCTTAAGAGAAAAATAATTTTTTTCAAGAAGATACAATCAGATATCAAGGGGCAGAGTTAGAACCTTCAAAGGTAGAGGAGAGCATGCAAATATAAGTCAAATGTAGACACAACAAGAAAGAAACATATCATAAAGGACAAAACAAACTACAAGAGGAAGTTATTAGTTTAGAGGTAAGAGATCATTTGTTAGAGGTAGAACTAGTGAATTCATTGGTAGATGTTTCAAATGTGGAAAGTTTGGGCATAGATCTTATGAATGCCATGAGAATCCATCTTCAAGCCAAGGAAGTGCTCATATAGCTCAATTAGATGAGGAAGAAAGTGAGAGTTCAACTATTTATGAAGATTCTCCTGAAACTAGTGAATCATTTCTCATGAAGAGGATATTGCTTAAGCCCCTCAAGGAGATCCAGGAACCTACAAAAGAAAGACATTGTTTAGAACAACTTGCAAATCCAAAGGTAAATTCTGCAAGGTAATTATAGATAGTGGTAGTACTAATAATCTTATAGCTTTTGAGATGGTTGATAAGCTGAATTTACAAAGGTTAGTGCATCCTACTCCTTATAAAGTTTCTTAGTTATAAAAAGGACATCAAATATTGGTGAGTGAGAAATGTAAAGTGGATTTTTAGATAGGAAGTTATAAAGATCAAGTTTTATGTGATATTTTACCTATGGATGTCTAACATATTCTCTTGGGCAGACTTTAGCAATTTGAAAAGAAATTTGTTCATGATGGAAGGTAAAATACATACTATTTTGAGAAAGATGGGAGCAAGCATACACTTTTACCATTGAAGGATGAATATGCAACTATTAAAGATGATTTTAATCTGGTGATTACTAGTAATAAAGAGTTTTTATAGCAGGTAATTAAATAAGAAGGTAATTTTAGAAAAGATAAATCTAAAGGTTTATATGATATATTTGAAGGTAATACAAATTTGGTTAAGAAGATATTACATGTTATAAAGAAATATAATTAACACAGATGTTAAGGACATGTTTTTGAAAATGGTAATCAAGTGTTAGATCATGAAGTGAAACAAGTTGATGAAAGGAAATAAACAAAAGTGAGTATACATTTCAAGAATGGTCTAATATATGCATGGAAATGGATCAATGGTGAAGAAGAGTTTTAGAGGAGAACTCAAATTAAGAAAGGTAAGAATTATGATTTTTGGAATGGATGAAGAAGACCTAGAATTGTAAAAATAGATAACTATAGAAGCTCAAAAGCTAGCGAGCTTGAGTTAAGAAAACAATTCAATATGATAGTTGGAGAGATAATACCTACTATAATGTTTTAAAGTGATGAGAAGGGGAATGTTGAATCTATGAAGGATGAGAAAAAATCCATCAAAAGAACCAAGGAAGAAAATGTGCGGTTTGTGCTAGAAGAAGAGGAGAATAAGAGAGAAAAAGAAGATAAAATAATTCATGAGAATGGAACTCTAAATTATGCAAAATTAATTGATTTATTTGATATAGTTTTTCCATGTACGAGATATGATAAGCCAAGATAGGAAGTACACTGTAGAAATGGAGGCAAATGAGGATTATATAATTCATCATGAACACCAAAAGTGTAAGCCAAATGTATAAGAGTCAAGAATTCCTTTAAGGCATGGTGAAATGATTCCTTTCTTTCATGTGTTTGTTTCATGTGCAGTGTCTGGTTAAGAAATATGAAGAACTTGAGATCATAGGTATGCCGATAAAATAAGATCTTGATACAAATTAATCCAAATCTTGATGGAACAAGTACTGTAGACACAAAATCATGCACTTTGGGTAATTATTTAGTCATGATTACATACTACTATTTACATGATTCCTAAGTAAAAAAGTAATTATTAAACCATGTCTTTGGCCACTTTTCTTTGCTTTATGCTTCTACTTTTAGTCTTACACTCTTACTTGCTCAGTATTTATTTTCACCTTTCAGCATTTGTCATTCTAGACACCAATGTCCAACTAGGACGCCAACGTCAGCACCCCCATCCCCTCTTAGCACCCTTGTCTTCTTTACACTTTGATCACACTTTTTGGGTCCTTTCTAACCATTTGAGCATCTTATATTTTTGGTAGTCGGCCTTTTCGGGCTTAATTACAAAATTCAAGAAAGGGAATCATATAAATATAAAGTTATGTGATCATAATAAGGGACCAAGCACTAAGAAATACTTATCACCACCTAAGGTTACATCCATCAAGGCATTTAGAGTTCCATTTTCATCCATCTAGCTCCATCATAAGGGACAAAAAGATGGTTAATTTGCATCACACTTCATAGGAGGGGAGTCTATTTTTCCATGCACACATTATTTACATTCTACATCTAGATACTTTCTCACTACTTCAAGTGCGACACACACAAGAGAAACCTAGGGCACAATTCACACACACACACACAAAACTACATTGGGTTTGAGATGTAGTGTAATGGTTAGTAGTAAGTCCATAATTTTGGCAGCTGAGGATAGTCCGACCCCTCATTTTGCATCTTTATTTTTAGGATTTGATGTCTATTTGAGGGATTTGCAAGTGTTTTCTTCATTGCAAGTTTATAACGACCTCGGTGATTTTACAATGACATACACATGACAAAATGTGTTTATGAGCATCTATGAAGACCAGGGCACCCAAAAACAAGACCAAGGCACCCACGGTGCCCCATCCCTCTCCGGTTCCCTAGTCCATTCAAATATGCCGGATCTGCATTTTCCAGCTTCTATGCGATGGTCTTCCACTCTGCTCAACTAGTCATCACCGTAACACAATCTAACAAGCTCTGTGAATTAGGTAAGGCTCTTTTAACCCTCTTTACAACCAGGGTTTCATTATTTATTGCTTATTTTCTTGGGTATTATTTATGTATTGCATTTTTCATTTATTTATCACTACTATAACATTTATATTAGGCTATAATTTCACATTTTAACATAATAAAGCACACATTGCGGGGTAATGCATGCTTATATACATTAATCCTTGTTATAAAAATCCTTGGGATCCAAGAGGAGGAATGCAAAAGATATACAAGTACATTTATAGTATCAACAAGAATGAGAACAATAATGAAGAGTTTATGAACAGGAGTTCATGGAGAATTCCTTTTACCTTGTTGGTTTGATGCGAACATCATATTTGTTAGAATAAGAGGATTTCAATTGGTGTTTCAAGAGTCTTAGAAGGAAAATCAAGTTCATAATATGTCTTGTTGGCATTTAGATGTTTGTTTGAATTGGTTTGTAGTATTGGAGAGGTTTTTCCCTTCAAAACAATATTATATTAATATTTGAACTTTGATATGTTTGTATATGTAAATAATACACTCAAATTAGGGTCTGGGTGTCAAAAATTTGTGCATGAGTTATAGGAGTATCCCAATGTAGCATTATGATATATCTAAGTTGTTTTGTAGTTGAGTCAAATCAGGAAGAAGTTATCTCCTATAATCTTGCTAGGAAGTTGAGTGAAAATCTCAACTATAGGCTAATTTAGATCATGTATGTCTACCTTCCCAAGGTTTCATCATCTTCTCTAGATAGGAAGCATTTGTAATATAGTAAATATTAAGGAATAAATAGTCAAGAAATGTATATGTTCATTGTTTTGTATATAGTTTTTCTTCCTCCATGTACTCAAGTATAGTCAAGATTGGAATGAAGAAGTGCATATGTTGACATGATTTCTATGTTTCATGAGTATTGTTATCATCATTTTGAGATCTGTGTAGGCAAATGAACCTGTCTCATAAATAAAATTAAGATTATTTCTCAATACACGATCAAGAGTACTTTGTTCTAGTTAATAAATTCATTTTTTTACTAAAGCTTATTGTTGGGAATACATGGAACCTCTACATGCGGTGATCATTAAATGAAAAAGTTGAAACAAGTATCAAATAATATTTTTCAGTTGGTTTTAGATTCTAATAAGGTCTGTAACAAGAAATGTGAAACATTTTCCATAACCTTGTTTTGGTGTTTCATAACTAATTTTCTTATTTCTCCATCGTTACATAGATTCTAAAAACCAAAACTCAATATTGTTGGTGTATATGGCTAGACTTGTTTTCTTTGGACATCTTGTCCGCCTAGTTGGTTATTCATCTCAATTAGTGAGAATAGATCATAGTTGAATAGGTCATATGATTATGTACACATGTCATGCACAAGAGTTACACAACACTCCTATATGTACCTCTTATTTTCGATCTATGAGCATGCGAGACACATCACTTGTATTTTCTGTACTTGTTTTTCCTTGTGATTCATACTCTTGCTAATTATATGAAGCGTTCTCATCTCCACTTTGGAAGTGAAACCCTCTTTGATGTGCACGAGGTTTCAGGATTTATCCTCAAGAAACAATTTGATATGGTATCAGAGTAGATGTTTGGTAAACATGCGGTTTCTTGAATTGGTTGCTAATTACTTCATTTTTGGATTTATCTCTTTTCATGCAAGTTATTTTTCTTACTATTTAGAAATTGTTAATGAGATATGATAATCTAGTTTGTTGTAGTTTGTGTTGGTTTGCATGTGTTTTTGGTGCATGTGCATGTGCATTTTGGAGTTTTAAGGGTTTTTTCAGCTAAATCTAGCTGATTACAACCAAATTTGGAGGCATTGATAAATCTAGAGGTAGGTGCATTTTCTTTGCATCTCTAGTTTTTAATCATTTTTGAAAAGTAAATAATTTTTTAAATCTGGTTTTTTTTAAGTTGCCTCTCTCCCTTCCCGGTTTTGCTTGTTTGTTCTACCCTAAATTACTCACTAGACAAGCTACTCATGCATTGAGCTCTCTATTTTACTCTTGTTGGCTCATTTTTTTAGTTCTTAGCTAGTCGAACTCGCCCTAGGTTTGTCTTTGTATTTTTCAATCGCTTTGTGCTCGAGTTAAACCTTTGGCTGCATTTATTTTGGTTTGCATCACTTTCCGCATTCTTACACAAGCCTTTGGTTGCATTTCTAAAAGAGTCGAGCTAGCTTTTTGTGCTTTGTTTTTCTTAGATGTTATTTATCCGCATGGTATTGTCAAATTTTTATTTACCCGCACTATTTTTTAGACTACTCGGCTTTGGCATTTGGGTCGGGATCAACTATCTTTGTGTTGATCCCGATCGCTTGACGTGCGCCCAATCTTATTTGTGGTATCTACTTTGCATGCCCTGAATTTTTTTATGCTACATTTGCGCCCTGCACGTTTTACGGCATGTGCTTGACAGGCTTGTTGGTGTTTCCTCTACATCCCAAGCCCCGTGTTGGCTTCTCCTCGAGCCTCGAGATCTTCCCCAAGATTGAGACCACATCATCTAGTTTTTTTAACCACCTTGACCGATTCTCTATCCTTTTACCATTTTTTAACACTTCATTTTATTATCCTGCCGAAGGCAAGGATATTGTCTTCACCTTAGCAATTAGTTATTTGCATTTTGTTCAATCAGATTTTGCCATCTGTATTTAAATGGGCTGAACTAAAGTTTGATGCTTTAATTTTTGTGTTGTGGCAGGATTCTATTGGTGATCCCCTTTATTTGGCACTGTAGAAGGGAAAAGTGGATGATTAAATGCATTTATTGTTCAAGCTTAAATGCATTTATTGTGCACCTTGTAGATTGAGACCATTTGTGTGGTTCGAGGCCAAGTACGATTTTGGTTTGAGCACATCAGTTCCCTAGGACGCTAATCGATGAATTAGGGAAATTTGGTATAGAGGAGGACCAGTAATGGCGGCAGTCCAAGCCTAAACCCAAGCCTTGGACCTGGACCAGTGGTTTATCCTGCTGGTGTCATTGATGAATGCCGTGTGAAGGGTGTGAGGATTCCTCTAACATGGGAGCTGCTGCAGCCGATGCTGAGAATTCTTGGGCACTACCTCCTGGGGCCTTTGAATCTACAACAAGTGAAGGATGCGGCGTCGTCCGCAACAAGATTTCTGTTCGCCAGGGTTTCACATGATTTGGTCCCGGAAGCAATTCTAACGACTAGGAGTCTCATAAGGTTGGATGTGGCTGCGCGAGCAAGGGTTGCTGCGGCTCCTACTGATGCTTTTGCAAGCAAGAATAGTACACCAACCAAGTGCAAGAAGCATGAGGTGTTGCTGGTTTCAAAATGAGGTCACTCTTTTTGTACTCTTTTAATTCAATTGCACATTCTTTTGAGCATTGGACACCATAGTGATAGATGTTTCTTCATTAGATTGTTCAATCTTTCACGGTTGAATATATTTGGAGTGGCTATCTTTGGAAACTTTGTGCCAAAATTGAAGAGTGGCGGGTTCAGAAAGAGTTGTTCAGATTTGTGTTTAGTGTTGCATAAGCTCGTATTTTTATGTTTGGTTGTAGTGATGCATGTATAGAGGCACTCTATATTTCACTCGGTGATGTTTAGATATGTATATTGATCACATACCAAGAGATTTATGTTATTTCTCAGTTTGGCCTGTTTACATTTTTTCACCGCTAGATGGTTTGAAAGATAACCCATTCCAACCTTGTGATTTTCCTCTCAAGGTACTTTTTAAGATACCCAATCCAACCTTATGATGTTCCTCACAAGGTGGTTTTTTAGAATGAAATGACAACTATCAAATTCTTATCATGTCATAGTCTCTTGAGTAGTAGACAACACAAGGATAAATGGTTTGTAAGGGTCATGTAATTCATCTTTGAGTTATAGAGTTTGTTCAGCATGTATGTGTTATTCTGATTGAATTGATGTAAGACTAAGTATAAAGGACTATTTATTCAATCAAGTTATGTTTGTGTATATATATTTTTTGATTGAATACCACCATTCGGACTCATGTACATTTTTAATATGAGCCATCTTGGTGGTAAGCACCCACAATTTTACAATAGGCCAAGCTTGTGGGATTAAATATATGCTCAAATCATTTTATTTTTCTCTTTTCTCTCTGCATGTAATTCCAGGGTGATTATATCCAGGGATTTACACCATTTCTACTTTTTCAATTTGGGTTCTGGAATGTTATCTAGCATTTTGTAGTGGCGAGGATAATGATTGTGAGTTTATTAGTCCCCTAAAAGTGAAATGAAAAGAAACTAACACTGAATTTTTAATGAAATGACACAAGTTTATATGAATCTCCTCAGGATGCCCTATGTGATGTATGGGGCAGCAAAATTACATATACAATATGAGCCATAATAATTGCGATCGACTGCTTCCAGCTATAAAGCTATCTAAAACCACATTCCCAAATGTAAAACATCCTTAACATTAGTGTGCTTGTTGGGAGGCAAGCTCAAGAAAATTGTGTAAATTGCTCATCTCACTGTACTACAGTGTTTCACTCTTATTCTTTGTGGCTTCTTCTTTATTATTATTTTTGTAGGTGTTGCTGCTCTCTCTAAACTCTAAGCTATTTTTAATTGATCTTTAGCTACTAGAATCTCATTTTTTCATTAGTGTATGACAACCTTCAAAAGTAGAAACTCATGTATGCTTTAATAGAGTACTTTTGTATTTTAAGTAATTTGAAAATTTTAAATACCCTAGTTTCAAATCTGAGCAGATACTGATGGATTTCAATATCTGATTCTCACCCTCTTGTTATCTGTGTGTCAAATCATGCATCACAAAAGGATTACAAAGGAAAGGCATTTGGCTGGCACACCTGTCTTGACAATTAATTGTCTTACGAGCCTATGAGCATTCATTAAACTAGCTTTGGTCTTGGGTTCTGAAATTTATTTGAAAATTACTGGTTGGTTTGGTTTATTTGTGGTTTGAAGTTCCTACCGTGGTTTTTATTGTGCCATTTGTTGGTGTACTGAGAAAAATCCATATCTAAAAGCTCCTTCGAGAGATTTGGCTTCAGATTGGCTTACCTTCCTATGAATTATTGTACAGAATGCATTTAAAAAACTAAGTTTTGTATATGCAATGTCACACAAAATGCTTGCAACAAGTGTTGTACTTGTGGAATTTTTAATACACTTGCTTTTAAGTTTTAAGCCACAGGATTCCTTGTTTTTCTTTTATCCAGGGTTTTCAAGATTTTCTTGAATGTTGTGTGTTTTACGGTTTAAATTGTTATCTTTGTAGTTGAAGTATTGTTGGTTTGAAAATCTATCGGTTAGGTAGATCGTGGGGAAACAGGCCAACAGTGTGCAAGGCATAGCCCCTCTTTGAGATAGCAAAGTGAAACTGGTTTATTGCTATTCTATCAAGTAGGAATCTGTGCAAATATACACTATTCTAACTTCAAGGGTTTGGGATCTCATCCCAGTAGAGGTAGTTCCGAATGACGAACAGAAATGTGAGAGGGGAGGAACAGAGGAAGGATAGATCTGAAGGGAGAAAAGAAATGAATTCCAAGATAGAAAGGTCAGAAGGTTTATGCTTTGGGATGGTAGTAAACAGAGCCAAACTTACTTGCATAAAAAAACAAAGCAATATTGATGAACATATGTCAATAAAAGAATGAATCCAACATAATAGAAACATAGATCTAACTTAAGAAAGATCTGATGCAAATAACACATATATTGAGCACAAAGTCTTAATACATATATTAATATCTCTTATGTTACAAGAAGGCACAAAGTCTTTCTCTCTTCACCTCTTTTTCATACAAAAGTGTCCACCGGAATACAACAAGTATTCTAGTATTTATAGAAGGAGGAGGAGAAAGAAGACAAAAAGAAGCCAACCACTTATTTACAAAATATCTAAAAGTCAAAAGTTGACTTTGGGGCAATTTTAGGATGGCAACATCCCATGGTGCAACATGGATGATGTCATCACATGTGCCAACATGCTTTTAAATATTTTACAAAAATGGAAAATCCATCCCGGAGGAAGCTATTCATCGTCGTCTCTCGGCTCGAACTTAGCTTCTGGCTGAGGCTCAGGGGAGTCGATATGACACTGTGCCCGATACTCTACAAACTTGCTGGTTATCTTTTGAAGTTGATATTGATCAAGACCTTTGAAATGGTTGTGAATTACTTTGCAAGTTTCTTTCTCATTTTTAGCTTGTTGGGAAAATCAACATACTCTTCATTTGCATCGATCAAAGAGCCGATAAAGTCATGATAGGCTAAGAGGTTGTTGATGGACTCTCGATCGAAAGTGACCTCTTGTGCCAGACCTTGAGAGACAATAGCCTTGAAGTGTTGGAATGTGTCATCTACTTCTCTTAACTCATAGGATGCATTGAGTAGTCTAGGAGACATCTTTGAAACTGCTTTCTCCATGTTGTGTAGTGCATCCAAGGCTTCTTCCTTGAATTTGTTGATTCTTTCTAGGATGAATTCCATTTGATCAACCCGGTAATCTAAAGTAGTGAGAGCTTTATAATGTGCTCATGGGTGATCGATAACACCAAACTTTAATAGGTCATCAGCCGAACAGTTGACCATGGTCTGGAATGTTCCTTGCTGCAACTTAGCGTTATCCAACTCCTCAGAAAGGGAGCTCGCTACTGCTTATAGCTCTTTATTTCCTTGAGTTATATCTTGATGCAGCAATGTGAACCTACCAATTATCACCTGACCATCCTAGAGGATCTTCTCAATCCAGGATGACACAGCTGTACCCTATTCAACAATCTTTATGTATTCATCTATTTTCTCTTGGCTGGGAGCTTGAACAGGTTCTGCAGTAGTTTGAAGGAGCTCTGCCCATCTTCTGCAAAGCTTGGAGGAGATGTTTGTTCTATTCTTTGAGCACTCTCTTCTCCTCTTTGGCCTCTTGTAGCTTCTTGCAGAGGGCATCAACAGCTGACAAGGCTTCTCCTTGCAGGCTTTCAGATGATGTTCCCATTATGACTTGAGTCACTTTGTGAAGTCTCTGTAAGAGATAGATCTTATTTATTTTTTATGGGATTTGGGTAGGCTATCTCCATGACCCTTTCTCCTAAGGCACTTTTTGAGAAGCGAGTTATTACTTTTTGCTTCTTGGGTCCCTTTGACGAAATGACGAGAGAAGTCCATAGCTGCAATGGGGACCTTCCTCTTGTGTTGGCTCAGTGGTTGGAGATCCAACTGGACTTATGGGATCGGGATTGGAAGAAGAAGAGGAAATGGGGGTGAAAGGGGGAGAAATTATAGTGGACTCAGGGAAGAAAGTGGAAACACTTGGTGGTGGCATGGATAAAGAGTCCAATGCACTAGTGCTCACAGGGCTCAGAGTCACTACAGGGAAGAGAAGGACATGGAGACGGAAGGGATCTATGACAGGATGGAGGAAACGCTGGAGGACAGATCCGTGAGAGAGGAGAAGATGGAAGAGGTGGGAGATGGAAGGGAGGAAGACGGAGGAGAAGACACAACCAAAGGAGTGGTTACTTGAGTGATAGGAGGAGGAGGGGGAGTAGAAGAGGGAATGGCGGGCACCTCCAGTTGTAGTTATGACAACATCCTGAGTGGATGTGTCTGTTGGAACATCTGTTGCTTCTTCTTTTCCTGGGGACACTAAGTCCACTATTTGCTCGAAGCAGAAGGAGGGCTATCAGGAGCTTTCTCCTATTTGCTTGGCTCTCCAACTTTATCTTTTCCTTTTCCCTTTGGCAAGTGATCTGGCTTTGGAGGTGCACTTCCTAAGGGGGAAGTAGTGAAATCCACTCCAAGGTAGATGAGACCATTTCGTTTGCACCAATGCTCGGTGCGTTGCAACGTGGGCTGGACCCTTTCTTCTATGGTCTTGGGTGCCTTGGTCCTATCGATACTTGTAAATGGCCAATCATCCCCATCCATGTCAAGGTAAACCTGATCAATTTCCTGATCAGTTTCTTGGAAATCTTTTGGGATGATGGCAACTCCATAGTGGACGATTTATGCGCCATCCGGGAGTGATCCTTTCGCCTGATTTCAACTTCATGGTTCACGTCTATCCATATGTCCTCGATCTCTGGGACATGGATGGGATCGATCTTTGCCTTGGGGAGGTAACTCGGTAGTCAAAGGTTGGCCTTGCCAGAAATCATGCTTTAGGTTGAGCAATTCTAGCTCTACATACATCTCCGGGCTTTACTCAGTGAGGTGCAAGTGTATCTGCCAACTGTGAGGGGGAAAGGAGTTCCCCCTTTCTTCCTTTTCATACATTTCTCATGATATGTAATCAGCTGCCTTGACAGCTCCAGAAGGATCAGCTTGGGCCCTGCATACCTTGGAAGCTTTGTTGGCTCACCCAAGAAGTTGGCAGCTCTGAGATATGTGAAGGTGGGGAATTGTGTAAACAAATCCCCCACTTCTTCGTTGCAGTGATCACGCCGCCTTTGGTCCAACCATGTGTCATGTTTGGCCTCAATAGGTAGATGATGCCATAGAAGAAGGCGTCATTGATTTTGTTAAACTGGGCGATACTATTCTTGAGCCTTAGCTCTGGGTAGTATTCATATATCTTGACCTGAGGCCATACCCCACTTTGAATCAGTCCTAGGTACTCTCTCTCTGAGGTAGTGACATATACGACATAGGAGTTCATATAGAACCTCCCAGTCGTTAAAACCTATTGGAGTTGCTGCGAGATAGTATCACTGATAATCTCTCCCCAGCTGAAATGTTGCTCAGGCACATTCTTGCTCATGGTCTCTAAGTACCTGAGCATCCATTTGTGAAAGTAGTGGGCATCAGGAAGCCTGAATACTCTGCTGAGGAAAGTGATGGTATCACTTAGCTCCTCTGAGAAGTCACTGTGGTGGATGGTCTATGGCCATCTGCTCACCACCTTTTTGTTCTTCAGGTAAACCTCGTTCATCATCTGCATGCACTTGTCCTCATTGTCATCCAAGTATTTATGCAGTCTTCCTGGCTTACCACCACATACTGCCTATGGTGGGGGATGCCCAACATGATTTTGAAGTGGCGGGCAGTGAGGTTGTCCTCTTTGTCCTCAACACACCTTGTGTCCTTGTTGTAACAACGGGCCACCAACATGATGAACTATACGAAAGGGTTCATGCAACATGGGCTTGAAGATGTGCTATGGCACGACTATGTTTAGTGTAGTATGAAGAAATAGTGCACCAAGGAAAACATGAATTTTTGGCCGATTTCAAGGATTTCTTGATTTTCTCTCTTTTGGCTTGGATTTTGATGGCAAGGAGGGAAATCCTAGCAAGGCAGGGAGTAGAGGAAAAATGGGTTGGAGCTCTTTCTGAGGCAGAGCCTTCTAGATTCGTAGATCTGGAAGGAGGGTTAAAATGGTTTGCTGATTAGGTTTGGGAATGTGTTATCTTTTTTAGATTTAATTCTTTTTAACACATAACACCTAATCACCTAACACAAAAACCACAAAAACAATAACAAGGATGGAGAAGCCACTTACCAGGGTATATAATGACGAAGGACAGATGTGGGATCCACAAACATGAAAGGCGACACGCGGGGCTGATAGGAAAGCTGACAGGCGTAGAGGAAAGACTTTTCTTGATTTTTAATTCATGAAAATGATAGGTTGAGTGTGCCTATATATAGAAAAATGCACATTTATTGCGCCACCAACCGCCTTTGGCGCGGTTGGTGGGATGTCGACATGGAGGAGATTGCGCCTTGGCGCGAGTTTGAAGGTGTCGACACCACTTTTACAGTGCCTAGGGTGCACTTAAGGAAGTGTCAACATGTTTACGGATGCGCCGAGGCACACTTTTAGGTGGCGCAACATTTGGAGTGTTGACATCTCAGAGATTGCACCAAAGGCAAAAGTGGCGCCATTTTCTCAGTGTTGACACAAAATTTTCGTGCTTTGAGGAGAAGGGTTTTTCTACCAAGTTTGGAAACAACTTGACTTTCCGAGAAGGGGCTTTGAGGCTGATTTCGGACGTTGTCAAACTTCCTAGGGGCGAAACAAAATTTTGGTATGGTTATCTATAAAATTTCCCTTGTCAATTTTACAAGATAACAAGTTTGTTGGAAAATTATTTGATATATCGAGGAAATTTGAATCTTTGGTCTCCTTTTGAATATTTGACTGTAGATTGGTTTGCTTCACTGTGAATGCAGGATGCATACTCATACCATGAAATTGAGTGGTGTATTTGCAAAATAACTGGTGTACATGGCTAATCTTGGCTCTAAATAAAATATTGTATAGCAATGTTTGTTTTTAACTTTTAGCTAATGCGTGAATGTTTAAGTTCATATTGCAGTCTATTTATTGACATCAAAGCGTGCAGTGGGAATTGTTTTTCGAGGCCTAATCATTATCCTGTAGGATAAATTCTCTTGGGAACTACTTTTTGCTTGCATAACCCATTTGTAATGATTTGTATGAGCATCTGAAGGGTGTGTAAATCAGTAGTTTATCTGTACACGAGGATGGTAGATTGTCACTGCAATAAACTCGGCTATATCAGAAGGTTCTGCAAGTGCCTTGGGTTTTTTTGTGAATGTGCATAAGCATGAGAAACATGAATTAGGTATATCACAGGGAACTCCACTTTAACAGTTTGATTTTTTAAAAACAATTACCTCCATAGTGTACCTGCTATGTATTGAATGACAAATGCCATCATTATCTCAGTTGGTACAAGATTGCCAACAACTCCATACAGATTAAAGAGTGTCATGTTATATATTCCTTACTAGCATGCTAATAATCTTGAAAGAAGGGCAGTGGTCACATGTCCATAACAAACTAGGGAAATTTTGATCATAAATATAATGTTATAAATTATATTTGAGTAGATTTCTATTTTGTACCATAGTGGGAGAAGTGTTTTAATAACTGGTTGAACCAGTCTTTGGAACCGGTGGGTTAACTGGTTCAACATTTTTAGGCATGAACTGGTTAAAAAATTAGACTGTTCGACTAGTTTGGTACCAAACTTGGCCGGTTTTGTAAGGAACTGGCTGGTTTGGTACCAAACCAAACGATTGAAGCTCGGTCTGCAGGCCGACTTGAACCAACCGAGTCGTGCAAAGACACATGCATACAATGTTGAGTATAAAAATTCAATTTTCAATTAAAATCTATGCTTTTAACACCATTCTTACTTGGAGTTCGTGTCATTTTTGCTTTTAACACTTTTCTTACATGTTATATTGTATATTGTCTTCACCTTAGCAATTAGTTATTTACATTTTGTTCAATCGATTTTGCCATATGTATTTAAATGGGGTGAACAAAAGTTTGATGCTTTAGTTTTTGTGTTGTGGCGGGGATTCTATTAGTGATCCCATTTATTTGGCACTGTAGAAGGGAAAAGTGGATGATTAAATGCATTTACTATTCAAGCTTTAATGCATTTACCGTGCACCTTGCAGATTCAGATGGTTTTGTGTGACTCGAGGCCAGGTACGATTTTGGTTTGAGCACGCCTGTCTGTTCCCGTAATGTAATTGTTAAAAGTTGTTGACAATTAAGCAATGCAAATGCAAATCGTCAATGTTTTCAATAGTTTGTATTTTTTTGCAGGTTGGTTCAGTTCAAGGGTTTCATTTTATCCTTCAATGCTGTAAAATAAGATAGATTTTAATTAAACGCTTTAATTTTGTGAAATTTATCGTAGATTGGTTGTTAGTTTGACATTACGGTTTTGGTCGTGTAATAGCATTGGAGTAATTTTCAATCGGAGGTCATGGTTTCAAATTTCATGGAGTTAGTTTCTTTCTGGTCATGGTTTCGAATTTCATGGATTTAGTTTCTTTCCATGCCCTAGTTTTATTACATTAAGCGGTTTTTACCTGTAATTTTGGAGTTACAACATTTTTGGAGTTTTGGACCTGGTGCGGCGTGATTGCTGATGATTGGTTTAATTTGAAGTTGCGGTTTTCTTTAGTAATTTATTTGGGGTAATTTTAATCGGAAGTCATGGTTTCAAATTTCATGTAGTTGGTTTGTTTTTTCCCTAATTTTACTTCACTATGCAGTTCTTGCTTGCAAATTTGGATGTAAAAGCATTTTTGGAGGTTTTAATTTGTTGCCTCTATTGGCGTCTAGTGTTGATTGACTGGAGGATTATGTTGTTTTGGGGTTTTGGGCTTGTGTTTTTTGGCATTGATTGAATTTTGTTGTTGGTCTAGAGGGAAGACAGTTAATTTTGATTGTGTTCCCTAATGAAATTTTCTTCCTCAGCCACTAAAAACTTCAAGTCGACGTGCTGGCACAAGTTGAGGTTCAAGTTTAGAAAACCAAATGAATGGTGAAATTTTAGGTTAATGATTTGAGCAATGTGTCTAAGTTCTTCATGGCTTAAGAAGTACAAGTTTGGTCTTATTGTTTTTCAGATCAAGATTAATATTTTAATTTTTGAGTCTTCAATGAAAAATTATTGATCTAGCTACTGTTTGGGTTGCCTTGATCTGTACTTGCACATATTTCACGTTACTGATTATGCGGGTGATCGGTAGGATATAATGTGTTTAAAGTTATTTTAAAGTAAAATTACAGACCATGTCATGGGATATTATTACTTTTCAATGACCTTTGAAGTTTTCTCTGATATGCATTAAGGATGGCGGGATATTGTAAGGATGTAGTTAATTTTTTAGCTTGTTGTTTGTTGCCTGGGTTCTCTCTCCTTACTCTTCGTTGTACTCTTAAAAAGTAGATCATAGTTTTGCATTAAATTTTGATAATATGTATCTTTTCAAGGGGTAGCTCTTTCCTTAAGCTGCAGCAATATGTTATCCTTTTGCATATTAGTTATTATCTGCTTGTTTGTCATTTGTAATGGTGTAGGATTTTTAAATGCTGCATTTGTTTCATTGTTGCTAACAAATTGGGGACTGGTTTCAGGTTATCACAAAAGCATCCCTACTGGCAACACAGTACTAATTAACTGTCCAATTTTTGTACTGTGCTTGCAAAGTATATGTAAGTGATAGTTGAGCATGTTTATGTATTATGTTTGTCTTTAGTATATTTTTTTCATAATCTCAATTCTAGTAGTAACATGCTTGAGCTGATAAATTATGATATACAGAGAGAAGATTTGCATAAAGTAATGGAACTACTTTGGCTAAGGGAGCAAAGCATGCTCGACACTCTTGATTCATCACCGCTGGGATGTTGAAAAGCTACTTGTTGTATTTGTAGATAAAGAAAGTGATAGGTGCCTTTCAGAAGCAAGTGTTACGGTTCTAGAGTCAACAAACTCATGTTCCACATCCCACTCTTCTGTTGTTATGTGCGATATCTGCATGGATGACAAAGTGCAGGAAGAAGTGACAATGATGGAATGCGGCCATTATTTTTGCAATGAGTGTAAGAGATGTTGCTTTCTATTGCTAAGATCTACCCTACTAGGCTCTGGTAGTTCCACCTGTTCTTTATTACTTCTAAACATGTAAGTAATTGCATCATTTCATCTATGGTCAGGCTGGAAAAATTACTTTATTATTATGATAAATGAAGGAAAGAGTAGGCGTGTGAAATGCATGGCACATAAATGCAAGGCTATTTGTGATGAAGATGTCGTCAGAAAGCTTGTCATTGGCTGCTGGGGCTACATGGTTCCACAACATTGGTGCAAAGTAATCGGAACGAAATAACATGGAAACTATTTGTCTCACATGGTTGGGTCTTTGGAGGGCAATGGTGCGAGCCTCTTTGGTGAGCTAATGTCTCATTAGCTATCTAGCTGGCTGGTGCCTAGTGATCTGCTGAAATGGTCATTCATGGATCACAATTTCATATTGGCATCTTTTGGACATTAGCTAACATATCTACCTATGGATTAACAACAAAAATATAATTTCACTAGAACTTTAGTTATTTAACTTTTGTAACATCATTGTCACAAATATATCTTAGCGCGCTCTTCCTCAACACGCCCTTTGTCTACACCATTTTTATATTTTAACTGTCTCATTTGCATACTCGTCATCTTCCAACATTTTCCCATTAACTTCTTTTGTAAATTCATGATCATTAGTTGCATCTAGTTCACATTTTTATAAGGCTTAATAACTCGCTTCAGATTTTCCATTATTCAAAGTAGCCTCAACATATGTATTGCAAAACTAGAACCTCTCCCACTACGAAAACACAATCTTCGGCAGGATTTGCCATATCTTGGCCTTGTTAAATTTTATGCGGTACTTTTAAAACTCGGGTTGGGGCCATGATTTATTAAATGTAGTTGATTTCTAAAAAAATGGTCATGTTTTTAAATTGACAAGTGGGGTCTCTTTTAAATAGGCTTAGTCTTTTACGATTCACGGTGTTTAAATTAATGTGGATGGAAAAATTTAAGTGGGGACTATGTTTGAAATTGAGTGGGATATTTAAGTAGTGGTTCAAATATTAAAGTGGGAAGGTTTTTAGATTAAAGCAGGTCATTTATTTTTAAAAAAGGTGGCTTTTTTTTCTTTTAAATTAAGGTGGTTAAAATATGGTTGGAGGAAAATTTGGCTCGCTTAGGGTTTTTTCATGCATTTGCTTACCATCCGAGACTATGTAAAAGGTGCCTCCTTAGCCTTCTTAGGGTTATCCTAACATTCGTATCATAGTGAAACCCACCTAACTATTTTTTCACTGCTAAGGAGGAAAGTTGCCTTTAAATGGTTGTCTCTTCTTCCATTGCAACAATTGTTGCGAATGAAGGAGGAAATGGCTCCCAAGCACACGCGGAAGTTTGTTCCAAAAGTGTACAATGAAGTATGGAATCGAATCCTCCTGAGATGTTATTTTTGCTGAACTTTTGGACCTGTGGTTGAATGGTATCAAAATAATTACCTTATTTATTATTTCTATGGCTGCATTCCCTCATAAGCCTACCTTAAGAACTAGATTAAAAATCATTGGGAGTCTAGAAGATTCTCGCTTTTAGGTTTCCATAACCTAGCGAAGGGGTTTTATATTTTATCCTTTCATGAGCTTTCTCAGCTTCAAGCCCTCATTCTTAAGGAGGCTTGTTGGTATCTCAGGTAATACCCTATTAGTTCTTTCTCGGTAGACCCCAAATTTTAGCCCCGCTTAGCTTGTGTTTCATTAAAAATTCCCATTTGGATTGAACTTCCTAGTCTTCTTGTTTAGCTTTGGTATTTTTTGACAGAGATTGTGAAATCCATAAAGCGGGGCAATTTTACATGAACAAGAGTGTTTTTTCTTCACTAATCCCAACAAGTGCATGTGTGTCAAATTTGACCTTGTGAAAGATCTACGAGACCACCTAGATATTCAAGTTGGGTCCCTGTGTATCTCTCAAAAGGTGGTTTATTTTAACCTCCCTAACACATGTTTTCATTGTCAAGCCCTAGACCATCACATTCATGATTGTCCGTTGCTAGCTCGTTCCAAGCCGAAATTCCATAACCCGTGACTTCCAAATCCAAGGATGACCCTCCGACTAATGGTTGGAATATGATAGGAAATAAGGGCTATGGTGCGAAACCCACTCAAGAGATTTTGTTTACTCCCTCTCCTTCCCCTCATCCATCCAAGGATGAGTGGGCTCAAAGCCACTCTGCTTATCGATTTCCATTCCTTCAAAATCCTTGCAGAGTCGGGATTTTATTTCAAGTTTTGAGAATTATGGGAATCTTGCTTCAACCTCTCTTCCTCTGTAATGCTCTCGCAGTCCACCCTAGGAGGTGTCCCACAACGTGTGAGGGGATAATGGGGCCAAACTCGCTCCATTCAAGTTGAGCTTTCTGATTCAGACTGATTCCACTTGCCAATAATTTTTCGTTCTCGGCTCGGAGGATGGTATTGAGGATAGGAAGAGGAAGTTTGACATGTTTGATTTTTCATGAATTTCATCTCATGGAATGTTTAGGGTCTGATAGAGCCCTCTTGAAAATTATCTATTCATTTAGCTTGCCAACATATTGATAGTTTAGATATTATTTGTTTACAGGAAATTAAAATTTTTGGTTTTTTACTTCAAAATACTCTATCTTGCATTGCCCCAGATTTCATGCATTTTCAAATGCAGAACATTGATGATAAAGGTGGTGTTATAATTTCCATTACACCAAAATTTTCGGCCTTAATCACCACCTGGGCTAGGATCTTGCTAATCAGGTTTTGTGGGTGATTATGGCTATTAATGATATTACTTTTGTTATTCTTAATGTTTATGCCCCTAATGACGGCTCCGAAAGAACAACTTTATGGAAATAGTTAGGTGATAAATTACCTTTCGCTTATTGGTTGGTGTGTGGTGAATTTAATAGAATAGAGCATACAAATGATAAATGTGGCACCCTCCCTATACACCGTGTGTCGGGAGAGTGTGCATCTTGGTATTTATTTCAAATTTGTTTGGGACTTTCTAATCCATTTCTTAGACAACAACAAGAGTTTAAAGCCCAATCTTGGTATACTTGGACCAATCTTCGAGAAGGATATTATTGGGTCTTAAAATGCCTCGATTGTGTAATTATTTCACAACAAACCTTATTTTATTTTGACATGCAATGCTCCTTTTTTGTCAAGGTATGGTCTGATGTACTTTTGTCAGATCATCACTTGATTAAATTTAAGGTTGCATGACAAGGGGCCCTTTTTAAAGCTCCCACTAATCAATTCTATCTTAATGTCATTTTTTGAGTCACCTTGGAGTGGTCCCACTCATTTCCAAGGTTTGGAACATGGTGCCATGTTTTCCTTTTGCTTCCAAATTTGGATATTATGGTGGGAAGTGACGATTCACTCACCACCCAGTTTCTTTTCCGATTTAGAAAGTAGGTGGCCTGAGTCCTTAAGAAATCCATTTCAGCTCTCGCAAAAAAAAATTAGATGGATCTCATTGTTAATGGAGGTAAATCCTTTAATATTCCTCTCTAGATTCAAGCGGCTAAAATATGGAATAAGCTCAAACTCATCGAGTCTCATTCCACATGTGGTGCTTAGATCTAGAATTGAGGTTACATTGGCTTAAGGCGGGAGACAAAGCCTCTAAAAGATTTTGCAAATCCCTTCGTGCCAAGCATGATCGTTAACAGATCATAGGTATCTATGATTCACACCAGTGACTCATGGAGCTCCCAGAGATCACTAATACTTTTGTTGAGCACTATCGTCTGGTTTTTCAAGCTCAAGAGGTTTTGATTGAGCGAGTTATTGCCTTGCATAAATGTATTGATGTGGTGCCTACTAATATTTCCCCAAAGAGTGAGCCCGTTGCAATGCTCCACTCACCTTGGAGGAGCTCCATGCAGCCTTTCTCTGCTTAGCTGATGACAAGTCACCCGGTCTGGATGGTTTCCCGTGTGAATTTTACAAAGCCACTTGGTCTTTTGTGGGACATGATATGCTTCATGTCTATAATGAAGCTCTTCAATGTAATTCTCTTGGGATTTTCATCAATCAAGGCAACATCAAGTTCATCCCTAAAGGTGGCGATCCAGAGCAGATGAATAATTGGCGTCCCATCACCCTGCTAAATGTCTCTTATAAAATTATTTCCAAGGCCTTGGATCTTTGCATAACTGATTTGTTGCCCAAAATTGTTCATCCTGAACAAACTGGTTTTGTTAAAGGTCGGTACATCCTTGATAATATTATAACTATGTGGGAAGGCATGGAATGGGCCAGGTGTCTTTGCAGAGGCCTTTATTTCTCAAAATTGACTTTGAGAAGGCTTATGATTGTATTGAATGACCATTCATTTTGGCCATGCTCAAAGCTCTTAACTTCAGTTACTTCTTTAGATCGGTAGTCAACACTCTTTTTCTAATGCTTCGACTTTCCTTACCATCAATGGTCATCAATCCGATTATTTTGGCCTCTTCCATTCTATCAAATAGGGGTGCCCTCTTATGCAAACATTTTTTGTTCTTACTACTGACGCCTTAGGGTATCTCATTGTGCATCATGCAACCCAAGGTCACATTCGAGGGATTTTTCTCCCTGATCATGTAACATAACTCATAAATGGTCAATTTTTTGATGAATCCTTCCTACCATTATTGAGTCTGAACATAATGTTGCCAAGGTTTTTGAGTGCCTTGATATGTTTTATCTTGCCTTTGGATCCAACATTCAAATGACTAAGACTTTGGGCTACCGTCAAAGTTGCTTACCTATCCCGGACTAGTTGAAAGCTTACCCCTGGAGATGGATCAGCCGTGGCGAGAAATTCAATTTTTTGGGAATTCCTTTCACCTTTGACAGTGACTTTGCCACATTGTGACAATATGTTATTAACATAGTGGAGCTTAAGGTGGCTCGGTGGTCTTCCAAACCTCTATCCTTGGATGGTAAATTCCAAGTTTGTACTAAGATTATTTCGCCACCCATGTGTATTACTCTGCATATTGGTGCATTTCTCACTCTTAATTTGCCAAACTTACCAAATTCTTGTGGAAATTTTTATGGTGTAAAATTTTTAGTTTAGATGGCTTTCACAGAGTGGTCTGGGAGGCCTATTGTCTCCCTCATGAGCAAAACAACATGGAGATCATTGAAGTCCACGTAGAAAAGTGTAGAACTTTGTTCTAAATGGGTGGTTCAATGTTTGACGGGTAACTAGGCCTGGAAAATCTTGTTGTGACACTGCATTGCGTATAAAGCTCCGTATGGAAAGAAATGTTGGAATAATATTGGGTTGCATACCCTTATTAT
Source organism: Taxus wallichiana var. yunnanensis (assembly GCA_018340775.1). Classification (NCBI taxonomy): domain Eukaryota; kingdom Viridiplantae; phylum Streptophyta; class Pinopsida; order Cupressales; family Taxaceae; genus Taxus; species Taxus wallichiana. The sequence goes on from CM031239.1 coordinate 816,830,921, forward strand.
CACTAAAATTCTGTCAAAAGTATCGGAAATATTTTGAGATTGTCAAACCATAGATGAGATGGATTGGTGATGGTTTTCGCATAGGGATTTCTTTTAATTTTTAGAATCTTTGGTGGTCTCCCATCATCACTAATGATAATATTCTACTTGCGGAAACTCTAGGCATCAACTCTCTTTGGATTTATCGTAAGGGAATTCATACCATTCAGAATTTGGTTACATGTAGAGATTGGGTGCCTTGGCCTGAGCTTAAATTGAAATTCAATCTTTCCAATTCAGACCTCCCCTTAATCTAAAAAATTTAGGAACTTCGCCTAATGTTATGCTCCACAAGTTGGGGCTTAAACCCCTGGAGGCTTGGTGGCGCGATTGGCGGTGGAACCAGGAAATTGCTTTCCTTCGCTACAATGCTAGAACTACCTACCATATTTTGAGCCCGCTCTTGCCCACCATTGACAAGCTCAATGCCCGATGGGGTTTACAATCTGTGCATTCCACTTGGCTTCATAGGATTTCCCGTACTTGGAATCCTCTTCTTGAGCCCAAAGTTAATCAATTCCTTTGGTGTCTGGTCTATCAAGGTTTTCCTATGGGTGAACGTCTCAGTCATATCGACATCCCTAATCCTAAATGCCCCTTCTATTCCTACCCTGAGTCATTTAAACACTTATTTTGGTCATGCTCATGTGCCCAAGCCATATGGACTTGGATTCACTCCTTATTCCAGCCCTACCATCCTGAATTCTTTCATTGGTGTCTGGCTTTATTTAGATATTTTAGTCCTTGGCCTCATTATATTGATACTCTTTGGAAATTGTTTCGTGCATGTATTTTGTTTCATATTTGGAAAGCTCACAATGCTTTAATCTTCCAAGCATGATCAATCTATTTATTTGTTTTTCACTAATGACAAAGTGGTGATATTGTCTACTTTTCACATATGATTCAAGCTCAACCATCAAAGGTTACCCATGAGTTTTATCATTTATAGGAGTTTTTGGATCACTGGGGGAGTGTGCCCTGCACTATGAGTTGGGTCCTACTAGATCCTCTGCGAGAACCACCTTGGGATTTTCCTCTGTGACAACCACCACTGCAGGACCACATTTTAGAAGATACTCATGTAGCCACTGTTCTTCCTCTCCTCAGGGTTTCCCTTCAACTCCATCCTCGTCTGGACCTGGTTGGAGCCCACCTCCGAGGGGGAAGGACATTGACAATTCTCTGCTATGGGGATCTCCACCATCGTGCATACAAACTATAGCTAGATTACCTCCCCCTCGATGGGGAATTATGGTTCCTTTTCAAATGCAAATGCCAAATGATGATGGTTTGCAGGTGGATCCTCCCTCGGTTGAGCCCAATAGTGGAGTGTTTATCCCTCCTCGGGATGACCCTCCTCCTCCTCCTGGTGCTGCGGCATGTGTTTGATTCTATTGGTGTGATTTATTTCATGTGCTTTCTGCTAGCCCTCTGGGTATTTTGATGTAACCCACATGGCCTCTTCTTTTTCTATTGTTGCCCTCATGGCATTTTGTGGGACCGTGAATTTTCGGTCACCTTGCTAATGTAACTCTCTTTATTTTAATTTAATATAAAGGGCAGTTCCAATAGTAAATTAAGGTGGTTTTTTATTAAATTACACCTTTTAAAGATACACACTTTTTTAATAAAGCCCCTTTTATATATAGTTAGGTTTATTAAAATCTAACTTTATTTTAAGTTTTTAATATTAATTAGATTTAATCTAAATTAGATATAATTAAACTTCTTTAAGGTGTTATTATTATAATTAGGTTTTAATAAACAACCTAATTATGGAGGGGATTCTATGAATATCATTAACAATCTCTCTATAATCCAAACACCTAATAGGACCATTAGTGATTTCATTAATGAAGCTTCTATACTTTGCAATGGTCTTAATATTATGTTTCAACATGTGTATATGGAGGGTAATAATTCCATGCAGATGCTCTTGCTAATGTAGGCGTTCATATAAATAATTATAGTGAGTGACATGAAATCAAATACCTCCCCTACGCAGCTCATTCCATCATCATTAATGAAGCTACCACCCATCCCATCATTTCTCCTTAAGCGGTGGATTTCACACGTGTGGAAATCCCCTCTTGGGTACTTGAAGAAAATCGAATTCAATCATTTTTATTTCCTCCACACCTTAATCCTTGAGGGTTTTTATCACAATAAATAGGTTTGGAGAAAGGCTTCGGGTTTCATTAGAAAATAAGTTCAATATTTTGGTTGTCGAATTCTTTGTGGAAGGCTTACCTATCATTGCTTTATCGCTATCACCAAAAATCACTCTATCATCCATTTATTTTATGATGGGTGGAGCACCTTACAGAGTTGAGCCTATTTTCAACCCCCAATGGAAAGAAAATGTTGAACTTTGGGAAACCCTAAACATTAGAGGTTTCATAGACTTCATTCAATGAATTTGGGGACATGATCAAGTATATCTCTCTACAATTCGTGGAAAATTGGAAGGATAGAAATATCAAGTTTAAGGGCAAAGACTTCAACATTTTGAGGAATTTATATCCTTCATCATGGGTTTGAGCATGGAGGGAAATAAGTTTTTCGCAATAATTTTGACGTGGAGGCTAGAGGAAAGGATGTTCTTGGATGATGGGGAAAAAATTGAAATCAAATGGGAAGGCATCATCTGCTCCTCTATTTCGTAACCTTTTGATGAAGTGGCTCGCATGATGGTTCACTACATAACGCTCAAAGGCGGTTCTCCACTCTTCCTCTGCATCATTTGGTTCTTCTCAATCACTTGTGCAAGAAGCTAAGGTCATTTTTCCATATTACATTCTACACTCTCTAGAAAAATCTATTTTAGAGGTTTAAGGCCATAAGAGAGTTACTCCACTCCATCAAGGAGTCATTTTTCTTATCCACCAATTTATCCTTGATGTAGTAGCACATGACCCAGGCCCTACTTTAGCTCCTCCACCTCCTTAGAAGCCCCGTATTAGATCAAAGAATCCTCTTTTCCATGATCCTATTACCGAACCCCCTCTTAAACGGGTTCTTAGAAGCAACAAGAAAGAAAAGGACGTAATTGGTGAAGTTATTGAGTTTAGCCATGATATTCCTTGTGCTCAAATTACCCCTTATGTTCTTGAAAAATGTAAACTACAGCTTATGCTTTGAAGACTATTGAAGACAATGTAGACTTTCTCCTCAAGTTTGACACCAAGACCTCAGACCCTGATTCCATTACCAGCCTTCAAGGGGAATTTTCCACACTTTCTAGCCAAGTCAAAGCTCTTGAAGAAAAATATAACAATAAATTTTCCATTCAAAGAGTAGTCCTTGATGTCCTATAGGTTTATATTCACTAGATATGCAATATTAGTGAGATTCCTGCTTTGGCTTGGAAGAATGGGAGGATTACTAAGAAGTTCAAAGAGTCCAATTAGGACCCTAATATTTGGACAAATATGAATTTTTATAGGGAACTTAGGGTAGCTCTTAAAGTGTATAAAAATATGTGAACTAGTGCCCTTTTTCCTTTGTGTTCTCTGCGTAGTTGTTGTGGTGTTGTTTTTGAGTTATTGTTTTGATGTTGTCGGTTTCTTGTCGAGATTCTTGTAGGTAGTTAGCCCCTGCCTTAGTATGCTTATAGTTTTATCTAGCTTTTGGCTTTTGGTTGGGGTGTGGTCCCCACATATAAAAAAATGTTAAGTTGTGGAGCCTATTTTCATGTGAGAAAGAGTTGAAGACTGTACACTAAGCGTACTATACACTTTCCATAGTTGTCTTGTTGGGGTTCTATTTTTTTGGCCTTAAAACATGCTCGATATATCAGGAAACGTGCTTTTCTCATATGGGCAGATTTTTGACCCATAGGTTTATGGGATGGTTTTGGCCCATGGTTTTAATACCCACGGTTTTGTAAAAATGCTTAAGTAGTTGTCTACTTATATGGTTTTATGCATATGGTAGGTATAATGTAACATTGCAGATGTGTTTTGAATTCAGGTGTGAATTCTGTAGAGTTTGTTGAGCATAGCTCCAAACAAATTTGGGTATTGTATTGAGAGAGTGGTGGCTTGTAATAAAATATGAGCAAGTGATTCTTGGTGGACATAGCCCAAATTGGGTGAACCACATTAAATATTGTCTCTTTGTGTTGTGTTATTTTATTCTACACTTTTATTTGAGATCTGTAATATTTTCTGCATATTAGTTTCTTATTACGATTATGTGAGGGATTATTTCACATATTTTATCCCTTATTTCCTAACAATTGGTATCAGAGCCTGGTTTGGTTTGTTGAAGTGTTGAATCATAGGGAAAGTTTTATCTTGAGTGGGAGCTATGATAGATGATGGAAGATCAAGGGTTGATAAATTCAACGGGTAGAATTTTAGTCTTTGGAAGATGCAGATGGAAGATTACCTTTATCAAAAGGATCTTTATATTCCGTTGTTTGAGAAGGTGAAAAACCCTTGAGCATGATGGATGCGGAATGGGATTTGTTGGATAGGAAGGCACTTGGGACAATCTAGTTGTGTCTTGCATCTTTGGTATTATTTAATGTTTCAAAGGAAAAGACTACAAAAGAACTGATGGATGCATTAGGGAAGTTGTATGAAAAATCCTCTACCTCTAACAAGATATTTTTAATGAAAAAGTTGTTTAATATGAAGATGTCTAAGAATGGTTCAAGTAACAGATCATTTAAATGATTTTAATATGGTTGTAAATATGCTAGCTTTGGTTATAATAGAATTTGATGAAGAAGTTAGGGCTTTATTAATTTTGTGCTCTTTACTTGAGAGTTGGAATAGCCTAGTAATGGTGGTAAGCAACTCGGTTCCAACTAACTCAAAGTTGAATTTTGAGGATGTTGTAGGGGTGATTCTAAATGAGGAAATGTGAAGAAAAAGCTCTAGGGAATCTTCTACTTTAGGGAATGCTTTGACAGTGGAAACTAGAGGGAGACAAAAGGATAGAGGAAGCCGTAGAAAATCAAAGGATCGAGTAAGGTCAAAATCCAAAAGCAAGATAGTATGCTGGCATTGTGGAAAGTCTAAGCATGTAAAGAAGGATTGTTGGGAGATTTGGGACAATAAGAAACAATAGGAAGAAAACAAGTAGGAAAATGTGGCAATGGGTAATGTATGTCAAGATGCTTTGATTCTTTCTTTGCACAACATTATTGAATCTTAGGTTTTATATTCGGGGGCTTCTTTCCATGCTACTCCACATAGGCATTATTTTGTTGATTATGTTCAAGGAGATTTTGGGCATATTTTTCTTGGTGATGATGAGCCTTGCAACATAGTTGGAAAAGGTTATGTTCAGGTTAAGATGCAAAATGAGAATACTTGGCTATTGAAGGATGTCAGACATGTGCCTACATTAAGACAAAATTTGATATCGGCAGGGTAGTTGGGAAGTGATGGTTGTACTATGATATTTACAGTGGAATCTTGGAAGGTTACCAAGGGTGCTCTTGTGGTGGAAAGAGGTAAGAATGTTGGAACCTTGTATTTAACCACTTATAGCACTAATGTTTGTAATCTTGTGGCTTTAGAAGTAGATACAACATTGTGGCACTATAGGCTTGGTCATATGAGCCATAAGGGCATGGAGATCATAAAGAAGGATTTTCCTGGATATACAGAAACAGGTTTGGAGTTCTATGAGGACTGCATATATGTGAAACAGAAGTGAGTAATTTTTCTTAAGGTTGGACCTACAAAGAAAGAGAGTAGGTTAGAGCTGGTGCATTCTGATGTATGGGGGTGGCTTAGGTATCATCTCTTGGGGGTTCAAGTTATTATGTTACTTTTATTGATGATGCAACAAGGAAAGTTTGGGTTTATTGTATTAGAAACAAATCTGATGTATTTGAAACTTTTGTTAAATGGAAAGCCTTGGTAGAGAATGAAACAGGTCTTAAGCTAAAATGTCTCAGGTCAGATAATGGAGGGGAGTATTGCAGCAATGAATTTGATGATTATTGTTCTAAGAATGGAATCCACAGGAAAAAGATGGTTCCAGAACTCCAAACAGAATGGGGTGTCAGAAAGGATGAACATAACAATAATGGAATGTGTTAGGAGCATGAGGTTACATGCAGGACTGCCTCTTTCTTTTTAGGCGAAGCGGTGAGCACAATTGTGTACTTGATAAATAGAGGACCCTCAAGTGCCTTGGATGGAGGCATACCTGAGGAGGATTGGTATGGTAAGAAATTTGATTATTCATTTCTTAGAGTCTTTGGATGTGAGGTGTTTGTCCATATAGACAAGGATTATAGGACCAAGCTAGAGGCTAAATTAAAAAAATGTACTTTCATTAGTTATGGTGGTGATGACTTTGGATATAAATGTTGGAGTATTAAGGACAAGAAAATCATTTGATCTAGGGATGTGGTATTTAATGAGAAAGTCATGTATAAGCAATAGTTGTGAGAAAACAGGAAGAATCCAAGAAATAATATGCAGCAAAAGAGGATCTTGTGGATGGGAAAGTGACACATGAATCAGTTCAGAATCTCCTCAACAGAACCCCAAAATCCTTTATTAAGTAGGTCTTGTAGGGCAAGAAGAAAACCTAAACATTTTTCTCCTTCTCTTTATTATTTATTACTCATTGATAGTAGAGAGCCAGAGAGCTTTGATGAAGTAATGTAGGTAGATGCTAGGAAGAAGTGGGAGAAAACCATGGATGAGGAGCATCAGGCTCTCATGGAGAACTAGACATGGGATTTGGTGAAGCTACCTGAAGGAAAAAGAGAATTACAAAACAAGTGGGTGTTTAGAGTCAAAGAGGAAGGAGGTGAGAAAAGATACAAGGCCTAGTTGGTTGTTAAGGGGTTCGCACGGAAAAAATGTATAGATTTTGATGAGATTTTTTCTCCTGTAGTAAAAATGACTTCTATTAGAACTGATCTAGGAATATTTGCAGCAGAAGACTTGCACTTAGAACAACTTGATGTAAAGACTACATTTTCCATGGTGATTTGGAGGAGGAACTATATATGTAAAGAAACCAGAGGGCAAAAGGTCAAAGGTAAAGAGGAGATGGTGTGCAAACTCGAAGAAGAACTTGTATGGCTTCAAACAAGCTCCACGTCAATGGTATAAGAAATTTGATAGCTTTATGATGGAGCAAGGTTATATTAGATGTCATTCTGACCATTACGTGTATACAAAGAAATTTGAGGATGTCAATTATATTAACCTTTGTCTATATGTGGATGTCACATTGGTTTGAGTAAAAACATGCAGGAAATAAAAGTACTCAAGAAGCAGCTAAGTGAATCCTTTACTATGAAGGATTTGGGGGAAGCCAAAAAAATCCTTGGTATGAGGATATCTCGGGATAGGAAGGAACGAAAGCTGACTTTATCTCAGGAAGAGTACATTAAGAAGGTCTTGGAGAGGTTTAATATGCAGGATGCTAAACTAGTTGGGACTCCTTTGGTCAGGCCATTTCAAGTTATCAAAGGAACAATGTCCCAAGAAAAAGCAGGAGAGAAACCAAATGTTCAAGGTACCTTACTCATTAGCAATTGGAGTTTGATGTATGCCATGATGTGCACTAGGCCTGATATTTCCCATGCAGTGGGAGCAGTGAGTAGATTTATGAGGGATCCAGGTAGAGATCATTGGCAGGTTGTAAAGTGGATCCTTCAGTATTTGAGAGGGACCATGGGGATAGTTTTGAGCTACAATGGATCAAACACCAATTTGTGTGGTTATGTAGATTCGAGACATGGCTGAAGATGTAGACAATAGGAGGAGCATGACGAGTTATGTTTACATTATAGGTGGAACATCAAGTAAGTTGGATTTCACGACTATAGAAGTTGGTGGTTTTGTCAACCACATAGGTCGAGTATATCATCGCCACAAAGGCAAAACAATAAATGATTTGGTTACAATAATTACTTGAGGATTTGGGGCATAAGCAAGAGGAAGGAAAGATGTATAGTGATAGTAGAGTGCTATTCACCTAGCTAAGAACTCGCTTTCCACTCTAGATGAAACAACTTTGGACAACTTTGGAGGAAGAGAAGTTGAAGCTGGAGAAGATTCATACCAATCAAAATCCTGGAGACATGATGACCAAGGTGGTCACAAAGGAAAAATTGAAGCCATGTTCAACTTCAATTGGTCTTCATGGAAACTAGTGAAGGGTTGAGAAGCTTTCTCAGAGGAAATTTGGTCTCCAAGTGGGAGGTTGTTAGGTTATGGAGCCTGTTTTCATGTGAGAAAGTGTTGAAGATTATACACTAAGAGTATTGTACACTTTCCATAGTTGTCTCACAATATTGGGGTTTAGGGGTGGTAGGCCCCAAATTTTTGTTTTGGCCTTAAAATGTGCCCTATATACCGGGAAACGTGTTTTTCTCATATGGGTAGTATTTTTGACCCATAGGTTTATGGGATGGTTTTGGCCCATGGTTTTAATACCCATGGTTTTGTAAAACTACTTAAGAAGTTGTCTACTTATATGGTTTTATGCATATGGTAGGTATAATGTAACATTGCAGATGTGTTTTGAATTCGGGTGTGAATTCAGTAGAGTTTGTTGAGCATAGCTCTAAATAGATCACAGGTATTGTATTGAGAGAGCGGTGACTTGTAATAAAATCTGAGCAAGTGATTCTTGGTGGACGTAGCCCAAATTGGGTGAACCATGTTAAATATTGTCTCTTTGTGTTGTGTTATTTTATTCTACACTTTTATTTGAGATCTGTAATATTTTTATGCATATTAGTTTCTACTGTTATGATTCTATGAGGGATTATTCCGCATATTTTATCCCTTATTTCCTAACAAAACCACTTTGTTATCTCTTGTATATCTTGATTTGTTGAGCCTTTTTTTTGACTTACACAAGTATGTTCCCTTCAAAACCATTTACCTTTAATATAAAAATAATAATTAGGTTTTAATTAAAATTTTAGAATCTAATTGTCTTTTTTATTAAAGAGCTTCTTTTTTCTCGAAAGAGGTATCTATTTGAAAAAAAATTAAAATCAGCTCTTTATTTCTCCAATTAGTGAATAAAATATTTATTTTTTTAATGTTAATTATCATCTTTTTGTCCCGTTTTGTTCTAAAATTAGTTAAATTGAACGTTTCAAAACAATTAATTTCTAGCATTATTGTGAATTTTTTATACTAATCGGGTGTTAGAGTGTGTAGTGCCATTCCTAGCCATTTTTGCATTCCGGGAGATTTTTCGGTGTCTTAGAGGTCCCAGGACTCGTCTTGAGCCCTTTCATGCTTTGTAATAACATTTTTATTTCTTGCAGACTAGTGCACGATCTCGCCATAGTCTTGTAGTAAGGGGGATCCTGTTATGACATGAGATGCTTTTTCTCACAAAAAGACTTGATTTCACCCCTTTCCTTGTTTTTATCTTGTTGTGTTTGTTTACGGTGTCGATTTGCTGTGTTCCAAAAAAATTGATTGTGGTATCCTCTCTTGCACGTTATTACGTTGATTGCAAGGTGAGTGACCAACTGTTTCACGATGCACACTCACACCAGATTGTATCCAATGCACTAAACTATAAAGTGCCAAAAATAGGGTGGTTATAATATTGTCTTGGGTGGTTATGTTACTTTTTTTTCTTTTCTACATTCCTTCTTTCTCTCTCTTCACTATGGATGCAATTTCAATTCCTTTGCTTACACCATTCAAATTCTTCGAATGGAGATCAAAAATGGTAATGAAACTAAGGAGTAAAGGGTTATTTCACATCACTATGGGAGATGAGACTGAACTGACGATGAACTTGAAAAATCTAAGTGGTTGAACCGAAGTGATGAAGCCTTAGGTATTCTTTATATGTCTATTTCTTCTAAAATTCTCTTCCATATTGATTCATATAAAACACCTAATACTACATTGAAAATTCTATATAGTATGTTTGGACAATAAGATGACATGTGAGAAAATGAGTTGGAAAACGAACTAATAGGGTTAAATCCTAGTGATTATGAAAACCTACTAGACATTCTTCTCAAAGTTATTCTACACTAGATTAATGTTAAAGGAATGTAAAGTGGAGAATAAATATTCTCAATTGATCTTGCCGATTCTCTTTAATTTAGGTCCTAAATACCTTGTGTCAAATTTTCATGCTACAAAAGCCACTCTAGGAAGTTCTTGGAATATGCCCTCATTTGATAGTTTTTCATCCCAAATCATTTGAGAATAAGAAAAAATCATTCATATGGGTAATCTTAGATCCTCAAAATCCCATGCTCTCATTGTTGGTCATGAAAAACTAAGGATTTCAAAAGATAAGAAGCATAACAATAAGGATCATGAGAATAAAAAGGACCAATCCACTATCAAAACAAAATTTTCTACTTCCTCTTCTAGTTCTAAATATCCTAAAGAATGGATCAAATGTGGGTACTGCAATGGTAGACATGAAGAAGAAAAATGTTTGAAGAAGAAGATTAACCTCGTAACAAACCCTCTTGAGAAGAACAACATAACAGCTCCCGATTCTCTCAAGACATCTCTTCATCAATAACTCAAAAAAATTCTAAGAAAAAAGGCAATGGAAAGGGGAAATAAAAAGAAAAAGAAAAGGAAAAAGAATCAACTAAGGAAAGAAAAAAATCAAGAGCTTTAGTTGCAATTGTGTCACCTACTCCTACATGGGTGATTGATTCAGGTGCATCTCATCATATGGACTCATGTCATTGAGTTTTATTCATTAGAGCCATGTGACATGTCTTCTATTTGGCTTAGTGACAAAACTTATACACTAGTTTTCAGGAGAGGGTCTGTTTAAGTAAATTATGGAAATTTCAACAATGTGCTTAATGTTCCTTCACTTTCAACTAATCTTGTTTCGGTGTATCAGATCACTCACCTCATTTAGGGCATGTGGGTTGAGTTTACTCCAGATTCGTTTATGTGAGGGAGCTTCATAGTGAAAATATTATTGTAGTTGATATATTTGATCCACACTTGACTCTACTCTTTTTCTCACTTTGTTCCTCCTTCAGATTCTTCATTAGATTCACCTAGACTTAATGATATTTCTGAGCTCACTTCGATGATGATTTCCCTTCTAGCTTGGTTGATTTCCATAATGATGGGGACCCACCTCCTCTATTCACTTATCATATACCACATATTGAGGAGTTATTTCTTGATCCACCTACTTCCATTCCCTACAGAATTTTCAAGGAGCAAGTACTTCGATTCAGGACTCATCGACATTGGGATCTTCTATGATTACAAGATATTCCACCTCCCTTATTTTCCTTTGCTTGATTCATCATCCCTTCATGGAGTAGTTGGAACTTCCACCTCACATATGGAGCATCATTCCTTGGATAGGAACCACACCTTGTCACTTTGGGGATATTCTTCTTCACTTGATATAGGGTGGTCTTCGACACATTCTTTGTCTTGGGAGTTTGGATAGTGTTCTTCATCTCTTATCTTCTTATAGAAAGATTTCATTTCTACATGAGTACCTTATTAGGCCTTTAGTTTTTAGGATTCATTTGATGCATATTTCTTAGGTTGTTTAGGGTGTCTTTTATCTCTTATAAGTGGATGTTTTCCCTTAGGGTTTTTCCTCCATTACTTGAGATCCTTATTGTATATGGGTACCTCATCAAGCCTAGTTTTTGGGACCCATTATTCTCTTCTTATTTTCCAGGAAGATTTTTTTGTACATGGGTACCTTATCAGGATTAGTAGTTGGGCCCCATTGACACATATTTCTTAGTTGTCTAGGGAGTTCTCTTTCAATTCCAACTTTTCATGACCTCTACCTCAACTTCAATGAAGGGGGTACTAGTGTATATGATTAGATTTTCATCATTCAACGTCTTTTCCACCTAGTTGGTTAGTCATCTCACTTAGTGAGAATAATTCATAGGGTTGTGTACACATGTCATGTATAGGAGTTACACATCAATCTTATATGTACATCTTATTTATGATCTATGAGCATGCCGGATACACCACTATCTTTTTATACTTATTTTTCCTTATGAATTGTGATTTTTCTAATTATGTGAAGCAGTCTCATCTCCATTAGAAGAGCAACCCTCTTCGATGTGCACAAGGTTCCAACATTGATCCTCAGAAAAATCCAATAAATATATCATCTACATGGAAAATATTCAATGATGAAAGAAGTTGTAGGTAGTTTAACATTAATTCATGTGTAATATCATTGACAATCCTAGTAAACATGATTGTGCATAGTTAAAGAGTTAGGTATTGAAAGTTTTTCACCTTTAATAACTTCAAAAAGGGTATCTTTAAATGTCTACAAATTTTTATGAGAGTGTTCCTATCAAAATTTGGACATAAATTCGACAAAACTAGAATTAGAAGGCGTAATAGAGCAAGACTATAGAGAATAAGGAGATAGCTTGTGTAAGAGATAATTATGACCTTCCCCAATCTAAAGTTCCATGATAACAAGACTCTCAAGGTAATTGAACTATGATATTGATCTATGTATATGAATGAATATACGTTCTTACGTTTGTAATTGAACAATACTTGGGGAAGTTGAAGAGGATTTTATGTAAAAAGGAATAATAACTTTTAGATTCAAATTACTATGGGAAAAGTGGATTTATTAAACCAAGGAAATTTTGATACACCTTTGATAGGTTGAATAGTTCATAATTTTAGGCTCATTGGTAAAATTGTAAGTATATTGTTGATTTTCTTTACATTGATTATCTAATAGGGTGAATTGGAGTTTTTGAGAGGAATAAGAAGCCATTATAGAGTGTGTAAGTAAATTTGGGAAAATAAGGTTCCCTAGTGTATGTGTGCAAAGTGGGGTTTAGGTGTGTGTAACTTGCTCCCTCAATAGTCAAGATGAGAAACTAAACAAAGTGTTTCATTAGGAAACGAGGGAGGAAGAGTCAAATTGCCCTAGTGTGAGTAGTATATGAACTAGCCAATGAGTATGTTATGTGAGGGCCCACTATCTCGCCATTATGAATGAAGGAAACATGTGATCCTGAATCAAGGTATGAGTGTCATGTGAGATATGATGCATGTGTGTAGGAAATTTTTTTCCTAAAGGATTGTATTATGTATGAGGTAAAATAGACCGATTGGAAGACCTAGATTGTGTACTATGAACCCGTATGACGGACTAGTTTGATGTGATAGATTATGAGACCTAGAGATGTGAAAAGAGTGAGTGATGGGAAGTAAAGGTCAAGAAGAACGATGCAAGGTAGTGGCTGGTGCTAAAAATGTAGGACTATCACTAGGAGTGTGTGGAAAAACCATAATAGGAGCATCGTTAATGGTAGGAGTGATGGTGATACCAAGTAGACTAGGGGTAGTGCTAATTAGAGCAAGAGGTGCACTAGTGGCGGGGACCTATGAAGCTTAAGAGAAACATGTAATGGGGTCCAAGGTGGGATACCTTGAATAGTGATGGCTTGATTCTCATGTATGAATTTTATGCATTGGTAGACAATAAATGGAATAACTCTATCATATTTAAGAAAAGGAAGACATAAGATCATGTAAAAATGCTTGATTCTGGATGCTAAAAAAATGACAAGAAAATAGTAAGAGTCCCAATAGTAATTTGAAGAATGATACACCCATAATAAGTAGGATATTTGCAGGTGATTTTAGATAATGGAAATTTAATAGCACACAAGGGAGTAAGTGAACATGTGTTATGTTTGAAAGTAGGATTGATCATGACATTATTGAGAGATTGATTGATAATGAATGCATCAATGTGAAGCCTATAAGATGTGAAAGAAGATGAGAAATATGCATCAAGTAAAAGTTATGGCTAGTGGTAGAGTAGTAGTACCAACAAGAAAGTCTAGAGGATTATTGGTAGATTGTGGAGGCATAACTACGTAGTAAACATGATTTTTTTTTTCAAATGTAGTTCTTAGGAAGAGGGTCATTAAATATATTAAGCTTATCGTTATTATTAGTAGGTTTAGATATGTGAGGCTCATCCCATTCAATTACATTAGAATCAATTAATTCTTGGATCACATGTTAAATCTTAAAGCATCGGTTGGTGGAGTGTCCATTACATTAGTGGTAATCATAATATGATTTTTCATCAAATTGTTTTCCTTGGGGATGACTATGATATAACTTAAGGGATGGAGGAAGAGAAATAAGGTTGTTATTAACAAGCTATTGCAACACTTCTCAAGGTGAGATTGAAAATTAGTTGGTTTAGATATGTGAGGCTCATCCCATTCAATTACATCAGAATCAATTAATTCTTGGATCACATGTTTAAGCTTAAAGCATCGGTTGGTGGAGTGTACATTACATTAGTGGTAATCAAAATATGATTTTTCATCAAATTTTTTTCATTAGGGATGACTATGATATAACTTAAGGGATGGAGGAAGAGAAATAAGGTTGTTATTAACAATCTATTGCAACACTTCTCAAGGTGAGATTGAAAATTTAGTAAAACCTCATCAAGGAGGTTGGATTTGGAGCTTCATTGGTTAGGACACTACATTAACAATGACTTTAGTCTTAGTTTTGGGATCAATAGGTTTACCCTTGAAGCTAGATTTACTTGGGAATTTGGCATTGGATTGATTAGAATTATGATCATGATATTTTAGGGAAATTAGATTGTCATCATGGTCTTTGAGGATATGAAATAAGTGATCAAAAGAATGATTAACTAAAATTAACTAACTATGTAGTATATGGGGATAGTTAATCTAAGCTATGAAAAATTGTAATAAAGTAAATAAATGCAGTAAAGAAAGTATGTAAATGATCTAAACAATTATGCAAAAGGAAATACTAACCCTAATGTGCAAGAAGGAAGAGGAAATAACTTAGTTGAATAGAAGATGCTCGTAGGACAATGTCACAATGATGACTGGAAAAATTAGAAGTAGGAATGACTATGTAGAAGTACCAAACGAGATGGATATGGAGGATCTAACTAGACTGGAGGGCCTAGAGAGGGACTAGGGGTACTTGAGGAACTCGAAATGTAATTTGGGTGCCTTGGTCTATCATGCAAAATCTTTGAAAATGATCCTCACAAGAATGAGAGGTAGTTTGAAACCTTTGTTTTCTGTCGCATCAATTTTTTTGTCCGTGCAAGATGTTTCCAATAATCTAAGATGATGAGAAGACCTGAAAAAGACCAAAAGAAGTTTCAAAACCATAAAAAAATATGCAAATGAATGGCTTAGTGACCTCATTTGCAACAATTGTGGGCATACTAACTAAGCTCTACACTACATTTTAGACCCAAATGTAGTTCTGGTGAGTGTGTGCATAATGTGCCCTAGGTGCTCTCGTGTTAGTTGCACTTTGTGAAGTGTTATCTATTTTTTCCCCTTAGGGAAAAATTGAACAATGGGGGTTGTTGTGCTCTAGCATTGAAAAGGATTTTGTGAGACATTCTGAATCATTTCAAATCTTGAAGGCTCAAGGTCTACTAAAAGTGTGAAAATTGACCCCACAGGAACCACTTCTGTCCAACTAAGGAAAAAATGATTAAAATTGATAATTCATTGTTTTAGGGAGGTCTTATTATGATCATGTTATTTCCCCATTTTCTAGAAAGACCCTAAGGGGATCAAAATAAGGATCAAACTCAAACATTAAGGGAACCAAAGTCACAAGCTAAAGGTAGCTCGCCATGCGGGTGGAAGAATCTCATGGTTGATTTCGGATGAAAATCGAGTAGCATTGACTAGGGAAATAAAGTAAGGCATGTTAAATGGATCAAGGTGAGCTATTGAAAGGTTGAGTCTAGTTTAGCCAACCAAGTTACTCGTTGAATAAGCTCGACATCGATAAATGGTGTCATAATGAAATTTGAGTTTAGAGCTTTGTCAATCAATGTTTGAAGCGGGGAGAAAAAATTACTTTTTAAGAGGCAAGTTATGACCTAGCTCGGTTGTGGGAAGGCCAAGGCTAACTGGATCGAGCTTAGTGTTTGGGATGCTTCACAAGAAATGGCTCGATGAGCCATGGGAGAGTGGATGGCCCAAGGGATTCACATGGCCAAAAATCAAAGGAGAGATCGTTCGATTTACTTGCATGGAAATTTAGTGCGAGTTTATTGAGCTCATTTGGAAACACCTCGGTGACCTCTTGTGAAAATGACTCGAAGCACGAAGGTAGTGAAACTCGGTGGTGTGAGCTCAATGTCAAGCCTAGTTGGAGAATAGGGATGGGAAATGTTCATGATACAAGTGGTGAATTTGTTAAGCAACATGGCTAAGGGGGAGCTCGATGGAGCTGATATCAATACCATGTGCGGAAGATCATGTAGATGTGGAGAGTTCAACATCATTGGAGCATTGTAGGATTGAACCGAGCTTTGGAGGAAATCGGGTGAGTTCTTAGAAGAGATCTAGGAGGTGACACAATGGAATGGGCATGAACACCATGAATAGTAAGATTGAGTTGGAAGTAAAAGCACAGGTGAGCTCGAGATTGTAGAGATCATCGAAAGAGATTTAAGCTTGGATATTCTGTGTACAAAGGATGGAAAGATCGGTGCCAAATATTTCATCGGAAGAGTTCAAGTGAAATAATGAATGATGGAAAAGTATAGCTTGGTCATGGCATGGAAAGTTACGAGAGATTTTGAAATTTAAGATCGGGCTCATGGAGCTAAACGTGCACATCGACAGTCATGAATGCTTTGTCGAGAAAGAAAAGGAAGAAGTCTACGAGGAAACCTAAGTTGGGGAGTTATGAAGACTTGTGTCCAATGGGGGAGTCAGGGCCATTCAGCCAAAGCAGTGTAATGTTGGATCATGGGAGCCTTCAGGTCCCAAGTTTCAAATTACCACTTCACGGGGTTTGAGTAAATGTTGAGCCAATTTTGTAGTTCGTATGGTTGGACTCGAGGAGGAAAATTACCAAGGGAGGAAAAGGCTCACAATAATTCCACACAATGGTGGAAGAGTGGAGATAGAGATCAATTTACGGATTGATACGTGGCTAGAATGGTGTTCAAGATACGAAGTTCCTATTTTAGATAAGATAGAATCCAAGTCGGGTGGGAACGTTACTCAAATTAAACATCGAGTTGAGTTATCAAGTGAGTCATCTTGTAACATTATGGGTGTTTCAAGGATACTTGGTGGAGTGATGGTGAGTTGTAGTGGGGTGAGCCAACCCATTAAAAATAATTTGAAGGAATAAGAGAAGAGCTCGTCACCTAATCAATGCGAGTTTGCGGGAAATAGATTGGTTTTACACATGGTAAAAAATGTCATACCTTGGGCTTGAGAAGACAAGAGTGTGTAGGAATGAACCAAACTCATGAAAAAATAGAACTCGAAAGGATTGGCGCACATAATGAATGACAGATACCACAACAGACAAATAATTTTAGGTTCATCGAGGAAACATGAAACCTTGACGACATGAGCAGTCGAGCTAGGGAGCTCATCAACAATTTAATTGCACATGACATATCTATATAACTCGGTGCTATGAAGAAAACTAGCTTCAACGCAAGCTTGAATAATGACTCAACTAAGGTATTAGTGGGCTTAAAGAAGAAGGAAGCTCATGAGTTCAAGACATGAGGGTCCTGGATGGATTGACTCACAAGAATAACTTAGTCTTTTGTCATAATTAAGAGGAAAGCTCATGGTAGAGCTCGATTAGAGAGTAGGTTAATCTGATCTAAAATGTTGACTTGTTTGTAGCTATCCTCTAAGTGTTGAGGAAAATCTTGGGAATTAATATCGATGAACGATAGAACTTGGAAAGGTTTTGAGCTTGACACTAGGTGAATGTAACACAACAATTTATAAAACAAATGTAGAGCCACAATTCGGATCACATAGAATGTAGCAGCACGTATAGAAGTGAATTGAGCTCCATCTCTTTCGAGCCAAAAATATCTATGCAAGAATGGGTCGAGTGCTCATCATGAGTTCGGTGGCTCAACTTGTTGAGAGAGTCAATTGTAGGGAGTTTCAGAAAATTCTTCCCCATTTCCAAATCAAGTGGGAAAAAATGGTGGTAATCCACTAGCACTTCGAGCGTCGACATGGAGAGATTTTTAACCTACGGTGGAAATAGTGAGAATTGAGGAGATTAGGAGCTAAACGACCAAGTTAGGTTTTGGAATACCATAGGTCAAGTTCCATGGCTCATAAGACCCACCGTGGGAATATGGCTAGAAGTGGGTGATGCAACAAAACTTGCCCGGTGGGAAGGATTTGACATGGAGAGTTGGAGGTAGGACACTTGTGACATGGTAGGATCCCAACGAAATAGCTTGGAATCATATGAATGGGTGCATGGAATCCAATCAACTTGTTATTTAGTTATTTGAAGTTGATTGAGCCATCATAGTTGGTTAACGAGACATGGCAAAGATAATGTAGTGGTCAATTTCAAAGGAAGAGCACGTGGTGGGGTGGAAAAATACAAGAAGCCTTGATGGTCAGTAAAGCACTTAGTGTCACACGTTGAAGGGCATGACCATGTGACAAAGGTGGTGAGGACGTGTAGCTCTCCGAGAGGATAAATCATCGCATGAGTCACACTGGTGAAAACATAGGGTATGGGGCGAGCCGTTAGAGGAATCGGCAAATGTAATATAAGGGGGACACATGTTAAGTCCTTAAAGTACGAAGGGGTGTATTTCAATGAAAAGTGGAGAAAATATATGATGTGCCCTAGTACGTGTCGGATTAAGAAGAGAACTCGGTTGATGCCGATAAATTTGTAAAGAGGCTCATCCGAGTTTTAATGTGAAGTGGTTAAGCCAAGGTGGTCGGTGCAGTGAGGAACTCACCAACCGGCTTGTTAGAGAGCTGGTTGGTAACTATAACAACCAAGATATATTTAAACCCCTTCCAAGCATAAATAAACCAAGGACTCTGCCAAAAGACCTATATTATTTTTTACTAAAATATTTTATTAAAATATTATTTTAATTAAAATATTTTATTAAAAAATATTATTAGTAGATGATTAAATTCATTTATTTTTAAAATTTATGAGGTATTGGTGGAATGTTCTCCCAAATGCAATAAAATGATGTAATTATCATGAAGGTCATCATGTGCCCTTAGTCATGCTCTAGAATTTGGGTTTTTCTCCATCCTTTCTCTTAAATTTTTTCTATAAATGTAAGTTGGTTCCAATAGGTTAGAGGGGTTGGATAGTTAGATATCTTAGGAAAGTGCAAATTTTTCAAGAGTCCTCTCTCTTCTGTAATTTGTCCTTATACGTTAAGGAAATTTTAAGCCTCCTTTTCAAGAATGTAATGGCAACCATTGCCTCTTCTGAATGTATGATGCATTGTGCACATTATTGAAGTAATAAAAGTGTGTGTTTTGTGACTAATCTCGGTCCTTTCATCCTTCTATACTTCTTTGTGCCTTTTCTCATGCTTGCAGGTACACTGTGCAAGTTCATGTTTCTATTGTAGGTTCTTGGAGTTATGTGCTTATCAAGTGGTGGAGTATTGCATGCAGTTGAGTTGTGGTGTTTATTCACCCTTCTCAAGTTCATCCTTCTTCATTGGAAGACTGATAGTTTGTCGATCGAGTTTAACAAAGGGAACATGTGCTTCCTAGTTTGTGGTATTTGTACCCTCTCTAAGTTATAGTAGGTGAATTTGACTTGTGGTGCACACACCCTCTTCAAATTAACCCTTCCTAATTCTGGAAACACCCTTTATTTGGTGCATCACCACCCCCTAGTATAGTTTCATTTTTGTAAATATCTCTCCCTAAAACCCATGAAAATGTTAGCATAGGTCTAGATAACCATTTTATTGCACTAGGAGTAGTACAAAACTTAGTTTAGGAAGAGGAAGCCAGCCTTCTCCAGAGGTTCACCTTGAGCCCAAGTACCACAACTTGAGAGGTGATCCCATGTGTCCCAATCACACCGAATGTCCTGTTCACATTCTGGCCATTCGGAGGGTGCAATGATTTGGCGACAACATTTTTGGCATGCCCGATGGGACAAAGTGGTACTTCTCTTCTCACTTACACAAATGAAAGTACCCGGTGACTCTAGATCTCTAGATTCCAAATCTCGTGTGTTAACTTATGCAAAGAATTCAAACAAGAGCTTCTTCAAAGCAAGGAAATTATCAACATATCAAACTTTCCTTGTCTCCTCCAAAGAGAAGAAGAAGAGGCATCTCAACATCAACAGTTGTAGCTTTACCTCATGTAGGGGTCATTCAACTCCTCCATACATAAGGTTTCCTCCACCAAGGAACAATCAACCTCTTGTTGTTATGACATGAAACTAAGTTTTATCCCTTTCAATGCAAGCAATCCTCTTCTGTTGGCACAATGTGACCCTATACCTGTTGTGGCACTCAAAAGTTTACCATTTTACACAGGGGAAACTCACGTTACTCCAGTGGAAAATATTCTTGATGTATCAAAGCATTTGTGCAAGTACATAATATCATGGAGGACAACGTTGTGGTTAGAATTCTTGTTACCTATTTCAAGGGAAAAGCACTTCAATGGTTTCGAGGGTCAAGTTTTGGCACTATAACCACTTGGGATGACTTAGGAGAAAATATCTATAAATATTTTAAAGACAAGAGTGATCACCTATCACTTTTAGAAAAACTCACTACCATGAAGAGAGATCCCCAAGAATACATGAGTGATTTCAACTTCCGATTCCACAGGACCTAGAATAGGATTTCGGCACTCATAAAGACTTCTCCAAATAATACATTTTTGTACTATTTCGAGCCTTGAGCAGGTGATGTAGCAGTTATGATCCAATCCATGGGAGGGACTACATTACTTGATGCCTACGACATTGTCATAAGAGTGGAAAATTCCTTGATTCAGGATAGAAAGATAGCTCCACAACCACCAATGCCATTGTCTCTAGATCTTACAAACAATTAGCCTATCATTGCTCTTATTCTAGCAGCCTCTAATCAACCAGATTAGTCTGCCCCTACCTCTTCAAATGATCTATTTGAAGTCAAGTCACTACTATAAAATTTTGGAAACAAGCTCGTTGCACTCAAAAGGCAACAATTTCAATACAATCGTAGTATCATGATAACTATTCTCCTTTTCAAGGGAACAATAAGCCATAAAATCAAGCTACAAATCAAGTTGTGAATGCCATGCCTTTGAAATTTCAAAACCCTCTTATTGTTAGCTCATCTAGAGCCATAATACCTATCCAAAATAATCTAGTTCAAGACTACAAATGGTTTTATCCTTGTTCTCAACCCCACAATCAAAATATTTGTCCCAATGGAGTTCTTAGCCAGAGGCCCTTATGGTTTAAAGTGTATCTTCCCCTTCAGAGCTAATAGAAAATTCATCTACGCAAGAAACATTAGATCAACCATAGGCACCTAAAGAAACCACTTTGCTAAACTGGAAAGTAGAAGATTTTTTTGGGTTGAATACAGATTCCTCATTAGTGGTAGAAAACACTCATTTCAAAAAGAGAGAAATGAAACCTCAACCTTTCAAATCTGATCAAGCATCCACTTCACGAGGCTCAAACACCTGTTAGCTAAGTTGAGAGGAAAGAAGGCTCTTCAAGAATCACGATACCCAACAAGCACTTTCTAAAAGAGGATCCTAACACCCAAATAAGTTTAAGAAAAGTTGGAGCAATTCCCTTCAACATAGTAGATAGATTAAGAAGACAAACCTGAGCATTACTATGTGGGACACACTCTCAATTCCTTCTCAAATAAATTTGTTGCGAGAGGCTCTACATAGTTTTAGTACAACCGACGGATCATCGGGTAGTGGAGCAAAGTAATTGCTACGAGTTTGTGTCAACTAGAAGGGAAAAGTATTCCCAAATCTAACAAACCACCACCATTCTATATTTCCCTGATCATTGGTAACCACTTGGTACATAATTACATGATCAATTCTAGTGCCAATATCTCGGTCATGCCCAAAAAAATTACAAGATGTACTAGGCATACAATATGTGCTAGTTGTAAGAGGAGTTGTTTAGCTAGATGGCACAATTGTTAAGACTATTGGAGTTATCAAAGGACTTCAACTTACCATCCATGCATGCCCAAGTTTTTCATTCACCTAAGACATATCAGTCATTGATCTTCCTCCTCTCTTCACCATCTACCTATCACGAGATTTCACTGCCAAGATGGGCGGTTATCTATCAGCCGATTGGTCACATATGATTCTCAGGACTCGATACAGAACCAAAGTGACTATAAGGGTGGAACCAATCTTCCATAATCATGTAGAACCCTACACTGCTAGTCCTATAAATGGGAATTACACCATTGGAGATCCGAAAGAAGAAGATGTTGATCATGAACCGACCACTCTCATTGAAGAAGTCCCGTTACTTATGCTAGATGAAGTGGAGATCATCGTCACAATCTCTATGCTAATGTATTGATAGAAGAAGAAGCTAGTTTACTTTGTTAGAAGAAACAAATTTAGGTACATACTACATTCATGAAGAAGATACGATCATACCACAATGGTCAAAAACCAGAAAATTCTAAAAGACTGTGGAAATTGTTCTTTAATGGATATAGAAGTAAGAATGGATCAGTCTTTGGTGTTATATTAATTTCTTGAGAGGGAGATACATACTTCTCATCTTTCTAGTTATAATTCAGTTGCACTAACAATGTTGCTAAATATGAGGCCCTTGTGCAAGGAATTGAGTTAGCCAAAAAGAAGGGAATAAAGGTTTTGACTACTTTTGGAGAAAGTGAGTTAGTTGTTCATCAAGTGAAAGCACACAATGCATCCAAAAATTATCCTTTTGAGATCATGTAAGAACCGAGTGCTGGGACTTGATTGAATATTTTGAAGCTTTTGGAATCCATGTGGTTCCTAGAAATCAAAATTAAGATGAAAATAGGCTTGCTTTATAATTAGCTCACAATACAAGATACCTGTTGATATCATGAAAGAAGGGGAAAAAATTATCAAAATGGTGGTTCGACCTGCAGTCCCTGATAATGTGAGTAACTTGTAAGTGTTTTATAGTGACAAACAAATTGTCCTTTTCCTACAAGAAGAGGAAGTGTAAGGAATGTGCCCTTTTCATGGGAAAGCGGAAGTGTCGGCTCTTCCGCTGCATCTAATTCAAGTGGATCAACCCTTTTTCCAATGGGGGTTGGACTTCATTAGAATGATTAATCCTCCATCTAGTGATAGAAATAAATGGGTCATTACTACAACGAAATATTTTACTTGATGGACAGAGGTGGTAGCATTGAAAGAGAGCAATGAGAAGGTGGTTCTGGATTTCTTGGAAGGCATAATGACAAGGTTTGGCATTCCATTTATAGTCATTTCAAACAACACGATGTATTTTCTTGATATGAAGTTGAGTGAATGGGTTGTTATAAATGGGTTCTACCTCAAGACTTCATCCAATTACTATCTCGTAAGGAAAAAATTGGATGAGTCTAGCAACAAAAACCTCATAAGGATTATTAAGCACATGATGAAAACCAACAAGAGGACTTGGCATACATAGCTTAAGAATACCTTATGGGAAGATCGGATCACACCTAAAATGGCCATCAAAAATTCTCCTTTCGTTCTTGTATATGGAAGAGAATCAAAACTTCTACTCTCCTTGGAGTTACCTTCTTTGGAGTTAGTTCATCAACTTGAATCCATGGAGAATGATTCCTTGTCAATAAGGTTTTCTGAACTCATGGAGTTAGACAAATTGTGAAACAAGGCTATGAAGACTTTGGAGTAACATCAGGCTAAGGTTAGGAAATATTTTGACAAGAAGGTGTCCAAGATGAATTTTTAGGAGGGAGACTTAGTTCTCAAATGGGATGAAGACAGGGCCAAGATAGGCAAGCACGCCAAATTTTCCGTTCTCTGGAGTGGACCATACATCATCACAAGTTGCAAAGAGGTGAATTCATTTCGTCTATCTAGGATCAATGGAGAATAAATACCCATTCATGTGAATGGGATACATTTAAAAGATTGTTTTGAGAAGTGTTCCAACCCTTGTATAGTTTAGTTAGGTGTTTTCCTCCAAGTGCTTATGCACATTATTGTTGTGTGTTCTTTTTCTTTGCATGTGTTGTGCATTGTTGTCACTCTTGCACATTGTAACATCATTTTAAGGTTTTTCAAGAAGATTCAGGTTCAAATTTTCCATAAGAGTTTCATATATTTGCTTCATTCAAAATTTTGCAGTGTTCATGATGCCAAACATTGAACGGTCTCAATATACCTCATGCCTAGCATTCGGGGAATGTTCAAGATCTGATTTGTTTAAAGGGATTTTTGAGATGTGTCAAAGAATATCAAATTAGTTTCAGGATTCCAACATAGAATCCATGCCCAATGGATGAGATAAGGCTACTGGAATCATTCTTAGCAGGCAATCATCCCGAGAGGTCACCAAAAATGTTATCCAATTTTTCCCCTTGGGGAAAAATTGGATAATGGGAGGGGGACTGTTGTGATCTAGTATTGAAAATGATTTCGTGAGACATTCGAATCATGTCAAATATTAGAGGCTCAAGGTCTTCTCAAAGTGCAAAAATTAACCCCACGGGCCCACTTCTATCCAACTCAGGAAAAATGATTAAAATTGATAATTCATTGTTTTAGGGAGGTCTTATTATGTTCACGTTATTTCCCCATTTTCCAAAAATACCCCAAGGGGATCAAAATAAGGATCGAAATCAAACATTGAGGGCACCATAGTCACAAGCTAAAGGTAGCTCGCCATGTAGGTGGAAGAAGCTCGTGGTCGAGTTCGGATGAAAATCGAGTAGCATTGACTAGGGAAATAAAGTAAGGTATGTTAAATGGATCAGGGTGAGCTATTGAAAGGTCAAGTCTAGTTTATCTAGCCGAGTTACTCATTGAGTAAGCTTGACATCGAGAAATGGTGTCACAATGAAAGTTGAGTTCAGAGCTCTGTCGATCAATGTTTGAAGTGGGGAGAAAAATGTTTTCGAAGAGGCAAGTTATGACCTAGCTCGGTCATGGGAAGGCCGAGGCTAACTGGCTCGAGCTTAGTGTTTGGGATGCTTCACAGGAAATGGCTTGATAAGCTATAGGAGAGCGAGATGGCCCAAGGGATTCACACAACCAAAAATCAAGGGAGAGCTCATTTGATTTACTTGCATGGAAATTTAGTGTGAGTTTGTTGAGCTCATTTGGAAACACCTCGGTAACCTCTTGTGAAGAGAAATCAAAGCACGAAGGTAGTGAAACTTGGTGGTGCAAGCTTAGTGTCAATCCTAGTTGGAGAATATGGATGGGAAATGTTCATTATGTAGGTGGTGAATTTGTTAAGCAACATGGCTAAGGGGGAGCTCGATGGAGCTGATATCAATACCACATGCAAAAGATTATGTAGATGTGGAGAGTTTGACATCATTGGAGCATTACAGGATTGAAACAAGCTTTAGAGGAAATTAGGTGAGTTCTCAGAAGAGATCTAGGAGGTGACATAGTGGAATGGGCATGAACACCATGAATAGTAAGACCAAGTTAGAAGTAAAAGCACAGGTGAGCTCGAGATTGTAGAGATCATCAAAAGAGATTTAAGCTTGGATATTATGTGTATAAAGGATGGAAAGCTCGATGCCAATGATTTCATCGAAATATTTGGTGAAATAATGAACGATGGCAAAGTATAGCTCGGTCATGGTGTGGCAAGTTGTGAGAGATTGCTAAAATTTAAGATCAGGCTCATGGAGCTAAACATGCACATCGGTAGTCATAGATGGTTCGGTAAAAAGAAGAGAGAGAATTATACAAGGAAGTCCAACTTGGGGATTTGAAAATACTTGTGTCCAATGGGGGAGTCAGGGCCATTCAACCAAAGTACTGTAATGTTGGATCATGGGAGCCTTCGAGTCTTGAGTTTCAAATTACCACTTCATTGGGTTTGAGTAAATGTTGAGGCAAGTCTATAGCACACATGGTATGACTCAAGGAGCTAGATTGCCAAGGAGGAAAAGGCTCACACTAATTCTACACAATGGTGGAAGAGTGGAGATAGAGATCCAATTTTCGGATTGATATGTGGGTAGAATAGCATCCAAGGTCCGAGTTCTTGTTTTGGATAAGACAGGACTCGAGTCGACGAGCACGTTACTCAAATTAAAAACTTAGTTGAGTCATCATCTAATATGGCAGGTGGTTCAAGGATACTTGGTGGAGTGTGAGACCAAGTTTTAGAAGGGTGAGCCAACCCATTACAAAAGATTCGGTGGAATAAGAGAAGAGCTCACTAGCTAATCAATGTAGTTTGTAGGAAATAGATTGCTTTTAAGCATGGTAGAAAATGTCATACCTTGAGCTTGGGAAGATAAGTGTGTGTAGGAATGAACTAAAATCGTGTAAAAATAGATCTCAAAAAGGATAGGAATTGCACATAATGAAGGACAGTCATAATAGGACAACTAATTTTAGGCTCATCGAGGAAACATGAAACCTTGATGACACAATCGATCAATATAGGGAGCTCATCAATAATTTAATTGCACATGACATGTTTGTATAACTCGGTGTTGTGTAAAAAACTATCTTGAAGGCAAGCTGAAAGAATGACTCGACTAAGGTATTAGTGTGCTCAAAGAAGTAGGAAGCTCATGAGTTCAAGACATGAGGGTCCTGGATGGATTGACTCACATGAATATTTTAGTCATTTTTCATAATTAAGAGGAAAGCTCATGGTAGAGATCGAGCAAAGAGTAGTTTAATCTGGCAATGTCGAAATGTTGACTTGTTTATAGCTAGCCTCTAAGTGTCTAGGTAGATCTCAGAATTAATATTGATGAACAAAAGAAATCGAAAGGTTTTGAGCTCGACACTATGTGAACGCAACACAATGATTTATAAAACAAATGTAGAGCCGCAAGTCGGTTCACATAGAATGTAGCTTGACACGAATAGAAGTGACTTGAGCTCCATCTCTTTCAAGCCAAAAATATCTATGTAGGAATGGGTTGAGTGCTCATCATGAGCTCGGTGGCTCAACTTGTTGAGCGAGTCACTTGTAGGGAGTTTTGGAAAATTCTTGCTCCATTTTTAATCGAGTGGTAAAAATAGTGGTAATCCCCACACTTCGAGCGTTGGCATGGAGAGTTTTTAACCTGTAGTGGAAATAGTGGGAATCGAGGAGATTAGGAGCTAAACGACCAAGTTGTTTTGGAAAACCATAGGTCGGGTTCCATGGCTCGTCGGACCCACCGTGGGAATATGGCGAGAAGTGGGTGATGCAACGAAACTTTCCTGGCGGGAAGGATTCGACATGGAGAGTTGGAGGTAGGACACGTGTGACATGGTAGGATCCCACCAAAATAGCTCGGAAGCATATGAATGGGTGCGTGGAATCTAATTAACTTGTTGTTCGGTTATTTGAAGTTGACCAAGCCATCATAGTTGGTTGACGAGACATGGAAAAGATGATGCGGGGTGGCTTTCAAAGGAAGAGCACGTGGCGGGGTGGAAAAATATAAGAAGACCTAATGCTCAAGATAAAGCACTTAGTGTCACATTGAAGGGCCCAACCATGTAGCAAAGGTGGTGAGGATGTGTATCTCTCTAAGAGGATAAATCATGAATCACTGGTGAAAACAGAGGGTATAGAATGAGCCGTTGGAGGAATCTGGCAAACATAATACATGGGGGATGCATGTTAAGTCCTCAAAGCACGAAGTGATGTATTTCAATGAAAAGTAGAGAAAATAGATGATGTTCCCTAGTATGTGTGGGTTAGGAAGATAAATTTGTTGATCTTTGATAAATTTGTAAAGAGGTTGGTCGAGTTTTAATGTGAAGTGGCTAAGCCAAGGTGGTCGGTGCAGCAAGGAACTCTTTAACCATCTCGCTGGCGAGCTAGTTAGTAATTATAACAACCAAGAAATATTTAAACCCATTTTAAGCATAAAAATACCAGGACTCGCTTAAAAGACCTATATTATTTTTATTAAAAATAATATTAGTAGATGATTAAATTCATTTTTTTAAAAATTTATGAAGTAGTGGTGGAATGTTCTCCCAAATGCAATTAAATGATGTAATTATCATGAAGGTCATCATGTTCCCTTATTCATGCTCTAGAATTTGGGGTTTTCTCCATCCTTTCTCTTGAGTTTTTATATAAATGTAAGTTGGTTCCAACAGTCGAGGGTTAGACAGTTAGATATCTTAGGCAAGTGCAAAATTTTCAAGAGTCCTCTCTCTTTTGCAAGTTGTCCTTGTATGTTAAGGGAAATTTTAAGCCTCCTTTTCAAGACCTGTAATGACAACCATTGCCTCTTACGAATGTATCATGCATTTTGCACGTTGTTGAAGTAATAAAAGTGTGTGTTTTGTGACTAATCTCGATCCTTTCATCCTTTTATACTTCTTTGTGCCTTTTCTCATGCTTGCGGCAGTACACTATGCAAGTTCATGTTTCTATTGCGAGTTCTTGGAGTTACAGTGCTTATCAAGTGGTGGAGTATTGCATCGGTTGAGTTGTGGTTCTCATTCACCCTTCTCAATTTTATCCTTCTTCATTGGAAGACTAATAACTTGTTTGTCGATCAAGTTTAGCAAAGGGAATGTGTGCTTCCTAGTCTCGTGGTATTTTTACCCTCTCTAAGCTATAGTAGGTGAAGATGACTTATGGTGCACACACCCTCTTAAAATAAACCCTTCTGAGTCTGTCAAACACCCTTTATTTGGTGCATCAGCACCCCTAGTATAGTTTTATTTCTTGTAAATGTCTCTCCCTCAAACCCATGAAAATGTTAGCATAGGTCTAGATAACCATTTTATTACACTAGGAGTAGTACAACACTTAGTTTAGGAAGAGGAATCGACCTTCTCTAGAGGTTCACCTCGAGCCCAAGTCCCACATCTTGAGAGGTGATCCCATGTGTCCCAATCACACCTACTTTCCTGTTCACATTCTAGCCAGTCAGAGGGTGTAGTGATTTGGAAACAACATGAAGTAACGAGAAATAAATAAGTGTAGAAAATGCAATAGCATGTGTGCATGAAATATAATAGAATCCCTCCCCCTCTTAAGTGTGATGTAGATGTCCTAGCCTTGTACCTAGATGATGGAGCTATGTGGATGCAAGTGATCTACAACGCAATAGATTGATGTAACTTTAGATGAGTGATAGTATTAAGTGATTCTAGGTCCCTCGTTATGGTCTCATAATTTTATATTTATAAGGTCCTCTTGATCTGGTTTTATAATTAACCCCAAAATGGCCTACCATAAGAAAGATAAGGACCTCAAATGGCTAGAAAGATCCCAAAAAGTGGCGGGAAAGTGCAAAAGGACCGGGATGCCCCTAGTGGGACCGGGGGTGCCCACGGGTTCCATAGTACTAATCCATGCACCCCGACCAAGGCTAAAATGATGTAGGATAATGGAAGTTGATTTGCGTATATGTCTAAATTGCATGATTTTGTGACTACATTTTACCCCCACTTTATGTTAGTGAGTGTAAATATCGATAACATATAGTAGGTAGAGATGTGTACACGATGTACATGAAAAGCATAGTAGTTACGTGTCGAAGGACTAGACAAAGCGTGGAATGACAAAAATATGGAGGATTGTGGAAACTAAAGATGAAAAATGCGCAAAGAAAAAAGTGATGAGAGTGAACCTAGGACGGAATACTTGTGTAAGCATTGCGGTGTGTGATGTACTGCATGGTTAGTAAGGCATGTGCTATCGCACAATGTTGTTGTTAACGCTATCTTTTGTTGTTGTTACCCCATTTGACTTCTTGTTTCTCATACGATTAGACCTGCAAGGAGAAAATGATCAAGTAGTCAAATATGTATGTATGTATGTATGTGTAAAAACACAATGTACAAGACGCATGTATATGAAAGCATGTAAATGTAAAATACATAAATATAAATGGAACATTGTGCACCTGATCCATGTCGAGAAAGAGAGTGTAGAAGGATATCCTGTAACTGTAATTTTTTTGGGTGAGCTCATGCCATAGGCAAAATAAGTGTAGGGAGGAAATGCTCTATGTCGTTTAGGCTCTAACTGCTACCTTGAACTATGTGTGAAGGCATCTCTGTATTTTCCTAGTTTTTTGTGCGATCCGATGCCACTAGGTGAATTAGTGTAGAGAGGAACACCCAATGTAACCTTAAAGCCTAAAATTACTTCGCAAAATGATAAGGACACCATATCCTATAAAAGCCGTTATGTATGGGGTTCGTAGAATTGTCTGAACCCACTCGATGTATATAACTGAACTGAACCGATGTAGAATCTCTGTGTTAATATGTAAAAAATCCCCAAATATTGCCCCCCCTCTTTGGGGGCACATGTGATGTTGTTGATAGGAGAAATATGGCCCAAAGAAGACCAATTGCATGTAAGTTATAACCATGGAAAGTACTTGGTAAAAACCAATGCACACACAAAGGAAGGCTAGCCAAAGATAAGTGTAAACAAACTTGTATGCATATGAAAAACATGTGTAATCTACGCAGATAGTGTAACCTACTAGACAAAGTAGTAATGTAAACACACAAGAAGAAAAATTAATCCACAAAAAGTGGGTTGTAAACATGGGACATCACTCACGATGTCGCAAGACACGCAAGTCCATCATGGCCGTAAACAAGAAAACTAGTGTGCACACCAAACAAAGGGCAAGGCCCGCATATAATAGCAAACAATAAAAGATAATGTAACAAAAATTATGGAAACAAAT
This sequence comes from Taxus wallichiana var. yunnanensis, assembly GCA_018340775.1. Taxonomy (NCBI): domain Eukaryota; kingdom Viridiplantae; phylum Streptophyta; class Pinopsida; order Cupressales; family Taxaceae; genus Taxus; species Taxus wallichiana. Next base: position 816,861,629 of record CM031239.1, read on the forward strand.
ATCCTTGCATAACAAATTTTGCACATGAAGCACCTGTTGGCATGTTAGAAAGATAAATAGTATGTCAAAGGCATGTAGAAACAAGTAATGTAAAGTGCTAAGTACAAAATGAAATAATAACGCTTATGAGAGACAAATGTGGATACCCCATTAAGAAGTGTAGGAAGGGTATAAGGAAAGCATCCATGTTGTGTGTAAGAGACCTGTATCGTAATCAAAACTAGACAAAGGCATGAACGTGCATTTATGTATGATATCGATAAATGACATACAAGTAAGCTAACTAGCATGTGTAATAAAGTGACCATGAACAAGCAAAAGTAAGCAAGAGTATAAACAACCATAATATGTAGTATGTTGTGGATGGATGAAATGGAATGCAATATGAAGTGATAGGATCCACGTGACCCCAAGTGAATGGAAGTGTATGCAATGAGGTTTATTTTGTTTTCCCCATCAGTCGTCAAGAATGAACCGTAAACGAGAGTGCATCATCGGGAAAAATTCAAAGAGTGTGTTGTGGCTAATGCATTGTGAGGAATGTGTATGTGTAGTGATGAGATGTGACCTAATGATGATTTATGTGTGAACCCTTAGGTAAACAATAGAAGACTAGGATGACATATGATGTGTAAATGCGCAAATGTCAAAATTTTGTAGACTAAATGTAGAATGTATGGTGTATGATGCGTGATGTGTGATGAAACACAATGTGTAATTCCTATAGTGTAGTGTGTGGGGTTCATGTATAGTAATCCCTCAACAGTCAAGTGTGAACCGAATCACAAGAGTGTGTCATCGGGTAATGACACTAGAATGTATGATGAGTATGCCTAATGCGAGGATATAAATGTATAAGAATGTAAAGGATGATGAGTGTGACTATGATAAGATGAGATGGGGGAATGTGAAGTGTTATGCCCCCAAAGTATGTGTGAATGAATGACGGTGAAGGACGAAGGTCCTTCATCTGATGTAGGAGATGAAAGTGTATGACCATGCTCTAATAATGGAGGTATGGTAGAAAGACGTTGTAGTGGTGAATGAAGTCTATGTGCATGTGAGGGATGAATGTATGAAGAAGGTCGTGGCATCAAAAATACATCGGTTATGTAGATCTATGTGACGCGAAATGTGAAGGTGAAGAAAATCCGTGTGGGGTAAACCGAGGTGATGATCTATGTCAAGATGTAGTAATAGTCTAAGGAATGGGCCGATATTTATGTGTAGGGATAGTCAAATGATGTTGAGTGTAAACGATGCACGAGAAGGTGAAATAGGAGTAGAGTGTGCTTTTAGTAACATGAAGTGTCACGTCTTTAGAGGAAGTAGGTGGTGTACTAGCTCCTACGTGAGGACACGATGACCGTGGAGTAGATGGAGGGATGCCATCAATAGAAATGACCCAATTGTTTTCAATGAGTTTGAATCATAAATGATTTATAGAAATAATAGATTGAGAGATACAAATCCAATTTAGACCGAGAAGCATATCATAGCCATCAACCGTGTTTCCAACGAGGAAAGGTACAAACATAGTAAAAGGACCGACTGTAACATGTAGTTTGACAACACTAAAGGTTTTATCGTAAGGATTTTCAATTTGCGATGGAGGATAACCAATATCATTAAGAAGTGAAATAAGCATGCACCAATGGGCGTGATGGCTCAACCTTAGTATTGTTGATGGAGGTTAAATTCACATGATAATCGATGTCAAAAAAGAAATTACTTGGTGGTTAAGAAACAATGTTTGCGCAACCAAGAAATGGAGAGCCCCGATGGGGGAGAAGGCCTTTGCATGATAGACATAATTAGCAAAGGAATCAGTCATTTTTGTATCATGTTTTGGTAAGGGGTTATTAAAAATCTTAAGTTTATGATTTTCATTAATAGGTGTAGATGTTGTAGATTCCAAAAGCTCAATTTGACCATTGTCAAGTAGATCCTAAATGAGATGTCGTAACTGGAAACAATGATTAGTGGAATGCCCTATGCATTGATGATAATCACAATAAGAACTGTCATCAAAATTATGCCCTTTTGGTCGAGATGGATCAAGTTGTAGAGGCAATGATAAGGTAATAAGATTACTATCAATGAGTTATGGTAGCAAAACACTTGGAGGGGTACTATACTTAGTAAAATTATGCCTGTATGGTTATGGTTGAAGCTCCCTAGGAGTAGAGACTGAATTCTGATCAAATGTTTTTCCCTCCATGGGTTTAGTTGTAGAAGGCTTAAAGGTGGGTTTGTCTTGAAAAACATGTGGATGATGATGTTTGCTCTTGATATTTAAGTTTTCCTATTGCCAAGAGTTTAGTCTCATGAAGCTTGAGAGTTTGAAAAATTTGATCAAACGAGGAAGAGGTCTCAAAGAGAATGCTCTCTTGAAGTGGTGGTAATAGGCTCTAAATAAATAATTCATGAAGCTCGAGAATCTGCAAGTATGTTAGTCATCTTATCTAAATTGTTTTTGTATTACAAGAAATAATTAGATAAGTGTTTTTGCACCCTTTCTCGAGTTGTGCTAGTTGAGCATATGTGATCTTAGAGACAATGTTTATAATGAAATGTGTGAGAAAGGTGTCACCAAATGTGTGAAAGATACTAATGAATGGATAGGTAGGTCATAGAACCATCGCATCACATAGTCTTGTAAACTACAAGGAAAAATCTTAGTGAGGATGGTGTGATCATCCGCATAGTCAAGACATGCTACGTGGAAAGCTCAAAGATGTTCTTGTGGGTCACCATGGCCTTTAAAAATGGGCAACTTGGGAGAGATGAAGTTAGGTGGAAATGAATAAGCAAAGATAGCTAGTGTGAAAGGGGTATGCAGTAATGAAGTAGAATCTAAATATGGTGATCCTCGAGAAGTAGCAAATTGGAGAGTAGCGAATTTGATTTTACAAATCCTGATATAAAGATGTGAAATCAGGAGTGTTTGAGGAAGAGCCAAGCTGCATATTAGGAGTGTCAGGGTGGGTGATGGGAGTGGTAGTTGTAATAATAGGAGAAGAAACATAAATGGGTGGAGTGGAGACCATGGGAGCTGAAGAAGCCACGATAGAAGTGGAAGCATCATGAGTTCGCTTAGCAGAAATTAAAGCATGCAAGACATGAGGAAGATGAGTAGGGTTTTCACACAAATATTTCTAGAAATCAGTAATAACGTTGAGTTGATCTTGGTCAACATTGGTGTCTTCATCATAGGACTTCTCACTATCAGACGCCTCTATTTTGTGAAGAGGGACATTATTTGAATTATCCAAAGGATTTTCAGTGTGAGCTGCAGAAGTAGGGATATCGGCCATTGGTTTGGAAATCCTATGGGTGAATGAGGGAAACTCACAATATTGAAAATTCCCAAAATGAAAACTATGAGTTACATGCATACAAAGGAGAATCCCAAGGAGAAAGTGTATTCAAAGGTCGGGTTCAAAAATGATGAACTAAAATTAACTATGTAGTATATGGGGATAGTTAATCTAAGATATGAACATCTATAATGAAGTAAATAAATGCGAAAGAAAGTATGTAAATGATCTAAACAATTTGCAAAAGGAAATGATAACCCTAATGTGCAAGAAGGAAGAGGAAAGAACTCAACTGAATATAAGATGCTTTCAGGATAGTGTCACAATGATGAATGGAAAAATAAGAAGCGAGAACGATCGTGTCAAAGTCCTTAAAAGGATGGATATGGAGGATCTAGCTAGACTAGAGTGCCTAGAGAGGGGATGGGGTGCCAACGGGAACTTTGGTCTTCAACTGGGTGCTCTGGTCTATGAAAAATATTTGAAACTGATCCTCACAGGCTGAGATGTAGTCCGAAACCCTCGATGTCCTGTCACATCAAGTTCGTTGTCCCGTGTCGATATCACCAATAATATAAGATGATGAGAAGACCTACAAAATACCAAAAGAAGTATCAAAACCCTAAAAAAATATGCAAATTAATGGGCTAGAATAACATCGATGCCACAATAGTGGGCTTACTAACTAAGTGATGCACTAAATTTTGGACCCAAATGTAGTTTTGGTGAGTGTGTGCATAATGTTCCCTAGGTGATCTTGTGTTAGTTGCACTTTATGAAAACAAGCAAACAATAGCTAAATGTATAAAATGTAATAACATGTGTGTATGGAATAGAATAGAATCCCTCCCCTATGAAGTGTGATGTAGATGTCCTAGCCTTGTGCCTTGATGATGGAGCTATGTGGATGCAAGTGATCTCTAATGCAATAGATGGATACAACTCTAGATGAGTGATAGTAGTAAGTGATGCTAGGTCCCTCATTATGGTCTTATAAATTTATATTTATAAGGTTCTCTTGATCTAATTTTGTAATTAACCCCAAAATGGCCAACCACAAGAAAGATAAAGACCTCAAACAACTAGAAAGAGCCCAAAAATGGTGGGAAAGTACAAAAAGTCCATGGGTGCCCCAAAGTACTAATTTGGGTGCCTCGGTACTAATCTAGGTGCCCCAATCGAGGCTAAAATGATGTGGGATGATAGAAGTTGACTGGGCATATGGGTGTAAGAGGTTGGTAATGAAAAATAAAATAAAACAAGATGGCCAAAAGATGGGGTTAATTAGTAATTTCTTCACTCAAGAACCTTCTAAATAGTAGTATGAGACCAGGATAAATAATTTCTAAAGTGCATGATTTTTTGACTACAAGGAACAAAATTTATCGATGATGACTTAATCTTAGATAGGAGGAAAAATAATCTATAGAAATAGATCCTGCAATTTAGAATTAGTTAGGATATTGTTCATTTTAGTAAGATTAGTCTTATGATGTAGAACATAGTACTAAGGTACTCATTGGGGCCTTGTTTCATTTTATCCATGTCTCGCTTAAGATATTTTAGTTATAATATTAATAGAAAAATATGTTAAAAAAATGATTTCCTAATAGGGTAAAGGATCGTATTGAATGAATAGGAAAATCATAAAACCATTGCAATCCATAACCTTATAAACATACATGAATTTTTTTGTTAACAATGTATTATCGAAAGCAAAATCTAAGCAAGAAACATGAAATAATAATTTTTTTACTATGGATATTAGTTACCAATGAAAAGAGGAATATTATGTAGTCTTATTTTACCTACAAAATCCCAAGCCCCCTAGCACATCACTCAGATAGAACTGAGCGCTCACCCGAAGCGCGCAAGGGTACCAAGTCCCTCTTTTATGTTAGGTTTCTCAAGAATTTAGCATGATCATACAAATATTCCATATTCATAACAGATAATCAAGTATATTGCATAACATAAACTAGATCTAGATCTTAACTATATGCAAGAATATCAAATAATAACCATAATCATATTTACCATATAATATTGTTGAGCAGATGAAATATAGCTCAAGGATGAAAGCGTGGAAAGTTAGGGTGTGTAGGGACATGGTGCGTGGGAAGGCGCGAGAATCATAACAAAACATGAACCTGCCCAAAAACAATCGGAACCAAGACTTAGCCATTTTTGGTATGAGGCTATTTTTGGACATGGAGTGCAGAGCACACAAAGATATGAAGACTTGTAGTTCACATAAGGATATTTTGTGTTTTGCATTAGTTCGAGCACCATGCAGATTCTTAGTCTAATAATAAGATCTATTCTAGGAGTTAACTAATAGAATATCTATTATTATCACTTGCATGTTTTTGTATCCCCTTGTAAAGGTGCATGGCTATTATTAGTATGTATCCTATTTTTGGAAGGTGCGTGGGGTTGAAGGGAAATTTCCCATCCCTTTATATATGTATTGATTTACATGGTTTGGAGAGACCGATTATTGTAGAGTTATGTTGAGGATTTGTTAGCGCACATGACTATGGAAATTGGATCTTGATGTATAAATATTATGTGTTTTATAGTATTGAATATAATCAGGGCCGAATTAAGGTTTCCGAGCGCCCACAGGCAAGACTCGTGAGCAGCACGCGCCCCCTCCCACCGGGACCAACGACCCACCTATATGTGAATGTTTTTAAACAATTATAGACTTAGTATAACTCTTGACACATTTTATTAAAGCTATAAAGGTTTTTTTCTTGCCTTTTCCATAGCAAAACTATCAATGACATCATCATAATTTCTTGGAAGCTCAAATTTACAACTTTACAAGGCAACAACATGGCTTGGAAGCTCAAATTTCTGCCGAGGTTGAAACTCAAATTTATAAACTCGGCGGTTAAACTAATGTTTCTGCAAAATCATGGATTGCAAAAATAAAAGATGGATATGTCATTTGTGACCACTGACTGTAGTCTGTGAGCACGATGTTCAATCTTCTCCAATCCAAAGTCAGGCGGTGAGCGGTGAAGCTCCTTCAAAGAAGGCATATTCAAGTATTGAAGATTTAAATGATAAGATGATTGGAGAGAATGAAAATGAGATTGAGATATACAATTTGTACAGGCGTCTACGTATAATACAATTCGTTTGGAATAGATCAGTGATCACTCGATGAATCATGCACATTACTGACCCACAAGGCCAGGAGATTTGGAGAATAATTCAATAAATGAATTTGAAACCGTAGTCTCACATCTCACATCTCACTATCCAGTTGTCTTAGATCTCTATCTATAATTTTAAACAACGTTGTCATTTGAGTGATCACAATTCATGAATTTGAAACTATAGTCTGTAGTGACAAACCTGGGCATTTAAAATTTAATATCAATTTTTTTTGTAAAATTTTAAACAAAGGTCCTTAGTCAATTTGCCTCAATGCCTAGTGACACCGCCACCGGAAATTTTTTTAGAAAATGTGGCGCCCTCCTTTTTGTGCACCCTAGGCAACTGCCTAGGTTGCCTAAGGTAAGACACGCCCGAATATAATCAATCATATTGGCTAGATATTGATGTTAGATGTGATTAAATATGGTTCTTGCATGGTAAATCTCATTGTAATCATTGTTTACTCCATCTTTCATATGGTTTAGATCTAGATTTGGCTTATGCATTGTGGATTATTTACTATTTGTTATAAATCTAGATATATACATATGCAATCATGCTAACATTTTGGACAAGAAACTCTAAAGAGGGACCTGGTACCCTTGCGTGCTTCGGGTGAGTGCTCAGTTCTAGTTGAGTGATGTGTCAATGCGCCTTGGGTTATTTGCAGTGAATTCTAGGCTACATCATTGGTTTTATTGCCGGGACCTCTTTCTCAGCTGTTTTTAGGATGTTGCATGATGAAGACATACCGATTGACCTTGGCCAATATTGAGGAGTGGTTAGTAGATCTAGAAGAAGAGTATGCTCACGATTCAACACTGGACCTGATTTTAATGCATGCACGTGGGGTTGAGCAGAATTTGTATGATGCATTATATGAGACATTATTTTCTATCTTTCCTATAGAGTTGTACAAGTGGTTGGTTGCTTATGCATCTAAGAGGAATTGGAGGTTTCACACGCTTGTTTGGATGCATGAATAATTCTAGGCCTTGTATGATGCATATCTGATTTAGATGCACTCTGTGGATGTTTGGTTTCATGGTGTTTTGAACAACTATATTCTTGAGTACGTATTTTTGACTTACTCTTGCCCAGAGGTTGTTGAGTTTCAATTTTTGCATGAACCCAGAGGATCGTATTTACACGGTATCCCACTAGCGATCAAGATCCTGATTATAACCCGTGGATTTGGAATAGAAGCGGATGGATAAATAAACCCCACTACGTGTGGGGGTAGGAGTAGGTTTGGTAAATATGGAAAACCTAGTGGTAGAAAGGCAAAGGGAAGAAAGGTGGCTTAAGTTCAATGAGGTGCGTGAGAGGGATATCTGAAGCAATAAGATATCATGGAAAGAATGGCATTATAGAGAGAGATGGATCATGAAGGATTTGAAGCTCAAGTAGAAGATGTGGAGCTAAAGCATTTGGAACTCCCCCATTTGGGAAAGCATGGTAGGGAACCCTCTTCAACTTCGATAAATGCATGTATGAAGAAAAAATGTGGACCACAGTGCGTGTTTGAACCTACTGGTGACTCCGGCCCTTGCGCTTGGTTTTCTAGATTCTACAATAGTTAACAACAAGTAAGCTAGTGTGATAATTAGAGTTTTGGTAGATATAGTTAATTTTTAGTCAAGCTCCCGAGTTAATCAGGGAGCTTATTCATCTATGGCGTAATCATCTACTTTATTTGGTGGACCTCTTGGAGGTATTTTTTTAGTGCATCGTCAACACGTAACGTAGGCGCAAAGAACCTTGACATCACATTTGGAAGTAGTGCAACTTCATAGACTATGGGCATTCAGTTTAGCACAAATTTGGAACATAGGAAAGTGTATCTTTCGGTCCATTACCTATTAGAGGTTGTTGATCGGGAGAATGAGGTGGCTTGGGTGTTGGCAGATCTGGAGGCGGTGGAGATACGGGAGGTTTTGGATATGGTGGGTAAGGGCCGCACCAACCTCAAAAAAATTTACATGGAGATGTCTTTCTATATTCTAGAGTATAGGGTCATTAAATATGCGGTTGAGCATGTGTATATGTGTGAGATATTGTGGTGTGCAAAGGGGATTACATCTCCAGAGTGTAAGGAAAGTTAGTTAATAACTACATCGAGGGACGCGTGCACAACTAGTACAAAAGTTTGATCCTGATCAGACTTGTGTCGATTATACAATGTCTCTGCGAGATGCTTTCTTAAAGTAATTTTATATCCCTGAGTTCGAGAAGAAAATAATAAGTGCACTCAAATAAATTAATTACGACACTACTAAAAGCATTTGGGAATATGATGCTCGATTCAAGACTCTCTGTCTAATTTATCTTATGACATCCACACAAGTCAACATGCACAATGGTTCATTGGATGAATGATAAAAAAATAGGAGGGCACTTTCACACAAGAATTTTCTGAGATCCACACGGGGCACTTGAGGTAGCTCTATGTGCTAAGGTAATAAGAAGTGTGGACAAAGGAGTGAGCCTATTCTTGGTAGCTCAAATTACAAAAATGTGAAACATTGGATAAATTATCGCTAATTCAGCACATGAAACACACATTGAATCTAGTGTACTGATTGTGAAGTAGAAGGGCATACTAAGGATAGTTTCCCTCGGGAATTAGTGTGATCCTTGTTCTTTGGATTGTGAGATATGTCACTTAGACCATAGTTTAAGCCGGTGCCCATTATTGCAATGTGTGATAAGAAAGAATGTGTCTAGTTACTGTAAGATTTGTAGGTCCTTGACTCATAATACTAAATATTTTTGATTGATTGATCAGATCTATGATGCCATTGATATTGGCATATGATAGATTAGTGTTAAAAATAATTATAAGGAAAAGGGAGAGCATCATGACTACAATCACGGTGAGGGGCATTCAGATGGCAGCCATGGTAGAGGTTGAGGTTGCAGAGGTGGATTAAAAGGTCGAGGTCGTGGGGGTGGAAGGAGTGATTTCACTTGTGGGACTTATTATACATGTGGATCTCTTGATCGCTACGGGTGAAAATTTCCATAGAATATTGTATGTTATTTTTGTGAAAAGAATCATACTTATGAAGAATTCCCGAACTTGTATGAACATTTAAGAAAGAAACATAACAAGAAAATAAGGGCGCAAGAATGGTTAGAGTACAACACACCATGGAATACAAAGGGATGCCAAAATTAGTGCCGGATCGAGTTGGTACCTGTAAATATTACTACACACACCGAGGATACACGCTCCAAGGAATCTCTACAACAAAAGCCTACCATTACTAAAGAGGAAGTCTTGCATACCAAGTATCCAGACCATATGCATTAGAAGGAGGTTTATCAAGAAACCATGGTGGTAATTTTGAATTTACATGGTGAGATATAATGTTTGAAGGAATAGTCGCGGAAGTTGGAACAAAAGAAAGCTATTGATCTCCATCAGATAGATGTTAATGATTTGAAAGAGGTTTGCAAGATGTTGCACCAAGAGAATATTATTACTTTACTAGGAGCTGGTTGAAGTGAAACACTCTACGCCTTTGGGAATGAGAATGAGAGACAAATTTTGCATGCTAATATTCCTCTAGATAGTTTGGATTATGACAAGGAGATTACTCTAAATGTTGTTGTTGTTGGTTGGCTTTTGAGTAACATCTTGATTGCCACAGGTGAAAAAGTAAATGTACTCACCTTGGATGCATTGGTTTAGATGGGAAGATCTCCATTACAACCATCTTCCAATGTGCTATTCATGGAAAATTAGACTAAGGCAACACCCATTGGAATTTTAAAAGATGCATCCATTACTATATAAATGGCCAAGTTCATTAGGGACTTTGAGGTCTTAGCGCTTATAGAAACAACCAATTTTTCCGCATTACTTGGATGCCCTTGGTGCTATGAAAACAACACTAACCTGCACTTAAATAAGGGAATATCAGCTTTGAGAACAAATAAGAATGTGTCATCATACCTTTGACATATGGGAAATCTACGCCTTATGTAGAGCCCTTAAGTGAAGAAGACTTGAATAGAATTTACGTGCGTACCATTTGAGATCCGAAAGTTCTTGAGCCATCAAAAGAAGGAGTTCTCTAGTGGGATGATGCACAATCCATGAGTGATACTACAAGTGTTGCATGTGACAATTGGGCACACAAAACTTATGAAATGGTTGGGCATGAAGTATGAAGTTTAAGCTGTGCGTGTCAAGAAGCCACACAAGATCAAACATTTGGGCAGTAGCTAGGTACCAAAGTACATAGGCGAGGAAAATCCAGAAGTATTATTGCTTGCTATGGAAGTTCAATGGGAATGCCAGGTGGAAAGAAGGAACATGTTAGTATATACTACGTGCGGGATGGCAATGCACTGGTGGATGGTTCTCAGGGACAATATTTTGGAGTGGAGAGAAATAAGGATTGCTTTATCTGCTTGGTTTCTAAGAAGAAATGAACCTACTCATATTCGAGCATTTCATGTTAATGATCCTATTAAGAACCATGTTCAGTAGTGTGAGAGACTCTAGATGGTGGGGTAGGAAGCTTTACCACTTCTTTGTGGGTACACAAGTTTTATTTCACCTTGCAAGGTTGCACACGCACATGGTATGTCTACGCATAATTGAATACGATGACTATAAATTGGCGGGATATCTCTGAAGGTATGACTCATACCTTTGATTAATTTTATTCTAAACCTCCGATGAATGAGGAATTGTAGGTTATGAAACTCTTAACTATGGGAGATAGTGCAAAAGCTAAAGAGTTACTTCAAGAGTTGTTAGGAGAATCAGACCTAGTGGTGCACTTTGAAGAGGAAGAATCAAATGTTGAACAACTTGGGTGTGCTTGTTTAGAAAGAGAAAAGGGTAAGATGATCTACATGGTTGATGATGAAGAGTAGGGAACATAAAGACCAAGAAAGTGAACATTGGAATGGATGCTAAACCATACAGAGGGTATGCATGAAGTCTTAAAAAATTAAGATAAGAAGGCGCACGCCTACCATAAGCCCATGAAGACCAAGAAAGTGAACATTGGAATGGATGCTAAACCCAAGGAAGCCATTATTGGAGATTACTGGTCTGACTCTAAAGTTGCTAAAATCATTGAGTTATTGTGTGACTTTCAGGACTTGTTCCCTAGAGAATATCATGAGATGAATGGAATGCATGAATCATTGGGAGAGATGAAGATAAATTTGAAGGAAGGTGCGCACCTAGTTCGAGAAGATACCTTACATGATGAATCTGAACTTGCGTGTGAAGGTAAAAGAAGAAATTGACAAAATATTAATTTCTGGAATCTTTGTGCCAATTAAGGAATCAGAATGGGTGAGTCCTATGGTGATCAACATCAAGAAAGATGGTAGAATCGATATTTGTGTGATTACAGGGAGTTAAATGCTACATGTGTGATTGATCCCTTTCCCACACCATTTACTGAGGAAATCTTGGAAGGCATTGTAGGGCATGAAATATACTCCTTCACTGATGGATTCTCTGGATATCATCAGGTAAGGATAGTTGAAGAAGATCAAGAGAAGAAAAATTTCACCACCGAGTGGGGAAGTTTTGCATACATGGTTATGCCCTTTGGATTAAAGAATGCACCTACAATATTTTCGCGCATAGTGGTACAAGTGTTCCAGGATTTTATTCATAAGTTCTTGCAGGTGTATCTGGATGATTGGATAATCTATAGGCTCGTGAAAGATCACTGTGATAATTTGAGGCTGATGTTTGAGAGGTTTCGGAGTTGAGCGTATCCTTGAACATTAAGAAGTGTATATTTGTCACACCCTTTGGAATTTTCTGGGACATATCATCTATAAAGAAGGTATTGTAGTGGATAATGATAAGGTAGCTGTTATTTTGGGCTTAGAAGAGCCTACTAGCTAGAGTGAGGTGCGTGGTTTCTTGGGGCCCTTTGGTTATTACAATTTTTTTATAAAGGGATATGCAAGATCAATGTGCCCTTAGAAGAATTACTCAAGGGAAAAGGAAATTTCTATTGGGGTGAGGCAAAACAGGTGCATTTGGCGACTGAAGGAAAGGCTTACTACAATGCTTATTTTTCACTTTCCTTCATGGTCCAAGCCTTTTCATGTTCATGTAGATGTCTCTGGCATGGCCATTGGTGCCGTATTAGATCATCCTGGTGAAGGGATTTTGATCATCCTATTTGCTTTGCTAGCAGATAGTTGACTCCAACATAACATAATTATATAACGACAGAGTGCGAGGCCTTGTCTATGTTTTACGCACTCCATAAGTTTTGAAAGCATTTTCTTGCTACCCCATTCATCTTTTATATAGATCACATGGCACTAAATTACTTAGTAAATAAGCCTATTTTGCAAGGGTGCATATGCCATTGGGTACTATTCTTTCAGGAATTCAATTTTACGGTGGTGGTTAAGCTTGATAAGAGAAATTATGGTCTAGACCATTTATCAAGGATTCAATTAGGGGAGGAGGTGCAAAGCATTGAGGACACAATGCCGGATCTCGGTATTTAGGTTTTCTTTTTACCCCCATGCATTAAGGACACATGGGGGATATTGTTGTCTTTTTACACACATGTGCGGCACCCGAGGGAATGAAGGCCCTATAAAAGATACAACTTGTTATTCATGTCACGCCTTATATGTTGATCAATGGAGACTTATACAAGTTAGGCCATGATGAATTTTTGTGTCATTGTGTACTTGAGCATGAGTGAGAAGCAATCATGGTAGAGGCTCATGATGATATTACAGGTGGACACTATGCGAGGATGCCACCGCGTGCAAGATTCTACTAGTTGGTCTATGGTGGGAAACATTATACAAGGATTGTAAAGCATATTGTAAGGCATGTGACCATTTTCAGCACCTTAGAAAGCCCTGGGAAACAAGATGAAATGCCTTTGAGACCTATTACTAGTGCAAAACCATTTGAGAAGTGGGAAATTGACTTTTTGGGCCCTATTTCCCCAACCATGTGCAGGACATGATCACACTATATTATAACTTGTACATATTATCTTACAAGGTGGGAAGAAGTGGTGCCTACAAAGGATTGCACTATAGCTACAATAACAAGGTTTATATGGGAAAATATTATTAGCAGATATGGTTTCCCTTTAATTTTAACAAGTGATAGGGGCACTCATTTCCTTAATGAGACTATCAAAATATTTTTGGATGAATTTATGGTTACACACCATAGAATAACCCTTATCACCCTTGGGAAAATGGAACTACTGAGGATTTTAACAAGATTTTAAGCCATACCTTGACCAAAATTTGTGATGTTGGAAGGAGAGATTGGGCTAACAAGGTTTCGTAGTAATTTGGGCTTATAGACAACCTACAAGAGGTTGAATAAAACAACACCATTTCAATTAGTGTTTCGTGTAGAGGAAATTATCCCGTGGAATTCATGTTACCTTATTTTGTATTGTGCATGTAGGAGGTATGGCTGATGAGAAAGCATTGGAAGAACACATTAACAAATTTATGTGGCTATATGAAAGGCGTGTTATAGCAAGATGGATTTAGAAGCAAGAAAAAGCTAGGCATAAGGCATGGCATGACATGCACATCAAGGATAAGAAGCTTGAGGTTGGGAAAATGGTACTTCTGTATGATTCAAAGTTTTTATGCCACCCAGAAAGCTTAAGGTGCATTGGTTGGGACTGTATGTTATAACTTATATACTTGATTCATGCACTTTCCAGTTAGAGGTGCTAGATGGAACACAATTTCCTAGTTACTTCAACGGGAGTAGGCTAAAGCCCTACTATAAATAAGTCTTCTTGGTGTTTGTAATAAGGTAGTATGGCCATTTAAATTAGGTTTCCCCATTTTCATTATGTGTGTTTCCTTCATCCTTGCTATGCTTTGTCAATTTAGTTTGGTGTTTTGTGTTATAAGTGTGTTTGCACCTAGAAGTTGATTACAATTTAAGTGTTTTTATGTGTAGAGGACTGCACATACCCTTAGTATGGGTTGGTTTATATACAAGGTTCATTACCAAGTTGAATATAGTTGATTTTCATCTAAAGATGGGTATGCATAAGGAAAATTTTGTGCAAGTGCTTTTTGGAAGGGTGTAGATAGAAAAAAATACTCCTAAATGAAGACCATAGATGGAGAAATGGACACACAATATAACGTGAGGTAGGTTGCAACAATGGAAACTACTTGGAAGAAGGAACAATGGAGAAGTAATTTAGCGTATGGGGGTGCGCGGAAGGAGGTGTGTGGCCTAAAAGTATAAGGAACACCAGAAGGTTATGATTGTGGCACATAGATGAACAATGTGAAAAAGTGGACGAACGATAAATTAATGTTGGGATCTATGGTAAGTGGAGGAGCAATAAATGTGATAAATTTTTCAAAATCTATATAAGGAAGGGTTGTGAGGCCATTTTTACCTTTGTGATTACGAATTTTTGAGCGAGTTGTTACAAGTGAGCTAGCAAAGATGGTGGTAAAGTGCAAAGAGCTACAAACCAGGTGGTGATATCAGATTTATGCATGGGATTGACTTGTGCTCCTTTTGGAAAAGAGTTTGAGCAAAGTAGAGGTGTGCGGGAGGAGAAATCAAGAGCTAGGGTTTGGATTGAAGCTAGGGCACGTGGTTTCAAGCTAGGGCATGCGGATTGAAATTATAGAGCTTAGAAGAGGTAAAAAGATAACACCTTTTTAGTTGTTATGGCACCCAAATGAGCACCTAGAGCTGGTACAAGGAGAAGAAGAAAAAGGAAGCTGAAATCAAAGTGGAAGATACCCTCGAGAGCATATTTTCTAAAATGCAGTACCTAAAAGAGGTTCTCATGGGTTGTGACTGGGATTCACACATTCTTCATTGTAAGGTCAATGAATACAATCATATGAACAAGGATACTGAGGATAATCTTGAGAAATTACTTGTAATAAAGACCAATAAGAGAATAGCCGATGATATGGTAGTCTACGATGACGTGGGTGAAAAATTGTTGACCAAGGTAGGAGTCTTGTAGTTGTATGAGCTTCCGTACTTTGGAAAACCTGAAAAGCTATATCAATGGCTTATGAGTAGAGTCCATGAGGACTTATTCTATTTTTTGGGTGTCAAATGAGGATCACTGTGCCTTTGATTGCAAGTTTGATAGGGCTGAGGAGTTCAGGTGTTGATCTTAGTAGTGACCTCACTGATAAGGAGGCCATATAAAAGATGAAGAAAGAGCTTAGGTACACCAAAGGAGGGCACGAGATGGACATCCCTAAGTTACAAAAGTATCCAGTCATTTAGGAAACAACCCATCTTCATGTTACGTGCAAGATGATAGAAGGTTTTGTATACAACTTGTCAAATTTCATTGCTGAGATAATCATTGAAAAAGTGCAGGAAGGTGAGAAAAATTGTTTTGGTGTTATACTTCTATCATTGGTTTTTTTCAAAATTGGGGTACCCGATGGGCGACAAGATAATGTATGGTAGTTTCTTGACACAAAGAAGTCCTTGGTAGAAAGATTTTCCAAGTATACTTGTGATGGATCAATGAGTGGACCATTCAAGCAAAGGGTAGAAATGTGGTATGAGCACTTGCGCCTTGTGTTTGAGGAGGAGTGGAGAATACGAAGGATCTTCCGGTGGTAGTAGGAAAATAAGTCCAAGTTTGTAGTGTGCTAACACTTTTACATTGGGCACTTTGGGATGAAGGATGGAAAATGGAGCCCTTGGTGCAAGTTTCCATACGCCTTCACAATGCATTATTTCTAGGCATTTGTACATAGGTTCTCAGACACATGTAGACTAGTGTTTAATGTTGATAAGGTGGATTGTGACTACCACACACTGAGGAAGTCTTACGTGTATCCAGGTAAGACTGCTTACATTGAAAGAATGATATCTAGATGACATTAATATGAAGGTTGTAAGTTTGGCTATCGAGAAGTTGGGTGCGGCCCTTATATATATATATATATATATATATATATATATATATATTTGAAGCCTAAGCTACAAAATGGAAAGTATCTGGAGAATGATTTCAAAATTATAGGACTACCTAAGGGGAAGCATACAGTAGGCACCTTGGAAGAAGAGGAACCAACCTCACCTTTGATTTAAGAATAAGAAGAAGAGGAACTACATGAAGATAATGGTGGTTTAGAACATAGGGGTCATAGGTAACCTACTGATGAGAAGGAAAGTGAGCGCGCAAATAATCCTTTGCTAAAACAAGAAGAGGAGGTATTAGAGATAGGTGTGTTGGAGGTAGATGCGGAATAGGCGCTAAGGAGAAATAATTCAAAGGGGTGTTTAGAAGAACAAGGCATGATAGGGTTATCACAACCATTAAGAAGGTCACCTCAGATTTTGCTGCAGAAAGCAAATCAAGAGAAGAAGAGAAGGCACAAGCTAAATCTTAAGTACGAAGAGGAGGATGAGTCCGGAGAAATCATGCTAGGTACACCAGTGTAGCCTAAGGATACAGAGGAGCCTCGTGATGAGGAGATGAAGAATGATGAGGAGGGGCTGAAAGAAACAAAAGTAGAAAAGGGTGAAGGCCCAATTTTGGATTCATTTGCTTAGGTTCCTCAAGGAAAATTAACAAGGGATGAGAAAGAAGGAAAAGACTATGTGACTCCTGTGGTTGGATATGTGGATGACACCAGAAAGATCATACGTGCATGTTTCCAAGTATTGTGGAACTAAAGGACTTATATGGTTGGAAGTTGAAGGATGTGAATATGGAAAACGCATGCACCCGAAAGTAGTTATCATGGTTAATGCAGAATCATATGGATTTGCTCGACTTTGATGTATGTGAAGAGTCATGAATTTCACACTGAGAATGAAAAAGGTACCCCACGTTTGACACGTGAATGTTAAGCCAATTATGATATTAGATGAACAAGTAAGCAATTCCTTGGTAAAGGTATCTACAGAGGTTATTCACAGGAACATAGACAAAGTGAAAACCATTAGGGTGTTGATGGAGGATGAAAATAAGGATAGGGATGTAGAAATAAAGCACCTCACAATAGAAAAGGAAAGGGATGAGGCAAAAATAGAAGCCTTGATCAAGTATGGCCGAGGAGATTAGTGACAATATTCTTAAGGTACAACCACATATGGAATCTCAAATTCGAAAAAATTTCCTTCATAATGCACTATATACACACACTTGTAAAACTAGTCATAAATGAAGGGCCCGTGTGTATGCCCACACCAAAAGATCCTATAGAGGAAGCAACAAGGGCTAAGGCCACCATTTCTAGAAATATTGCTAGTTATGAATCCTTGCTACAGGCCTTGAGGGATGAGCTTAAAAAGGTTGATCAAGCTCATGAACATGTGTGTGGTGCTAGATGCAATAATTAGGACAAGGACTATTGAAGAAGATAATGAGGTTCAAAAGGCGATGAAGGATGAGACACTCATGCATGTGGATAGACTTGCTCTGGTAAAAGAAAAGTGTGAAGCCCTCATAGCAGCCCAAGATCCACAGAGAGAGGATAAATGAATTTGGGAAGCTTATTGCATAGAAGATGGATTTTATGGAGGGTGGCTAATGTTATTAGGGTTCTACAGAATGAGAAAGAGAAAATAAATTAGGATGAATTGGATGCCATTGTGATAGACATCCTAGATAAGATAGGTGAGGCACCGACCGATTGGTAGGCCTTGGAGGAGGTTAAAAATGAGTATCCAGAATTGATCCTGTTAGTAGAGGAGCAGAGCGTCGAGTGACACTTCATTCTTTTTTATCAAGTACTTTGTTATTCCTTTATTCCTTATTCTTTATTCTTAGAGAGATAATTTGGTTACTCATTACCGAGGGCAGAAATGAAATTAGTGTGGGGTAATGCTAAGCATATGAAATATAGCTCAAGGATGAAAGCGTGGAAGGTTTGGGCGTGTAAGAACAGGGCGTGCGGGAAGGTGCGAAATCATAGCAAAACATGAGCGTGCCCGAAACATCCAGAATCAAGACTCATCCATATTTAGTATGAGGCTATTTTGGACATGGAGTGAGAAGCACACAAAGATACGAAGACTTGCGCAAGGATATTTTGAGTTTTACATCAGTTCAAGTGCCATGCATATTCTTAGTCTACTAATAGGATCTATTCTAGGAGTTAACTAATAGAAGATCTATTATTAGCACTTGCATGCTTTGTATCCTCTTATAAAGGTGTATGGCTATTATTAGTATGTATCTGATTTTTGGAAGGTGCATAGGGGTGAAGGGAAATTCCCCATCACTATATATATGTATTGATTTGCACGGTTTGGAGAGATTGATTATTGTAAAGTCATGTTGTGGATTTGTTAGCGCACAAGACTATGAAAACCATATCTTGATGTATGAAGCTTCTGTGTTTTACAATATTTAATGTAATGGATCATATTGGCTTGATATTGGTGTTAGATGTGAGTGAATATGGTTCTTGCATGGTAAATCTCATTATAATAATTGTTTATTCAATCTTTCATATGGTTTTAGATCTAGATATGGATTATGCATTATGGATTATTTACTTTCTATTATAAATATGGATATATGTATAGGCAATCATGCTAACATTCTAGACAAGCAACTATAAAGAAGGACTGGTACCCTTGCGCTCTTTGGGTGAGTGCTCGGTTTTGGTGAGTGATGTGCTAGCTCACCTTGGGTTATTTGCAGTGAATATAAGTCTACATAAAATATCCATGCTCAGTTAAGTCAAAAACCAATATCCAACCACAAAGGTCCATTATATTAATTATTGTAAAACTCATAAGCTTCATACATATATAATATAGTCACCATGAGTCACGCGCGCTGATAAATCTGCAACATAACTCTACTAAAACATGGATGATGATCCCTAAACCATGCAAATCAACACACACACACACACACACACACACACACACACACACACACACACACACACACACACAACACACACACACACACACACACACACACACACAGGGGGTGGGGACTTTCCCTTCACCACCCATGCATCCTCAAAATAGGCTGCATGCTAAGAATAGCCATGCACCCTTACATGATAAATACAAAATCATGCAAGCTTTCCTAATAATAGATCTACTATAGTTAACTCTTCGTTCAGATCCTATTATTAGCTCAAAACTTATGCATGTCACTTGGTCTTATTCTTATCCAAAAATATAACTTTCTTGAATTTCAAGTCTCCGTGTTTTATTCTTATCTTGAAAAAATTTCCAACTCTTCATCTCCTAGTTCTATCAAAATGTGGCTAAGTCCTTGAACATGTTTGGCACGGGGTGAACCCTTACGCGCATGCTCTGTAATAATCCCATGCGTGCCTTCACGCTAACCCATGTGAATCAAGATCCTTTGTGCCACCCATACTTAACATATTTTAGGGGTTCAATATTACCCCACACTAGCTAGATTATTGCCCATGGAAATTCTTCGTTCATCAGGTCCAAAAATCCAAGAAGAAGAATACAAGTTCCAAAATGGAAAAATTACAAAATGAGTAGTACACACATAGGAACTAAGGTTCTTGGAAAACCTCAAAAAATTCTGTATCTACTTCACCTACTAGCTTCTTCCATTATTCCAATTCTTTTAGGGCCTTACACGGTTCTACCTCAAAATCCACGGCACTTGGTCAAGTGTCAATTCATCCACCTTGCTTTTTAGCTCTTTCATCACCACCTCTATTTTCATGCAAGTGCCATCAATATTATCCATGTGTTCTAGTATAGAGCTCTGGAACTCACTAATTATTTTCTCAAGCATCACACACTTTGCCTTAACATTATCTTTCCGAGTTGTGGTATCCAACACTACCTGAGTGTGCTTCTATTTTATTGGTTGGGGTCCTCTCTTGAATGGACTTTAGAGTTGCTTCCTCTTCAACCAACCTTGCATCAATATATAATTCACAATTCCTGCACCTATTAAATCCAATATTTGCCTTTGTATTTGCTTCCTTGAGTTGGGTGAGCAAGTCCTCCATCTCAGTGATCCTGGCCTCTACTGCAATCTTGTTATTCTTCTTTTCCTCAAGTAATCTCCTCCTTTGTAGGCCCCGTGCATTTGATGTTGACCAGAACCATGTCAACAGGTCCTCTAAATATTCCATCTCATCCCCATAGTCTGTCTAGTCGGCTTACTAATGAACGACACTACCCCAATATTTTCTTCAATAGCATGCCAAATTTTTCATTAGCCTCTTTGGTTCTACCCCTGTTCTCCCCCCGCAACACCCATTGTATTCACTCTATCTCTTATTCCTTCTCCTTCCTGTCATCCATAAGGGTGTGTACTATAGCGCTCAAGTCCAAATTCCTTTTCACCACTTCTAAAGCCAATTTTTTAAAGGTGTTGCATGTCTATTCATCTGCAAGTGGTTAGTATCAATACCATTATACTTTTTTCTAGGATTTTTCTGTAAAATCATTGTCTTGATCGCATGCTCACTTACTTCTAACTCGGATCCTCTACGTGCGAGTAAAAATTCCAAGTCAACATCTTCTTTTTCTAGACACTCCTCCCTCTAGGTCTAATAGCTCCCAAGCATGTAATATATCCATAGGAAGACTACTCTAGAAGAACGTGTGCAACACTTTCTTTAGGTCATCAACAAAATCCATATGTGGTGACCTTGGGGTCCACCATTTCCTATGTGCCTTCATATTTGATCCTTTTTTCTTTGAGGTAGGGATACTTTGGTACCTATTCCTAGTATTTTCTTCTCCTTAATCATAAAGGACACCCTTATCCTTATCATTGTAGCATGTCTTGGTGAAATATGCTATACTTCATATGCATCTACCGCTTTACACTTCTCGCGCACCTCGACTTCCACCTTTTCTTTCTCTTTAGCTCTTCTCTTAGCCTATTCCTCAAATTATTGCTCAAGTTCTTCCCTGAACGCAAGTATAGTATTCTTCACCTTTAGTCTCGGTCTCGAGTCTTTTTCTATAGACATTTTAAACTATAGTACACTTCTCCCGATGTTGCTCCCTACCATCTTGTTGTGAGGTTCCGTGCCATCACCTGCTACCTCTGTGTGTGTAATAATTTCTCTTACAAGAAGTATATAATTTCCCGTCACTTTCTTCTATCTCCTCTTCATCTGTTGCCCACTACTGTACCACCTTTATGGGAGGTATCGATGCTTCTCTAGGTTTAGGGAAAGTGGAATTTGTAACTTCTAACTCAACCTCCCTTGTGTCTTGGGGTGCGGTTGAACAAACATTCTATGGATAAAGAATTTAATGGTTACATTAATATGGGTGAATATCTAAGAATTGGGCTCCAATAATTCAAGGTATGTAGGCCTAGAGTCATACCTATAAGTGGTGCAAAGAGTGTGTACATCAGAATCCACCTTATCCACATCATAGGTCAATTTTTGTGCATCCTTTAGCATGTTGATGGAGCAATTCAAATATTTTGCTATGAATGGGAGTTTGCACCATGGCCCCATCTCTCCATTCACTTGTTTGAACCTTACAAGACTGAAGTGTTGCATTACTGCAAACTTCACTTGGTCCCCAACCACTGTAGGGAGCTCGCACGGAATGCACCATTCATTCTCAAAGGCCTCATGTAGTTTGTCATACCATTTATCAACTCATGCCTTGTATGCATTTTGAATGTTGCCATTGTAAGTGAATCCTACAAATTACATGGTAGGCGAGGGATCTACTGGTGGGTAAACCCACACATTCCCATCAGGTCCATCTGGGACACCTATCTCCCAAAATACTATCAAAAGAAGGATGGAACCCCATGTGATTTTTTCTCCTTCATTTGCAACCATGCCTCCTCTATGATGTTGTTTGCAACATACTGAGCCAAGTTGTAATGCACCCTCTTTGAGATTCTATAAGCTACGTATAGAAACCTCTTATTAATATATGTCTAGCAATATGATGTGCCCAACTTATAACTCATGAGTTGGGAAGCAACCCTAAGTGCCAGATCATTCAAATCCTTAATGGTTTGTGCCCTACCTCCCTTCTCATAGTTTAGTTTCTTGAAAAGCTCCTCAATTTTAGTTGTGGCCTTCAAATCCAAGGAGACATCCTCACCTTGTAACCCATCCAACCAATTGTCTTGTGAGGTGCATCCTTCTCCTGTGAAGTAGAAGAATTCCTTGTATACCGTGACATCAACCACTGAAAAAAATGTGTGGGTTTGGTGAAGAATGGAAGCTCCCACAACTGCAAAACACCAGTTTTTCCCAACTCTCTTTGTATCGAGTAGTCAATTAGAGGGTTTACCACCTCATCTACCCATGGAAGTTTCTTTATTAGGTCTTCCCTCATCTTCTTTTCATTCTCCTCCATCCGGTGGTTAAACTTGCTAATTTTACAGTGAGTGAGATTTGATTTCCACAACTCCACCCGTACCACACCCAGAGGGTATTGCATTTTAGAATATATTTCTTCTAGGGGCTCTCTGCTATGACCTTAGGCCTCTTTGTGTGTAAATTTCTTTGTTTTGGTTCCATTTCACTTCCCTTTACGTGCCCTAGGTGTTTTGTACTCCGATCCTTCTCTACCCAAGCATGGAAAATTTTAACTGCTATAATTATATGCAACCTTCGTTGTTCCATTGGTAATTCCAAATCAATTCCTCACAATGATCTCTACATAACCCATAAACAATGATGTGCCCCTTTCAACTCATGATAGCCTCTAGGAAATAAGTCCTAGAAGTTACACAACAATTCAATTATCTTAGAAACCTCTGAGTCAGACCAATAATATCCAATGATGGCCTCCTTAGGTTCAACATATGTCCCAATGTTGACCTTATTCATTTTCATAGGCTCATGGTACATGTGCACCTTCTCATTTGCAATGTCTAAGATCTCGTGTGTACCCTCGGTATGCTCAACACCTAGATTCTCCAATTCTTCATCATCAATCATCTAGACCATCTTACTCTTTTAATTTTCTAGGTAGGCATGCCCAAGTTTTTTTTCATCTGTCTCTTCTTCTTCAAACCTTACCTATAGATCTGTTTCACCTAGTAACTCCTGATTAAGTTCTTCAACCTTTGCACTATCTCCCAATGTCAAGCACTTCATAACCTGTAATGCCTCATTCACTAGGGGTTTAGTGGAAACATATTCAAATGTATGAATCATACCCGTAGTTAGTTCCTGACAATTTCTCATTTCTTTATTCAACTCTACATAAACATACCATGTGCGTGCGTAGCCTCGTAGGGTGTAGTAGAACTTGTGCACCCATAATGAAGGTGGTAAGGCCTCTTACCCTTTTGTCCAGAGTATCTCACACTATTGAACATGGTGTTGAGAATCCTTCCCATGAAATTCACATGTCTTGGTAGGCACATTGCTCCAAAGAAATATAGTAGAGAAAGTGATTCTCACTTCTTGCCACTCTAAAATATTATCTCTGTGAACCATCCACCAGCATGATGTTATCCCACGCAAGGTATACACCAACATATTCCTTCTTTCAACTTGATCTATCCACTAAAATTCCATAGCACATAGGAACAATTTAGGATTCCCCTCACCAGTGTAGCTTGGTACCTAGTTACTGCCCAAATTCCTAACACATCGTGGCCTGCTTACGCACGTGACTACACTTCTTACCTCACATCCAACCATTTCATAAGTGTTATGTGCCTAGTTTTCACATGTAAAAATTGTAGTATCACTTATGGATTATGCATCATCCCATTGTAAAACTCCTTCCTTTGATGGCTCAAGTATTTCCAGATCTCTAATGGCATGCGCATGAATTCTTTTTAAATCCTCTTCACTCAAAGGTTCCACATAAGGTACAAATTTTCCATCTATTAAAGGAATGATAATGTGCTCTTCCTTGTTCTCAAAACTGATGCATCCTTTTTTTAAGTGCAAATCAACATTATTTTCATAACACCAAGGGCACCAAAAATTTGGAAAATTGTCTCGCCTCTATAAGTGCCAAGACCTCAAAGTCCCCAGTAAACTTGGCTCCTTGTATAGTAATAGTAGCATCTTTCAAGACTCTAATTAGTGTGGCCTTAGTCCTGTTTACCATAAACATCACATTTGAATATGAAAGCAATGGTGGTCTCCTCATTTGAATCCACATGTCCAAAGTGAGTATATTCACTTCTACACTGTATCAATTAAAAATGTTACTCAACACCCATCCATAAAAAAAAATTCAGAGTGATCTCCTTGTCATTATCCAAACTATGAGGAGGTAGGTTAGCATGCAAAATATTTCTTTCACACTCAAATCCAGTGTGCGACATATTTCCCCTTAACCATTCCCCCAATAAAGGAATGATTTTTTCTTATCGCAGCATCTTGTAAACCTCCCTTAGATCATCAACATCCTTCTGAGGAAGCTCTACTTTTTTCTTATTCTCTAACTTCCATGATTGTTCTTTCAAACATTATATCTCACCCTGCAAATTCCTAATCACCTCCATGGTTTCTTGATAAAATTTCTTTTGATGTGTAGGGTCTGGATACTTTGCATGTAATACTTCCTCCTTTGTAATAATAGGCTTATACTTTGGGACTTCCCCAGTGCGCGCAACCTTGGTATGTGCAGTAACCAACATAGGAACCAAATTAGTATCTAGCGCTAACTTCAGCATCCACTTATCTTCCACAATGCACTGCACTCTAACCATTCCCATACCCTTATCCTTCTTGTGCTTCTTTCTTAAGTTTTGATATAAGTCTGGTCATTCTTCATAATTGTGGTTCTTTCCAAAAAAAGAAAAAATAATATTTTGAGGGAATTCGCACCTATAATGATCAGGGGATCCACATGTATAACATGTTCCTCATGGAAATTCACTTCTTCCACCACCGCAACCTCGGCCTCTAAATCCTCCATGGTAACCTTGACCTCTACCTCAACCTCCATTAGAGTGCCCTTCATTTTGATTGTGCTCATGATGCTCACCTTATTCCTTATAATTATTTGTAACATTGGTATGACACACACCAATATCAATGGCATCATGAATCGATCAATCAACATGTAATTCTCAGTATCATGAGTGGTAGACCTACAAATCTTGCAGTAACATGACACGTTCTTTCTTATTATATATTGCAACAATGGGCACCTACTTGAATCATGGTCCAAGTGAAAGATCTCACAATCCAACAACATGGCATGTACTTGATTTATGAGGAAAACTATCCTTAATATGTCCTTCTACTTCACAATCTGTGCACCAAATACCATTGTGCATCTCATGTGCTTAATTAGCTAATAATTTTTAACTATTTTTCCATTGCTATAATATGAGCTTCCAATAATGGGCTCACTCCTATGTCTACACTCCCAACTACCTTAGTGCTCAAAGCCACCCAAAGTGTCTCGCGCAGATCTCGTATAAGTCTTGTGTGAGAGTGCCCTTCTAAATGACATGATCGAGACCTCCAAAAAACCATTGAGCATGTTGAATTGGTGTATGTCATAAGATAACTTCAATAAAAGGGTTTTGAATCATGCATCATAATCCCAAACACTCTCGGTTGTGTCATGCTTGATGTCTTTTAGTACGCTGATGATTTTTCTCGCTCAAACTCGTGTATGTGGAACTCCGCTAAGAAAAAATCATAGAATGCGGTATAGTCCACACAAGTCTGGTTCAGATCATATTTCATGTACCAATTATGCGCGTGCCTTTGAAGCGTAGTTGCAAACTGACTTAGCTTGCACTCTGGAGCTATGATCCCCTTCGTGTGACATAGTATTTCACCCATATGTACGTCCTCGGCCTGCATCTTCTATTCCTCTCGTATTCGGAAGAAGAAGATACATCTCCATATAGATTTTTGGGACTTGTGCGGACCATACCCACCGAGATCCAAAACTTGTATTACCTCATGTGTTTCCTCTACCCTCAAAACCACCAGATCCACTAGATCTCAAGCCACCTAACCCTCCTGATCCTCCTCCTGTAGTAGGAAATGAACCAAAGGATGCACTGCCTTGTGTCCCAACATTTTGCTAAACCGAACTCCTACGGTCTGCGAAGTTGTGCTACTTCTAAATGTGATTCTAACGTTCTACACACCCATGTTCTATGATGATGACGCACTAGAAAATATACCTACAGATTGGACCTCCAAATAACATAGACAACAATTACCTCACCATAGATAAATAAGCTACATGATTAACTCCTAAACTTGACTACAAATTAACTCTATATGTCGCTACTCTACTACCCACACTATCTTACTTACTTGATGACTGTTGTAGAAACTGGAAAACCAAACACAAGGGCTAGGTTGCTAGGTAGGATCAGATTCACATCCGTGCTCATTAATATTTCTTGATTCACATTCATCCAAAATCGAAGAGGGTTCTCTTCCATGCTTTCCTAAATGGGGGAGTTCGGATGCCTGGCCCACATCTTCTACATGAGCTCCAAATCCTTCATGAGCCATCTCTCTCCGCAACACCATTCTTTCCATAATTTCTCATTGCTTCTCCAAATCCCTCTCACGTGCTTCATTAAACTTAAGCCACCTTTATTCTCTCTATCTTTTCGCCATTAGGTCGGTCATCCTTCACCACACCTTATCCTACCCCCGTGCATGGTGGGGTTTAGTTAGCCATAGGACATTGTTCCAAATCCAAAGTCATAATCAATATATTAATCTCTAAAGGGATACTACGTAGATAATATCCTTTGGGTTCACGCAAGAACTGGAACTCAAAGCAACCTCTCGCACAGGAATAAGTAGAAACTGCGTACTCCAAAATATAGCTATTCAAAACACCACTCCACCAATGATCTAAAATGCATGTCCAAGTAAGATCAAAATCATGCAAAGCCGGGAATTATTCATGCATCCACACAAGTGTTAGGAATGGAAACATTGATACCGAATTCCCCCATGGAGGTGTGGAGAGAAGAAACAAGAATGGAAGATGCGGAGTACTATGGAGGTGACAAGAGTAGAAATGGGAATAATAGAGAATGGAATGGAGGATGTATGTGTAGAGGAAGATCCTAAAATTTTAAGCATGCTTTCATGAGAAGACTTATCACAAAAAAGTTTGATGGTTAAAATAACATTAAGGATAGGTTGTACGTGGCTTGGGTTATTACAAAATTGAGCACGAAATTTGTTAGAGCATCAACTTGGTATTGGTCAACATTAGTGTCTTCATCATAAGAATGCTCACTGTCATAAGTTTCTACATCATCTAAGGGTATGTGTATACCATTGAATATGGGGTTATCATTCATAAGTATAGAATATGCCATCACTTTAGAATAATTTTGAGTAGGAATCATAAGCTCAAGGTATTTTGGAGAACTAAAACAACCACTATGTGTATGGGCATGAAATGCAAGAGGAGAGTGAATCAAAAAAATAGAAGAGGAAATATCTAGCACGATCGATTAGATACTTGGGTTCACCTAAATGATTTAACTTAAATTGGTTAATATCTCAAGCGGGTGGTAACCAATGGTGGATTATCCTAATCAATTAGTTTGCAAGGCTAATTATAGCAATATAAAGAATAACTATTAAGAAATGATACATAATGATAAACAAATAATGACAAATAAAAACTTGCAATGAGAGAGAGAAGATTTTTGGTGTGAGGTATTATATTTTCCTTATTATCTATGAGGAATTTTCCACCTCACACATGGTGAGTCATCTCACTTAGGTGAGGTCATAGGTCATTAGGTGTCATAGGAGTTATATGAAAAATTCTATCATAGAATCTATCATATGTGTTAGTGCGTCATATAAGAGATATGTTCCATTTCGGATCATAACTCATTTATCCCTTGTGGAGGTATGATGAGTCCTGCATTGGGAGTTACATAACACTCCTATTTGTATTTCTTATTTTGATCTATGAGAATGAGTAGACATATTTTTATGCATGAATATTGTATGGTTAATTCTTGTTGATTACTTAGAGCACATGTTCATTTCCATTGGAGTGTAATGATATTGATGTGCATGGGTTCCGTTAGATTCTCATGGTTCAATCTCACATGGTATCGAGATGCATTATAAAAAAATGTACTCACATTTGATCTGTTGCTACTTACTTCCGGTTTCATTTTTTACTGACTTCTTTTGCAAGTTCATTAATCATTTTTGGTTTGTGCTAATCTAGATTAACATCTCATTTTTAGAGTTATTTTTTGTGGTGTTTTCTTTATGCATGTGTAGATTAGGAGTTTCTCTATTAGATTTGTCTTGTTGTAGCTATATTTGATGGGAATCTTGGTTAGAGGCATATATGGTTTTATGGTTTTGTATTTGGATTAAATTTTAGTTTTTGAAATTTTTCTTGCTTTCTTACAAATCCAACTTCCTCCTCCTTCTTTCCCTACTCAAACCCTACTCATCTCTCCCTAATCCCTACACAAGCTCTTTCCTAGTTCGACATGACTCTGTCATGAGATCTTCTATCCGAGCTCCTTGTTATCTTACATGAGCTCTCTTAACAATTCAGCGAACTTCCTGCACAACTCCTCAAGTTTTTTTTTTCCTTCCTAATCAAGTTTGGTCACTTATTTTTATTGATCTTGGATCTTCCCTTGGTTCAATCCATCAATATTGTTTCATCTCATGGGATCACTTACCTTTGCATCATGTTTACTTGACTTTCTTGTCCATTTTCTTGGGCTCGGCCTTGTGTTTTCCATTACTTTTTGTTCAAAGCTTTCCCACCATGTTTGTTGTGTTGCCAATCAAATATCCAACTCAATTGAAATGGACTTAGCCCTGCCCTTGCTATGTTTGCATAGTTATCTTGGCTTGCTCAATCCATTTGGGCACTCTACAAACCCTATGTTTCCTTGGTTTTTCCTCATCTCATGTCATCTTGGTTCTATAACCTGCCTTAAGAAAACTCATGTAAAATGCCTCTACATGCATTGGAATCCACCTCCCTCATTGCATTGGTAAAGCTTGTGTCTCACCGCACATCTCGCTAGGTTGAGCCTCAGCCACCCTACCTTGACATTCACCCCGACCACGTGGACTCTCCCTTTGATCGTACTTAATTTCTTTTCCTCCCTTTTTCAATTTGAATCCCACAATTTTTAATTTATATGAAATTTTTGTATTAAAAATATATTAGGTTTATTTATCATAGATTAGGTTGGAATAATTTTTATTAGCATAACTTATAGTAATTAAAGTTAGGGCTTTGTAATTGTTTTAAAAGGAGAAAGATATTTTAAGAAAATCATTTAATCTTAATTAGAGGTAATTGTTTTTAAAATTAGATCCCTTTTATTATTTTAATCAATTTTTAATAATTAAAATTAATTGATTTATTTTAAAACTAGTGTTCCTAGACATTTCTAACATGTTGCTTATGAAGGGGCATGTTTTCACTCTTTGTAGGATTTTTCATATTTTAGGAGGTCCCCGGCTCTGTTTGAAGTCATTTTTGCTTGTAATTGAACTCTAGTTATTTCTTGTAGGCTAGTGATTTCCTCTGCCACAACCTTGCGACAAGGGAGTTCCTCATAATGAGAGACACTATTTCTCACACTGGACTTAGTTTTTCTCCCTTATTCTTATTTTCACCTTGTTTCATTCTTGTTACGGTGTAATTTTGTTGTGATCACTCAAAACTCATTATGGTCTACACACTTGCACATTTTCACACCGATTTCAAGGTGAGTGTTATATTGTTTCACGATGCATAATCACATTTGATTGTAATCAACACACTAAACTATAAAGTTCCATAAATAGGGGTGAAAATATTGTTATGGGGTGTGTGTGTTTTTCCTTTATTTCTACATTCTTACTTTCTCTCTCTTCATGATGGATTCTAGTTCAATTCCTTTACTCTCACACAGTTTGAATTATGTGAATGGAGATCTAAGATGATTATGAAACTAAGGGGTAAAGGGTTGTTTCGTATCACTATGGGAGTAGAGACTGAACCTAATGATGAACTTGAGAAATCTAAGTGGTTTAACGATGTGATGAAGCCTTAGGTATTCTTTGTATGTCCATTTCTCCTGACTTTCTCTTCCACATTGAGTCTTCTAAAACACCTGATGAAGCATGGAAAAATTTAGACGGTATGTTCATAAAACAAGATGACATGAGATCTCATGAGTTAGAGAATGAACTATTAGGATTAACTCCTAGTAACTTTGATAACCTACAAGCCTTCTTCTCAAATTTTCCA
The DNA here is from genome assembly GCA_018340775.1 of Taxus wallichiana var. yunnanensis. Taxonomy (NCBI): domain Eukaryota; kingdom Viridiplantae; phylum Streptophyta; class Pinopsida; order Cupressales; family Taxaceae; genus Taxus; species Taxus wallichiana. The sequence continues at coordinate 816,892,283 of CM031239.1, forward strand.
TATGATATTTCTCTTAAAGGAATGTAGAGTCACTAAGAAATATGCCCCATTGATATTTTTGATTATTTCTAAGCTTGGCCCCGAATACTACATATTCATTTCTACCTTCCACACCATGAAATAAGCTCTAGGGAATGCTTATAAGATTCTATCATTTGACAACTTTTCATCCCAACTCATTCGAGAATAGGATAATTTGATTCAAATGGGAGCACTCAAGTCCAAGTCACATGCCCTGTAGCAAGTATTGGTAAGGGAAAGGAAAATAAACATGAAAATAAGAAAGATAAAAATACCAACCTAAGAAGGAAACCAAGACCAACCAAACCTAACACAAATGATTCTAATTTTGAGCCTAAAGTGAAGAAGGAAAAGTGTAAGTTTTCCTATTTCAAGAAGTTAGGACATGAAGAGAATTAATGCATGAGAAAAAATATATATAACTGACTCATTTAATTGAGAAGAATAATAAAGTTGTTCTAAGTCTATCTAGCAAAATTCTCGAATTCCGAGTCTTGTAAAACAAAGGAATCCAAATCTAAGAATAAGAGGGGAATGGACCTCGTAGATATAGTTTCTCCTTCATTGACATAGGTCATGGATTCTTGTGCCTCGCACCACATGGGTTCTTCACATGTTGAGTTTTCGACATTGAACTATGTGGTATGTCCCAAATCACTTTGGGTGATGAATCTTTTGTGTCAATTCTTTGGTAGTGAATTGGTAGAAGTACATGGTGGAACCTTTAACAATATTTTAAGTATTTTTATCTCTCTACCAATTTACCAAATCACTCATATTGGTGAAGGAATGCAAGTGGAATTTAATCCTAACTCAGTTATTATTCATAAGCTTCATAATGAGTCTACGTTGGTGAGGGAAAGGTGGATCGCCATTCTCGGTTGTATACCTTCTCCCACTTTACTTTTGATTCTTCACCCACTATGTTGACATGTGATTTAGTGTTATAATTGATGAAAAAATGTACTCATTAATGAAAAAGGTGTGAGAGGTCCATAGGATTCTTGGAATGATGATGCCATGGATAAACAAGATGTGACTTGGTTAAGGGTTAAGATAATGAGATTTGCTTGATCCAGTGAGGCTTAATCCTTAGGCCTAGTCAATAGGATGACCTGGTATGATGGAATGAAGGGATGAGGCTGAGAGAGAAACATGGTAGAATAAAAATAGGGAAGGTTCATGGAACATGAGGTGAAACTAACACAACTAGGCATATTTCTAAGACCTAGTGTAGGAATGGATTAGAGAATGGAGAAAAACAAGCTATAGAAAGGAAATGAAAGCATGGATTATGTATGGTGATGGTGTAGAGATGATGTGGAAGGTGTCATAAGTCAATATTTGACTGGTAGAGGCATGTTTGAGGTCTTTTGGAAGCTTATTCTTGAGAACAAGCTAGATATGCATGCACAAACCATGGTGGTTGATGAGTTTCAGGAAAGTGTAGACTGAAATAAGTCTTGGGACATATGAAGGAGGTTTTCCTAGTGTTTTGTACTAAGTTTTAGGTCAAAATTCCAAAGGAGAAGAAAGAAAATGAAGTTTTAGTCCAATTGAGCTCTTGAAATGGTCATTTCCAACTCAAAGATGAAGTTTGAGATGCTCATTGACACATTAAAATTATGCATGGTGGTATGGTTCTTTCATCAATGTTTGGGAATTGATTCTAGAGAATTTTTAAAGAATAATGATTTATAATGATGGTATATACTTTATGAATGATGTTTAACAAGCTAAGGAGGTTCCAAACCCTCCTAAAACCCTCATGTCAAAGTGATGGATAAGAACTGGAGAGTTAGGTCATGAAATAACTTGGGAAATATGATGTGATGATTTGGGCATGTAGAAGACTCCTTCTACTTCATTTTTGTGGTGGTATCATTCTCCAAGTCAATTGGTAAGGCATTGAAATATGCTTGTTTTGAAGAAATTTAATGGTACAATCAAGTGATGAAAGTTTCATGTTAAAAATATTGATGTGGGAGAAAGCTTGGGATGTGCCCCAAGTTTCCATGAATATTTTCAGGTATGGTCTTTACATAAATTTTGTGAAACAAGTCAACCAAGATGGCCTACTTCTTAAGGGCTAGAAGAGCCAAAACTAGTCAAGTTGGATTGAAGGGATGATGATGAAAATGCAAGTTGTTGAAGAAATTTATAAGCATGGACAATTGATATAGGTCCAATAAAAAAAAATTTAACCCTTAAATTGATATGATGGAGTGTGTTTATGATTAATATCGAATGGTACAAAATGCTCCTTTTAGGCTGTCAAGAAGGTTTGAGAAATGGAAGAGTAAATATGATTTTCTCACACGGGCCTTATAAGTGAGTGATTGAAATTGAATTATAGTTCCCTATTGATGTGTTGCATGCTTTTTTTTTTTCATTAAAATGTGTTTAAAGTGTTATAAGTCTTCTAGAATAAGATTAAATTTTTAGGACTTGAAACCCAATTAGAGTTGTCTCAGAAATGCAATCATATTCATGAGAAAAACCATGAAATGAAGCTTGATGATAAGATAATAGATGAAAAAGGTCAAGATATTTATAGAAATGTTCCCTATGATCCATTAACAAGTGTTTGAATGAATATCTAACTCATTTTTGAGGGTGATGTTTTGGGTTTGCAACTCCATTAGGATGTTGTTCAAATCGGTGTTATATGGAGAGATAGAAGATGTTTTAGCTATCCTAACTCCTTGAAGGTGATATACAGATCAAACATGACCTTTTCCAAGCATTCATAATTTTTAATGATCATACATTGTTGTTGATGAAACATTCTTGTGACTAGTTTTTGGAGCTACCATGATTGAACATACCAAGTGAGAAGATGAGATGGAATGGAGACTTGAGCCCTAACCTAAAGTATTGAAATATTTTTATGATGTAGTAGAAATCTTGAAGATACATTCAACCTATTTTAATTTCATGATTTTAATGCAAGAGTGAGTTCTTGCATCAAATTTGAAGACTAGTTTTTGAAGACCACACATCTAATGAAGCATATCGGATCAAATGAAGACTTTGTGAGTAAAATGGCAAGCTGCAAGGATTGGTAATCTCATAGATAGAAAGGATAGGATAATTTTAACATGCATAAACCTTGATAACATTTTTCTTGTGCTATATTAGCTACAAGACAAATATTCCAATGTTGAGAAAAGGACAAAAATGGAAGATGATAGTTACAAATGACAATGTCAGATCTTAAAAGGGTATCTTATCAGTTGTTTCAGTTATGAAGTGACTTGAGGAAGCTTATCTAGGTATTTATAAGTCTAAGAGGTGTCATGAAAAGTACAAGAAATATCAGAACTCATAACTGACATGTTACAGATGTAATGATTACATTTTGGTAGTTTTGAGTGATGTCACTTTAGATCCCTTGTACGAGTTGGAGAAGGTAGAAGATCAAGGAGTAAAAAGGTGAAGTCAAATAGGTGTAAGAGATGTTATTATAATGTATAAGAATAACTAATCATGCTGGTAATTATTTTTATTCCTATATTAAGAAAGTAGGAGCTGATGTAAATGAGAGATTCATCCTAGTGTATGTAAGGAAAAATGTGCATGTCTTGTAGATTATATTATGAGAAGTATGAACTGATAAGAATCATGAATTGAGAGTGGAGGAAGATGAGTCCATTCATGTGTGAATAAGGGAAAATATATGTGTGTCAAAGATGCTTTGATTTTTGTACTCATGCAACATTTTGAGAAGATGAAACAAGAGATGAATCAAGAGGTGTGAAAGAGAGAATAGGAGTTGAATAAGAGATCACAATTTGTTGTATCAGAAAACTAGAGGAAGGTGATCAAAACATTATACAATTCTAAGTTGTTTCTTATAAAAATAGGGAGTTAGATATTCCTTGTAGTTTGGAGGTTGCAAAGGTTAAGTGGGTGCTTGAATGAATTCTTGGGAGTTATTGCTTCCATGCAAATAGGAGCTTGTTAAAGTTCAAGTAGGTTCTTGGCTAAATTTTGGAGTGGATGATCAACAAATTTGAAATCCTTGTAATCTCTTATGGGACAATTTTCCAATTAGTGCATTGATTTCAGTGGGGTTTTCTCCCTTTAAGGGTTTCCCACATTAAACATGGTGTTCATGTGTCATTGCATGTTGTTTTATCATGTTTGAATGTTCATGTTAGCACATGAATAAGGTTGATTAAGATTGAAATGATTGTTAAGATTTGAAATTGGATTCAAAAGTTTAAGAAGAATTGATTCACCCCTCCCCTCTAGTGCTTTTTTTTTTTTAACACACTACATTTCTCACTCATGTATATGAGGTTAGTAATATATGACATGAGTGTTTTGGTCATATAAATTATCCTTACCTTGAACAATTGATCTAACATGAGATAGTCAATGGGTTACCTTGAGTAAAATTTTATAAGGGCATTTGTGAGGATTGTGCCCTTGAGAAGCACCTCGAAGAAAGTTTTGGAAAGGGAAAAGCTTGGAGAGATTCTCATCACTTGGATCTTGTTCATAGTGACATTTCTGGCCCATTCCCATCTCCTTAATTTACTAGAGCTCTCTATATACTTACCTTCATTAATGAATTTTTGTGTTACATTTGGGTGTATTTTCTCAAATAGAAATATGAAGTCTTTGATTACTTTCAAGATTTCAAGGTTCTTACTGAGAAACAAGTTGAAATGTCTATCAAGGTTCTTCTAACTAACAATGGAGGTAAGTATCAAAGTAATAGGTTTTATGATTTTATTAATTTTGAAGGGATTAGTTTGTAACGTAAAATTTCTTACAAAACTTCACAAAATAGAGTTTCCAAAAGAAATAAATGAATGATTAAGGAATGGCCACTTTTATGGTTCACTCTAAATCACTTCCTCCACAGTATTGGGCCAAAGCTATGAATTGTGATTGCTACATTTAGAATTGTATTCCGCACAAGGTGGTGAAAGGGATGAGACCCTTTAAATCCTAGTATGGTGATGTCAAGCACTTTCACATCTACAAATAGACTATTATGGTTTGGATTCCTAAAAATAGATTCAATGACTTCAAACCACAATCCCGACTTTTTACCTTTGTAGGGTATCCCGATGGCCGAAGGGCTATAAATTCTTGAACCCTACTACTCATCAAATTTATATTGAGAGAAGTGTGAAGTTTGATGATTCATCTTCTAATTCCACTTCTCCAACCACTAAGGTCCTCTTTCCCATCTCTATTTTTGATTCCGATTCTTCGATGATGATCTGTTGAGCCTCCTCCTCCCGATCCTCTTGCTTCTCATGTTCCTCACACTCCTCATGCTTTGGAATCTTCTAGTTCTGAAAATATTGATGATGAGGACATTTTCCCTTCTCACTCGAGTGAAGAATCTAAAAATTTTGAGCTTTAATATCCTCATCATCCTCGTTGGGATATGATGACCTTTTAGAGTGTTAGAGATTGGATAAGGGATCCTTCGAATGAGAGACAAACTTATTTAGATTTTTTTACCCCATGATTTCTTTACCTCTGCTTTCCGACCCTCAATATCTCTAGGAGGCTTCTAGGATTCCTGAGTGGGATTATGCCATGGATGAGGAGTATTCCTCTATTAGGAATTTATAAATGTTATTGTGAACATTAGAGTTGTGTGAGAAATAATTTAATATATTGTAAGTGAGTTGTTTATAAAACTCACGTAGGTAATCTCTAGAGAGATATTAGGAGTAAGTTGAGTGAGTTGTGTTATCTTGGGATTTGTGAGAGATATGTGGATCATGGAGAGATAAGGTTGATTCATGATTGGAGTTGACTCCTCATTTGTAGGAGTTTCCACCTCTTTATATGTAACCTCTTTCTATGAATCAATTAATCCCGTATGAATAAAGAAGAAGCTTTATAATATTATTTTCTGTGTCATTTGATTAGATTTGTGTGCATGCAAACTGAACCAAAATTATATTTGGTATCAAAGCAGGCCATTTCTCAATATGGCTTGATAGTGTTTTAGAGCCTGGGTAGACATTTCTGTTTTACAATGCCCATGGGAATGGAAGCTAATAGCTTTCCTTGAAGGTGGATGCGAAGTGAAGAAGATAGATCTTTGTATTAACTGGACATGAGACGCCATTGTTTTCAGACGCCACATGTTTTTATTTTACCAGAACTGCAATTAGCATTTGATGTCATTGATCAATATTCAGCTCAGCTATCTGACAGTGCGTACAGGCCTGCATTCTCACATATTTCTTGGTCTCGGTTAATGGAATTGCATAAATAAAAAGTAGTGATCATTTGTGACACTTGCATGCTGGTCGACGAATTGACAGAGATCATTAATTCATTCACGCCCTCCATACGGTTGGTTCATTATAGTTTGCTGCAACACATTTGTTGAGGTGTCTTTCACATACATTTGGCGTTCAAGTGAGAGAAGAGGCGTCCAAGACTGTGGTAATTATCTTTCTCGGACTGCAAATCACGCCCTCGCAAATCGTGGTCTTCTTATAGTTGCAGAGGCAAATAGTGAGTGTTCTGGAGTTCCCACCACGTCGCCATTCTCTTGTTTAGTGTGTGTCATGTCCATTGCATGTGTAAGTTCTGTCAATGCAAATATCCACATAAGGGTTGGAAAAAAAAAAGTTTTTATTTAGAAAGTGTGGTAAATTTTTTATGTGGAGTCAATCTGCCTATTTCGTGAGTCATGCAAGATTTATTTTGTATTAGATCCGATCCTTCTAATGTGAGTCACATTTTTAGCTGTATAATGCTTTGTGTAACGTGTTTGGTTGTAAGGTGATGATAGAGTCAAAAGATTTGGTGTAAGTCAAAGTGTCGAATAGGTATTGTAAAAGTTTTAGAGTCAATTGTCTATTGTAAGTTGAATTTTAAAAAGTAATTCGGTGTATTACTTTTTAAAATCATTTTTATTTATATAGTGGTGGTGTTATATTTTTTTATTCATTGTGGGTCGATAGTCAATGTCGTAAAATAGTCAAGTTGTCAAAATTGTATAAATAAAAAAAATTGCCTTATGAACGCATTTTCGGTGGAATCCGTCGTTCGCATAAGGTAAATATAATTGAGCTTCAAAGATCAATTTGTTGAGTAACTAAGCAATAGACAGATGGAGGCTAGAGGCAATAGAGGTAGGAGGGTAATCGGAGACCTCTCATCAGGCACCATCGATGAGGCTGTGAAACTGAACTGGTGGCCAAGTTTTTAAGTTGTGTGTTTGCTTTCAGTGTGCAATTGTGAAAATAAGAACAAATTATTGTTCAATTGTAATGTATAAAATTCTTGAATGTTACTCCTGATGTAATGAAATAGGTGAACAAAAGCACCACAGTAAGACAGTTCATGGATCTTGAAAAGGTTTGTGGGAGATCTAGAAAACCACACGAGGTGGATAGGCGATGGATCTGTTACACGTCAAGGTTTGTGGTAAACCTGTAAAACCATAGAAGGTTGAGCATTGCTCCCTTCATTAGTATCAAGGTCATGAGTCACGGAGTTTGACATTCTCCATAGAGGAGAGCATCTGCGAGATAAGAGTGTGTATGTTTTCCCATGTCCACACTAAGGAGGTGAATGTTAGGAATTTATAAATGTTATTATGAACATTAGAGTTGTGTGATAAATAATTTAATATATTGTTAGTGAGTTGTTTATAAAACTCACATAGGTAATCTCTAGAGAGATATTAGGAGTAAGTTGAGTGAGTTGTGTTATCTTGGGATTTGTGAGAGATATGTGGATCATGGAGAGATAAGGCTGATTCATGATTGGAGTTGACTCCTCATTTGTAGGATTTTCCACCTCTTTATATGTAACATCTTTCTATGAATCAATTAATCCCGTATGAATAAAGAATAATCTTTATAATATTATTTTCTCGTGTCATTTGATTAGATTTTTGTGCATGCAAATTGAACCAAAATTATATCCTCATTGATGAAGAATGTTACTTAGGATCTCACCCCTCTTCGAAAGGAATAAAAATGGTTTGGTATAAGTGGGTATCTTGAAAAAGTATGGTACCGATGGGAATGTTGAGAAGTATAAAACATGACTTGTAGCTAAGGGTTTCTCCTATGTAACTAGGGTTTACTACTTAGAGACCTTTTCTCCCATTGTGTAGATGAATTCCATTCAAATGATCTTCACCATCGTTTCCGCTAACATATGGGAATTACATCAAATGGACTTTAAGATTTCCTTGTGTTGGTCCTCAAATTTGCACCCTGGTGGCCCAAAAATAATTCTCTTAAGAACGGGGAATGCTTGGATGCTGGTAGACTGGGTGGTGTGTGTCATTTTGTAGCTAGGGAGGGCTCTAACACTTTACTTGGGATGATTGAGGGTCACATACAAAGGGAATGGCCTCATCCTATAGTACTTTTGGTCTTGCCTTGAACCAGAGTGAGATGACTCACAGGGTAACCTGAATGCAAAGAGGGAGACAAGGTATTTATTCCCTCGATCTGTCAAATGATGGATCAATCTAATATAAACATGACCATGAACACAACAATCACTCTCATGAGTTGTCACAAGAAATGTTACACATGCTTACTTTACAAGACACATGTTACTATAGACAGTAGAATTTGGTTTCTCTTGCATTCTCTTGATAAAAGATAAAGGGCACTTTCAATGATATTTAGAGACAGAGCAACAAAATAATGAATGGAAGTTAGTATGGGGTGGGATAAATTATGTAGTTTTAAAAGAGGGGGATTGTAGAATGATAGAATCCTTGTAACTAGTCATTTAAGACTTAGAAGCAACCAACCGACAATAATGAAAATTACTAAAAATGGATTAAGTAGTGATAGTTTCTACAAAGAAAGATTTACATTCATTGATACTCAACAAATGCAAATTTTCAACACAATCTCTAAAATACTCGACACAAAATCTTGTGCAAGCATTCTAATAAATTATTTACTACTACTTTCGTATGATCAAGATACACTCAAAGGCTAACAAAAATCACTTCGACAAAAATGGTTAGAATAAGGATTTTACAATTAAGTTTAATATTTTACAATAAGGTCCTAAAAAACCTTCTTGAGGAAACACAAAGTTATTTGAATTGATAAAGCACTTGTACATACCTTCACAAGTTGTAAAACTCATATTATCTTTCTCTTAGGGTTGTTCCATCTTTTCTAATCATGACCTGTCCATCTACCTTTTCATGGTTCACAATCCTTGAATCATGATACAAAATTCACACTACTATCTACCAGATCCACTCTTCTCATGTTAATGCACTGTCATACCTCATACTTTCATAGCAACACAATCAAGCACCTAATGAGACCCATTAAACAATACCTCAATACATAAACAAATCCATTAGGTCACATGACACTACATACACAATAGCCTTGAGTCCACAATATCTCTAAAAATGATTTAATGACAAACTCATCTCTTGATCTAAAAATACAAGGTCAAATAGACCTTCTTGGAGCACTCATAAATTTTGCAACATCCAAATAAGCCTTATACAATAGTAAGATACCTATAGCATGATGAACCACCTATATTTGAAAAAAAACAACTTCATGATCCTTATAAGATTAAGAAAACATCTCACTATCTTTCAAGACTCCTAATGCATAAAATCAGACCTTACTTTACTTGGCCTTAAAATAAAAACTTTGGACCAACAAGCTCTTCACACTCTATCATGAAGTACAATGCCAACTATGATACAACCTGATGAATGGAATTGAATGGAATGTAGATCAAGAATAATACACAACATACCTCAAGCATTTGACTTTATAAGACTCTTTTCGATTTAAACTCAAAGCAACACACTCTCATTCTTGCTTAATCGTATTGTATAAATATCAAATATTGTTTAACAACAAAACATATCAAATCTCTTACTCTTAGTATTCTTTGGCACATTAGGCTTGATGATCACTCCATTCTCGTTAACTTCCTCTATATATAGGATTCTGTCAAACACACATGATTTTCTTAGATCATTGGCTTTGATTCACCTTCTTGACCTTATTTTCATGATCAAGTTTCTTAAAATATTTGATTTAACTTGATTTCTCTTTGACTGTCCTTGACATCTATACTTCTTTAACTTTGGGAATAACAACATTCTTATTTTGTGTAGATGAATCAAGATGAAAAAACCTAGAAATGTGTCCTTCTTGATGAAAATTGCACAGAATGACAATAACCATGAAATAAAATTACATACCTCATAGCATTTGGTTATCTTACTAAATTAGTTTTATTTATGTTGACCTTGCTTGCACTAGCATACTCTTTTTGACCTCCATCTAAACTAGGACCAACTTCATGACTTGGTAGACCAAGCTTCTCATCAACTCCATTGCTCTTTTTATGGTTTCCAATGAAACCAAGATTTTTTGTCATCAAAAGACATTTGACTACTTAAAATATCATCTAGGGCCATATTGATCCTCTCCATCTTCTCATAAAACTTCAACATACTCCAATTAATCATTCAAAGACTTCAATGCAGTTTCATACCTTGTACACTCATGCTCTTTAGCCTTTAGGGATTCTACTTCAAACTTGAGCTTGTTATATTCATAATCCTTGGTCTTGAGTACTCTGTTATTGAATCAACTTGGATCACATACTCCTTGATACTCTCTTCATATCCCTTGATTGATGACCCCAACTTGTATTTCTTCATTCTTTGATGCACCAATTTAGCTTGTAAATCAACTTCAGCCTCTTCATTTCCAATATCATCATAAGCACTTTGCTATCACTACTCTCTAAAGAATGTAACTTAGTATTCAAATGGTTACACTCATCTTCCTTTGAAATCAAACTTGTTCTTGTATACGCTACCAAAATTTTGAGTTCCTTGATGATTTCTCCATCCTTTTGTATATCTTATCTTAACTCTTGAGACTCTCTCCTCAACTGCTTAATCATCTTGTGCTTCAAAGGATCACCTCAAGAGTTTTAAGATTGATTGGAGGAACTTCTCTAATACCAATTGTTAGAAGCAAAAACACTAAGATGGGGGTGAATCAATGGACAATAAAACTTACATTTATTTTAAAATTCAAATCCATCAATCATCCAATTCAACTTTAATCTTAAAACATGCATACTTAATCAATATAATCATTGAGATAAGCATAAGAGAAAAAAAAATCACATGGACACAAGATATAAGTGGGAAACCCTCAAGGGGAAGAAAACCCACTAAAACAAAACTTTATTATAGCCATGTTTCAAATTTAGTTAAGCACCAACTCAACAATGAGCACCAACCCCTAGTTTAGTAGAGCACTAACTCGACAAGAAGGAATAAACCTCCTAGATGACTCACCACCAAAAAAATCCATCTGAAATATTTTTCATATTTGATTTTTTTCTCATGTAATAATGATGATGACTATATGAAGCTCACACTCCTCTTTATCTTCCTCAAAGTTTCTCTCTGTCCTCTATGCCCAAAACTTATTCCTTCAAGATGATTTCAGCATATAACCTAGCTTACCCATACCTGATATCTCTCTAGAATAATATCACAACATAATTTACCTCTCCACAAGGTCAAAAATACCTTCTTCACCTTCTTCAAATATCCCTCTAGCTCCCACTTTTCACCCAATACCTCAACTAGCTCAAATGAGTTTTCTAACTTGTCATTATCACTGTTTATTCATTACAACTCACATGGGTCAGACATAATATAGTGAAATAACTCCCCACAACATAATAGAATCATAAAAATATCACTTATAGGACAATATTGGTCGCCAACATCACCTAGAGCCTTCTAGACCACCATTAGGACTCAAGAAGCCCTAAAACACCAAAAAAACCAACTCACCAAGAAAGGAATGTTCTAGAGTAAAAAAATTCACCAAACCATGGAACACACTTAGAATTTTTTTTTAATCCTTAAAAAGACTCCAACAATGATGAAACACTCTATATTAACATCTCAAGCCATGAAACCTACTTGAGACCATGCACAACCAAGCACCCTCAAAACTAGTCTTTAGTAAACAAGCCATAACTTCATCAAATGACCTCAAAAACAAAATTTTGATATACCAATGGAAATATCATGAACTCAAGTTCATCACCAAACTCAAATCATGCCATAAATCAGATAGTAACACCTCCAAAACATCTCTGCAACTAGATTACTTAAAATTTCCCAAAACCCAGTCATGTAAGATAGGGAACACTTGAACTCCTAAGAGCTCAACCATGATCTAAAACCATCATGGAAATGAATAAAAACTCCCATAATTCCATAAATTCCAATTTTGTTATCAGGTCTAATGGATAACTTGAGCACAAACTAAACTTTTCCATAAACATGCCTTTTATTGGGGCTCACATACTATCACAACTTCTAAATAACACTTGGAGAAATATGGAGGATTCCTATACAACTTCTAATCATAAAATTTTATCAAAAAATAAATTACGGTCATGATACAACAAGTTCTCTCACTTCGCTATCTATACAACTAGGTTATAAGAGGGTTTAAAACCAATTTACCTTCTTAACGATTGTTCATAAAAACTTGATGATCAAAATACCTCATTCCACTTGGAAAATATTCATAATATACCTCTTAAAATATCCCCAAGAGATTGGGTCCCCATGAAAATAATGCACTCTCCAACGAAAAGTCAACTTTTAGCTCAAAATCTCACCTTTAAGAACTCAGTTTTAGTAAAAATGCAATATCTTTCAAATTATTCAATATAAAGACCTAAAATTTGGACCACACCTTCATATCACCCTTCTAACACATATCCAATGCTCACATTTTCCCAAATACACCCATAATTTCTGACTATACTGCTCCATAACATGCTTTCTCAAGGATTAGGTCTAGGAACAAACCTAAAATCAATGTCTAACACTTGAACCAACACTATAATACACTTATGAGTGTCCTACACACCATAATAATGATCCCATACTCTCAACATGCACATATATCTAATACATGCTTCACTTCATCATTCCATACCTCATTCGCTCACTAAATATGACTTCCTCATCATCTTGGTAACCTTTCACACTTTGCAATGACCTCATCACCTCTAAAATCTGTTAAACTGATTGAAGAAACCATGGACCATCAACAAGTCATCTTGGAAACCTTTCACACTTGCAATTACCTTTATCACACTCCATGACATCACAACAACATCACCAAATCACTTCATCACCTCTACAAGACCTCAAACTGACTCAAGACACCATGAACCATCACCAAGACCAAGTAATCTCAATAAGACATTCAACACTACCAATCAAACTTCATGTTTCTCTTTCCTTTTGACATCTAAGACACTAAATGAAAACTCCTACAACATCATACTTTGACATCAATGACAACACAATGCTAACATGTCTATGTATTTCCCTATGATATGATCATGTATGGAATATGGGTTCCGAAAGTATGTGATGCTCATTTTGTAACTAATTTATCCTTTAACTAGATGAAAAAGAAGTCCTGTAAAAAAATATTAACTAAATTTTGAGAACCCCTATGCACCACCATTTTTCCATTACTCGAAGAGGGATCAAAACTCACGTAGTTCTTACCTAGCATGTGATTTCTATAATGTATATAACAGAAGTAGATAATCATGATCTTACAACAATGAGATTGTATTTGCACTTTTTCCCTAGCTTAAATTGGAATCATGGTGTGTTCTTTGCATTTATAAACATGAGTAGATGACTTCCATAGAAAGAGTATGTAAATTATATGAGGCTCAAGGGATTATTGGTATGGAATTTCTTATGATTACTCTTATTTTATGCTCATTAGGATATTTTAGTGTCAAGGGTGTCTCCTCTCCTTGATAATGGATGAATAACTAGATTATATACGCGTTTTGGATTTAAAAATATTAGATAAGGATGACTAGGAATGACCCAAAAGAATTTGAATTAGAAAAAGTGTCGTTAGAGGAGGAGGGACCAACATGACATGTCATCCCATAACATACATGTGACATAGCCCTCCCCATCCGTTATGGTCCCAAATACTTGTGCTTTGGTGATCGGGAAGTTAAGATTACAATTTACAAAGGTATAGCCTGATTTGATGGAGTAATATGATAGTTATGTGAGCAAATAGGTTATGTGTGCAAGAAATAATGAGTGAGACATAGTTAGGTGTAGGATGATTGACTAAGTTGGATAAGTGTGAGCTAGTACAAGAGTGTTGTATAATTTATGTTGTTGCAAGACACAATTACCAAAATGAGTGTCTACAATACTTATACTTTAAAATAGTTAAAAATTCTTTCAGACATGATTAATTTCATTCAAATCTTATTCATAAATGAGGAATCATACTTCAAAATGATGAGACAATTTCAGTCTCATTATTCCCCAAATTTAGGACCTTGTAGGCCCTCCTAAAAACTATCTTTCTCTCTACAAATTCATTTCTTCAATTATTCTACCATATTCAAAGTACAAATTATACATATTCTAGGTTTTATCATTGGGGGATGTATATCCTTTCTATTTTATGACCCAATTTTTTCATTCTTTAAAATATGAGGTAGACTATTCATCCCATGTGTTCTAAACTGGTGTTGGTGCATAGAGTAAAGGTGGCATGTAGTGCATCCCAATCCACTCATGTTGGAGGACTCTAATTATTGAAACCAAAACTTAAGGTATTTTTTAGTCCCATTTCAAGTTATTAGGAAGACTACTTCCCTCCTTTCAAGTTCCTTTATAACATCACGTCATCTTCTTCTACATGCTCAAAAAGATGTCATTTCTTTCTATATATTTCTCAAATTTTGTAATTGATTCCTCAATTATTTCCAAATAGTGCTCTTTCGGTTGAGGAATATGGACTTGAGCTCTAAATTTTTAATTAGTTTGTTGGGTGCAAGAAAATCATGTCGATAATGAGACCTACAATTTCTTGGGTATCATTAAATTCTTCGACTTTCTCTACTCATATTTCTTGATTTTTCAATGTGGATGTAAAATCTTATAGCTGAACCTCTCTTGTGAAGAAATTTATTATAACTTTGTGCCATTCCCGGTATAAATATATACACAAATAATTCACAAAATAGATTCTTCAATTCTATATTATTGGTTATATATGATTCAATGAATGGTTTTCCATCTGCTTAAGTCATATGGTTGATTTTGAGAGAATATGAACAATTTTCATTTAAGAAATTGTTCTCCAAGGAACATGTCATAGAAGTTATAATGTTTTATACATTAAGGATTCACCTATTTAGAAAATTGTTAGTTTTCCCTCAAGAATTACATTTCCCCCTTTAACTTATTAAATTTTGTCTCCAATTCTTTATTCTTAGCTTCTACATTTATGATTTCATAAAATATAGGCATCAAGCAAGTATACCTTGAGAAATCACTATGGGGAAAGGAAAACCATTTTTAATCTCTTTGTCAATTAATTCTCTATGTGGACTATGCCCTATAAATTCTTCCATATTTCCCTTGGCTTTTACAATTTCCTACTGGAATGTATATACAACATTTTTAAAAAATTAAAAATTGACCAAATCACATTTCCATTTTCCCTAAGTTCATAGTATAAAGATAAAACGTGTTTATATTTTTCTTTATCTTTTATTTTGACATTTCCTAACTTTGTTTGTATTTTTTTAACCTATTTGTAGAACTTTTAACCTTTCTATTTCATCCTCAAACACTATTTTCAAACCTTGAATCATTCTTCTTTTCATTTAGAAGTTGAGCCAATCTTTTAATTATTATTTTTAATTTCAAAGAAAACTCATCCCGAGATAATGCCATTTTTGAATTACTTATTTTGTCACTTCATTATATGAGCTTAGAGATTCCTCTAACTATTACAATGATGGACATAAGATCTCTTTAGTTTGTTGTAGAGGGAACTTTCCTTTCTCAAAATTTTAAAGCATAAGATGATATTTCAATACTTCTTCCATTGTATGATGGTGATGGATGGCATGTCAACTTGCTCTTTAGTTATCTCTTATTCAATAAGTTTTCCCAAGGGTTCTTATGATAAAATGTCACATATTATCCCAAATTTTTAAGATTCTCTACCATTATCGACGCTTCCTTAGATCCATCATATTTTTGTAGCACCAACCTCCTCCTTTTATATATCCTTATAGGAGAGATTTCAGTTCTTGGAGGGGATATTCCTCTTTGGAGGCTCCTCTAAATTCAAACCGAAGGTTATAAAAATTGGTTTTTCATCTTCAAAATAGATTTTCAATATTTTTTTTCTTATTTTATTTTGGCCTTCTTTTATGGACAAAGAATTTAATGGAGGTGTTAAAACTGGTCTCACCCTTCTTATATTTGTTTAGAAACCCATGCCATGTAATTTCTCTTTGTTCCTACTATAAGATATGGTGTTTACAAATTAAATTTATTAAACCATGGTGCTTCAAATTTTTTCCTATGTTATTGAATTTTTTTTCCATGGATTGTAGCAAGGTGTATAAAAAATCACGTAGGTTTATTTATAGTTCAATTTGTTGTATCCTATGATTAAAATGGTTCAAAATTCTCATGATAGGACCAACCACTTTGTTTTATTTTCCCTCGCATGTGAATTATTTCATCACCCATTTCACTATGGAATTTCAAGGATAAAAGCTATCACTAATGATCCCTTTACCTTACCGGTATTATCTTGACATAATTTTAGGGATGACTCACCTTGGACTCAAAACTTTATAATAATCTCATTATAGGGAACTATGTAGTTAGAAAATTCTCCTCTAAAGATTATATTTATAATAGGGATTCTTACCTTAATGTTTATTCTTCAAACTTTGGAGTTGTTCTCTTTCAAATTCTAAATAAATTATTCTGTAATTTCTTTCTCAAAACCTTCAACCTTTTGTAAAAATCATAACCACTTTACATCTCTAAAGACTTTAATGAATACCTCATCTTGCATGATGTTATTGATATTATTTGGCTCAGATTACTTTTTCGGACCCATTTCTTCAAATTGGATTAGAGACGCAAAAATTATTTTTGAAAGATGAAAGTGAATTGGAAAGATTTCAAATATAAATGGCATGTGAAGTGACACATAGTATGGAACTCATGTGGAGATGATGTAAGAAATTCACCATGATTACTCATGCTTACATTGAATTTGACCTTAAATTTTCATACCTACATATCCCTCAAGTGTGTGGATAACACCTCCCACTTATTTTTACTCATTCATAAGATTTGGGTTGTCAAATCGGTTTAGATTTGTGTGGGAGTTATAACCACTCCTTTTTGAGTAGTTTTGAATGAAATTAATCATGTTTGAAAGGATTTTTAACTATTTTAAAGTTTAATTATAAGGTATATATGATGAATTAACTTCACAAGGCATAGTGCTTTGTTTTTCTCCTAATATCTGATCATTCTTGTGAGGTAGATGGTATTCTATGAAAATAGGGAAATGATTGAGATTAAAGAGTGATAAAACAATAATGAGATGATTGAGATTCCACAATTTTGGCTAAGGAAAGAGCTTCAAACTATATCACTACAACTCCAAACTAATGCACAACAACTATGAAATTCCACCTAAAGATTTAGATAAAAATGTAGAAGCTCGTGACTAAAACACCGAGATACAAAATCCCAGAAAAATATTCACTTGTTATACATGCATCAAGAGGAAATTGCAGAATATTTGGTGGTCTAAAAATATCCTAGGGAAAGAAATTTGGTGATATTTTCATTATACTTTTATGAGTCAAATTATAAAATTATTACACATATTTTTTACATATCATATCTGGAGTTCAATAAAAATAATTATACAAGAATGGATACAATTTACCACTATTTTATATAGTTACCATGATTTGTAAGGTGTCTTACATTGAGTTGGTAGGATTTTCACAAGATATAATTTTTATTAGTATGATTTAAATTAACTCTTTGTGTTGTTTGGAGGATTTTCACAAGATATAATTTTTATTAGTATGATTTAAATTAACTCTTTGTGTTACTTGGAGGATTTCTCAAACAATAATTTATTTCTTGCATGTTTCTCATTGACTCTTATATTCATCTTGCATCCTTAATTTATCATACTATATACCAATTATAAAGCCACTTCAAATCAACCTTAGCTTCAATCCATCAATTTTCATTCATTTTCATATTTTCATATCCACTATGTGATTAATAAAGGATAATTAAACTCGGACTCATGCATGCTCATGGAGATGCAAGTTAGAAAATGGTTTTCATTTTGGTTGCAAATGCAACCATACCTCTATTAAAAAATAGTGATAAAATAAAAGAGTCGATCAGTAGAAGGACAATACAACAATGCAATTTGTTGGAAATCACTATGTTTTCACTTCTAAACATATCATAAGTGAGAATGCTAACATGGAGAATAAAAATATATGGAAGACATGTTCATATGTTAATTCTAGACAAAGGAAAGAGTTAAACACCAACAATGATGACTCTTTTCAAAAATAAATAAAAATAGAAAAAGATGAAAGAGGTGAAAACAAAAAATGACAACTCTTTTTAAAATTAAAAATAGAGGAAAGAGTTGAAAACTAGCAATGGTGACTCTTTCTAAAAATGAGAAGAGTTGAAAACTAGTAAATGACAACTCTTTTCCAAAAAAACATCATGCTTCAAATAATTTTGATTTTATCTTTGTTATTTTTATTATTTAATATATGAGGATCATGGACATATAGAAAACAAGGACAACACTAGAATATGGGTGAGGTAAATTATATTATTTTATTTTATTTTAGATATCAGTTTTTAATTACAAATAAGTCCACTTGTAGAAAAGCTAATTGAGAAGAAGTTGTGAGTTAAATAAATATAAAAATGGAACAAATTACAAGGGGAAC
The DNA here is from genome assembly GCA_018340775.1 of Taxus wallichiana var. yunnanensis. NCBI lineage: Eukaryota > Viridiplantae > Streptophyta > Pinopsida > Cupressales > Taxaceae > Taxus > Taxus wallichiana. The sequence continues at coordinate 816,911,189 of CM031239.1, forward strand.
TATAAGAGGCTAAGTGTAGGGGAGAATAAAGCACGTATTTGAATATTCTTCTTAGGCGAAGTCGAAGTTGTGTATTTTTTAGAATTGTAGTGATATATTCCGCAACTCTTTCCTTAGCCAAAATTATGGGCCCTCGATCATCTCATTATTATTTTATCACTCTTTAATATCGATCATTTCCTTATTCTTCATAACAAACCATCTAGCTCACAAGAACTACCATAGGTTAGGAGACAAACATAACACTACGCCTTGTGAAGTTAATTCATCATATATGCCTTATACTTAAACTTTAAAACAATTATAAAGTCTTTCAAACATGCTTATGTTCATTCCAAACTTACTCAAAAATGTAAAATTATGCTTCAAAAATATGAGACGATTTCATTTTAATTTAATAATTTGTCAAATTTTATCCATTTAATTTCAGTCATCGAAATCCAATTTAATTTAATAATTTATCAATCTAGGGTTAGTGTCTAAAGGTTATATGCAAAATGAACCCAAATAATTTTTATATTAACATTTCTTATCTAATTTCATGAGGGCGGACCATTCACTAGGGCATCTAGAAGGCTTAACCTCAATACTCTTGCACATGGGAAGGGCCCTCATGAAATTGAAATTGCACATGACCTCCTGAATATTAGCAGTGCTAATCCCCGAGATGTGCATATAGAGAGCTCTACAAAAATGTTGGATGCCTTAGAAGCTGAAATAAAGCTATTGAAGGATGAGGTTAAGAACTTGGAAAAACAAAAGGGAAAGAGGAAGAAGGAGGAGGAGGTGGATATTGATAACAGCCAAGATTGAAGATATCTACAAGAAGTTGAACTCCTTAGACTCCCGTTTAGGGAAGGCCAAAACTCGTCATGACTACAATATGGCCATTTTTAGTGCGATTGAGGAATTCATTGAGCAACATGTCAGAAGTGTCTCCAATCTCAGCGGAGTTCCGGCAACACTTTGGGGCAATGATAAAGAAAGCAAAAGGACCATTGATCAGCTGGATAAGACTGACGCTGCCCACATGACAACTTTGGGAATGTTCAGATCCTAGAAGAACATCAAAACCAGCATCGAAAAAGCTGCCAAGAAGTAGTTGTAGGTGCTTTAGTTGCTCTTGCTTGTTTTTATGTTGTTTTTTTGCGGTTTCTTTGCTGCTTTTGTGCAGGGTTTTTGCTGTTTTGTCTTGTTTGGGTAGTTGTTTTTGGCTACTTTGGGCTTCATTGTCATACTTGGATTCTGATCCTTTTTTCTCTGATTTTCACTTCTATTCTGGCTCCTAGGCCCTCTCTTGTACTCAAGGGTATAGTCCCTTTCAAAAAACTATTTGCCAATAATAAAAAAACTAAACTAATATTTGGAAAAGAAATATAAATTTAATTTAATTTAAGTTCTAAAATCAACCATAAATATTTTAAATTACATTAAAAAAATCTAAGATATTACTATTGTATGGATCAAATACTCTTGCAAGTTAACATTTAAACACACTTTAAAATTTAAAAAAAAACATTGAAAGAAAACATAAAATAAAAATGAACATAACTAAAATAGAAAAATATATGTTGTAAATGGTGTGCTCTTCCTTGGAAGGAGTGACCACCCCCTCCCTTGGAAGAGGACAAAGATTAATCACAGAAAATCTACAAAAATTAATTGGAAACTTGATCTTGTATTACTTCTCCAAAATTACAACATTTTTTGACTTTTCAACCAAAAAGTACTCTCCTTCTTCAACTATTGAGTGTTACATTTATAAAAAATCACCCGTGGTTTACTTAGTATATCTTTTCAAGAAAATAGAATTAATTTACTATTATTAGAAAAGACTTACTCTCAACTAAAATATAAATAAAACTCTACTATATGTCTCACGTGTCAATATACAAACATGAGAAAATGTTGTGCTCACAAACTCCTACATAAACACTACCACTCATCCTATTCATCTAAGAACAAGTCATGTGGTATTGTTTATTAGAATCTTAATAAAACACTACTATTGTTGCATGTCTCAACTACTTAGGAAATAAATATGAGAGATAATCTTATTGAAGACTCTAACAAATTGTAACTACTAAGATAAAAGAACAACCTCCTTTATTTTCTCATTACAAATTACTCATCCCAAACTTTTAGAAGAAAATATCAGATCTCTTGAATATTCAATATCTTCAACAACTAATCCCAACCTCTTAGGAGAAAAGATTGGGTCTCTTGACTATTCAACATGTTCAACAAATCATCCCAACCTTTTACGAGAAAATCTTGGGTGCTTTGAATTTTTTTCCACATTATCTCTCTCTCTCTCTTCCTCTCTCTTTAAGCGCATGGTTTTATGTGTGTGATTTTTGTTACTTTCTAATAAGAACTAAATTTTATTTTTCATGAATCTCTTAAAATGGTGAACTAGTTTTTGCATCTCCTTATAAGTTTTTTTGAAACATGTCGAGTTTCTGATTTTTGATATAAAAATGAGAGAGATCACATTTTATTGAAGTGTATTTTTCCTTATTTGTTATGCTTGCTCCTCATACGTTTTTATAGCTTTGATTATCCCTGGAGCTATTTTTTTACCATTCAAAGGTGAAAATGATCAAGAGATAACATCGTATGATATATTTAAAGTTGGAATAGTTATAAGCTAAGCTTGAAGTGTCTTATATTGATTTAAACTTGATCTTTTAGGTTACATCTTTGCTTTAACTTTGCATATTTATTCTTGAATGATTGAAATAACTTTCTTTACAACATATGATATATTTTTCTAAAGAAATATTAAGAAACATGAATAATTAGATTGCAATATATTTCTAAGAAATAAACTAAATATATACTCTACATTTTACTTTAAAAAAGCTATTAGTTCTCAAAATTACATCTAAGTCCACTTTGGAATTGAAAAGAATGTTATTAGATGAGACATATTTTGGTCTCATCATCTTGGATTTTTTTAATGCTATAATTATGAGATTTTTTTTTAAATCTGTAATTGAACACTTATAGTAATTCATGTCTACTCTATCATTGGTTCTCCCCAATTCAAATCCCCTTCATTACCACTTTTGGAAATTTATACGCAAATTGTATAAATGGATGAAGTTTATTCTTCATCAGTCATGTTCGACTTTCCAAATTTGGGATTTTCATTTTTTCTAGGTTCGTTACTCCCTTTATTTATTTAGGTATGTAGGTGTCAATTTATATATTTTTATGTTTAGGGTCAAGAATAATTGTATATTGATTTAGGATTATTATATTTCAAGTCTAAGAGAGTGGCCCCATGTGATTAATTGAGTCATAAATGAGGTAGTGGATTCGAAGGAAGTTGTCATTGGATTACGATGTATAATCAATTTGATTATTTAGATTTTCATTTGGTAATTAAGTGTTTAAGTCTAATGTATAATCATTGAAACACAAAGTTATTAAGTCTTTGTGGAATTGTGGTTTCATTGGCACTCATTAACATTCTATTTGCTATGTTTTGGGTTTTGGATTATAGTGGTCGATAAATTTTCAAACCTCGGTATATGTCATTTACGCTATCTAATTTTTGGGGAGTTATAGAAATTATGTAAATTGATGTAGCTCTTATGTTATTTCAGAATCCTTCCTCAAGCTTTATAGATTTGGACTAGTTGATGAAAGAACCGAATAAAGTTAGAATGATATCCCCATTTTGTATATCATAGTTTTATATATTTTTCCCTCCAAGATATACATTCCCATTTTATATATATTTAGGTCTCTTTGTCATAACTTTAGATTCATACTTGTTGGATAATGTGCTACATTTTTTAAACCTCTATTAGAAGTCATGAAAGTTATGAATAGCCTTCTATTCTTTCATTATGGTGATTATGGTCTACATATATTCTTACAAATGTGTGATTAAGTCAAAAGTGACAATTAATTGGGTGTTTATTCATGACATTTCATTTGCGAGATATGTTTTTGAGTTGAGTTGAGTTAGTTTCATATAGAATTTCTAGGGTCTCTCTCTTGGTCTTGTGGAACCAAAAAAAGTACGGAAGTGACCCTCATTCTCATATTTTTGGTCTTAAGTACGACCTAATTTTTGGATATATTCAATCACTACAATTGATCTACCTTCATCTCTCTTTACTAAATCCCTAGCGCATATTTCTACTCCAACACAAAGGCTATCAAAATGATTACAAAAAGCACCTTAAAGGTATATTCTAAGTGAATTTTCAGCATTACTAATTTCAGTAACTAATGGTGATGATCCAAAGGATGTGTGGGAATTTTTGTGTCCAAAAACTTAAGTTTTTAAGAAAAGGATGGAGGACACCGAGTCACTAGATAAAAATGAGACTAGTGATTTGGTAAATTTACACCTTATAAGAAACCATGTAGGTTGTAAGAGGGTTTTTGAAATAGAGTGTAATGTATAAGGAAAAATGGAGAAGTATAAGGCTCTCTTGGTTTTGAAGGGATTATCTCAAGTATAGGTAATTGACTTAATCATATTTCTTTTAGCTATCACTTTTGCATATGATCTAGAGATATACCATTTGGATGTTAAAATAACATTTCTACATGGGGAGGTTGAAGAAGAAATCTATATGACACAATTTGAAAGTTTAATAGTCAAAATAAAAGAGTATTTGGTCTCATGCATGAATAAATCCTTGTATGGATTGAAAAAATCACCAAGGATGTGGAATCGGATATTTTATGGTTGTGTGCAAACTTTTCCACTTGTGCAATGGGGTTGATTCATTCCTTTACTTTAAATAAGAGGGATAAAATTTTCATTATAGCTCTCTATGTGGATGCCATGCTACTAATTGAACATTTATAGGGATCAAACAAGTAAAATTTTAGTTATTTGTGTAATTTGACATGAAAAATATTGGTTATGAAAAAATCATTTTAGGCATGTTAATTACTTGAAACCTTTAAAATAGGAAGCTATGGTTAAACCATTAGAAGCATTTTGAGAAATTATTAGAAAGGTTCAAGATGAACAAAAATAAAACTATTAGCACACCTTTTGATAAGGTTTAAAGTAGTAAATATTCATAATATAGAAAAATTCAAGAGAATCATAATCTAGGAAAACAATATTAAACTATTAAAACAAACACATGATAGAAATGAATAAACTTTTAACCAAATTATATAATCTAGCATTTCTACAATGAAAAGAATAGGAAATAAAGATAAAATAAGATAATATTGGAAATGCCATCCTCTTTGGGTAAGAGTGACCATTTCTCTCCCCTTAGATTCAAATTTGAATTAATCAACAATTACCAACATAGATATTACACAACTTCAATTGTATCTAATTTGATATTCCTTACAAAATAGATAAAACCAAAGAGCTCCTTCTTTAAGATTACATTGAGGTATTTATAAGAGGTGCTTGTATTTTGAAACTTTCAACCTTACATGAATGGCAAACTACCTCCATTTAAGGTGGATTATTTAAACAAAATTCATAATAGAACAAACTTATGAATCTAACTTGTTGATTAACAAGTGGAGATGATTACAAATTATATATTCCTAAGAAAATAAGAAAATTTCAATATGAGAATTACATTAAGAATCTTTTCACAATATATGGAAGATTTTTCATGCTTTATTTCTCATTGAATGTTGAATGGATGGAATTTCTCTACTGTGTGTTCGATCAAAGAACTGGTCTTTAAGATCCTCATATCTGCAAAATTATTCCTAATATTCTCCTATTGTGTGGCTTGGAAGATGAGAACTTTTTTCGCTTATATTTAGCTTGCAAGTTGGATTCCTAAGCTTGGAAGTTTTCATCATGAGATTTTTGTGTAATTTCAGTGCTTTTTATGGAACTTTAGTGATTATGTTATGTTATTCCAGAGTAGTAGCAATAGAGTTTAAATCTTCTTTACTTAGTGAGAATTGTGGAATGTTGATCACTCGTTCCTCGTTTCCATTCTTGTTACCCTATTTTTGCATGATAAACCATCTATATCACATGAATTGTTAGAAGTTAGGAGAAAAACAAGTTACAATGCCTTCAAATTCAATTCATCATATATACATCATTCATTATGTCTAAAATAGATAAATCATTTCAAATTGGATTATGTCTATTATAAACTTACTCAAAATAAAGAATTGGAGTTCAAAATATGAGATTATTTGATTCTTATAACTCCCCCAAACTTTAGGACCTTGTAATCCCTCCTACAAGCTATCCTCCTCTCTAAAGATTAGAGGATTTAATTATTACGTTGCATTCATAATCACGGGTATATGTATTCCATATTTTATCCCATAGGGTTGTATAATTTTTGTGTGCAACAATCCAAGCTCTTCACTCTTTGAAATCTTTATCATATTGCTCTTCACATGAGTTCCAAGTAGGTGATGGTTCCCAAATTAGAGGTGATCAGTCATACATACCGATCCACTCATGAGTGTTATGATTATGGAGACCAATTCTTGGGCTATGTTAAAAACCTATATCAAATTATTTGGAAAAACTAACTCCTTTTTCCTAATCTCATTTGTTAGGTCTTGCCATATTTTTTTCATGCTCATAAGGATGAAAAGAAGTTTATGTTTCTATAGTTATAAAATTCTAAAGTATATTGCTCATGCTTGGTCACATAATAATCTTTTAGTTGAGGTATATGAACATGAGCTCGAAGGTGGTAATAAAATTATTAGGAAAAATAAAATCATGCATCATTAGAAGAGCTACATTTTCTTGAATGCTAGTGAGATCTACAACTTTTTCAACCAAAATTTTATGGTTTTCAAAGTAGATGTGAAATCTCGAGTTTAACTTCCCTTGTAAAGAATTTAATAAAAATTTGGTAGCATGTCATATTACAAAATTGTGAACAAAATATTCACACAACAGATTCTTCAACTCTATATTTTTGGTTGTATAAACGTCCATGATTTTTAAATCTACTAAATCATGTTGTATAGTATTGACAGTCTAAAAAGTTTCTATTAAAGTTTTTCTCTTAGGAACATGGATAGAATTTTGAACGCCTTCTACAAGTGAGTAGAGTTTCACCTATTTGGCAAGTTGTAGTGATTTTTCTTGTAAGATTTACATTTCTTTCATTTAACTTGTTGAGTTATGTCTCGATTTATTTATTATTAACCTCGACATTTATGAGTTCATAAAAATGGGTGATCCAAGAAATAATTCTCTTAGAGATTACAATTGGAAAAATAAAGTCAATCTGAATTTCCTTATCACTTGATTCTTTTGTGTGAGCTACTAGTGTCAATTATTCCCTACTTTCACTAGCCTCAATAATTTCATGTTGCGATGTATATATTGTAGTTTAAAAATTCTAGGAAATGGATTCAAATTCATCCCTCTTTTACTTTAATTTATTCTCTAAAGATAAAACTTGGTTATCTCTCTTCTTACAATCGACTATTGACACTACCCAAATATATTTTCAAATCTACTATTTTGCATTCAAAAATTTCATATTTTTATTTTTCATTCACAAGTTCTACCTTTAAACTCGAATCACTACCTCTTTCTCATTCAAGAGTTGTTTTAGTCTTTTAATTTATTTATTTGACATATTCAAGGAAAATTCATTTGATATAAGTTCATTACTTGACTTACTTATATGTATTCCTCAACAAATGAAATTGGGCCTCCTTTTGTATGTTGTGGTGATGAATAGAAGCTTTCTTCAAGTGGTTACATGGGGGCCTCCCTTTATCAATGGATTGATATTGAGGATAAGGTTGATTTTTTTGCTTCCTCTGCTACTTTGGGATAGTGGTGGAAGGTATGGTAAGAGGCTCCTCACATTCCCCTTGCATAGGAAATTTATCGAAAGTTCTTGTAGGAAAGTGACAGCTGCCTGCACTCGGAGATTTTCCACCATCATTATTTATTTTTGGATTCCTCATATATTTACAAAACCAATTTTTTTGATATCTTCTAACATGATATGTTTCAGATTGTGGAGGGGGTATGTTATCCTTTAGAACCTCCTTTATATCTGATAAGAGAGTTACAATAGTTAGTTTATTAATTTTAGATTTAATTTCTACCTCCTTCTCTTCTTTTCTTTTAGTTTTGTTTTTTAATAACAGGGGATTTGAGAGAGGGTTTTGGACCATTCGCCCCTTGTTAAATTTATTTGGAAATATTTTTCATATCACCTCCCCATTTTTAGCTATAGGAAATGATGCTTGAATATGAGATTTATTAGATCATGATGCTTCAAAGGTGCTCCATTATTATTAAATTTTTCCACCATGTCTTATAAAGAAGTGTATACAAAAATTATATAATGGTAAAGTGGGGTTTTTTGGAAGGGGATCTATCTTGATATATCATAAACAAAAGGGTCTCAGACATAGATACAAAAATATAAGATATATAAAGAAAAAGATAAGAAAAACCAATAAGGTTGCATAAGAGATGTAACTAAAGAATGACACATATACATTAGAAAAACAACCCAAAATAGGAGAGAAAACATTTTTTCTACCATCAAGTTTAGATCAGTAGAAATACCTTATACATACTTTCCTTTCACTTCTAGTATGTGGAGGTAAATTCCTTTGCATAATATGATTCCTCTTTTTACTTCATACGAGTCCATGCATCATCCTTCTCAAATTTATCAAGAAAGTAGGTCTCATTCGGACCAATATTTTGACATAGTTCTTGAAGAAGGGACCTTCCCAAAAGTTCAATACTTTCACCCATCGATCACTATTATTAGTGGAAAGGAGAGTAGAACCAATTATAAAATGGTTCAACCATAACCATTTCTAATAAGTTACCTATAGTATTATCCTTGATCTCAAACATATTTCTCTCAAACTTCTCACATTTTTACAATCCATAATTTTGTACTAATGCATTTAAATATTGTTGATGCCCAAGACCATATAAATTTCCTTCATTTTGAAATTCCTCCACATTATTCTATTGAATGTTTTATTTTTCCTAATATTCATCTTCGTATTCTTCATCCGTAATCTGGCATAATTTCTCATTTAAAATCTACTATGAGACCTCTTTCATTAATCACCTCTTTCTCCTCTTGGTAACTATCCCTAGAGGTGGGATCAATGAACAAGCTATCCCATCATCCACCTAAACTACTAAGCCTTCCTTAGAATCTATGTTACCCCATGCTCAATCCCTTATTTTTCACAAGTTCCTGAATCCCAAAGGAATATTAATCACTTGGTCATCCTTGTAAGTGCCCTATTTTTGTATTTTCATCTTATTCATAACTAGTTTAATGAACTTAATTGGATAGTCCCTTGTCTCAATCATTTCCAAAGGGTCAAATCTCAATATCTTAAACACCCTGTACCAAGCACCACCAATCTATGAATGGAAATTTTCTAGGGATGGTTCCACTATAAGCTGTCAATGAAAGTAGAGTGTCAACATAGTCGAATACATGAGTCCCTTATTTTTCTACGTACACACTCTGAGACCCACATCCATCCAAACTATGTCCACTATGTTTGTAATTTACAAGAAAATAGGGGATATTTCATATTCTATAGTTTTCTCCTTAACCCCAAAATTTGAGACAAGATTAATGGAGGAAGGGTGATGTTTTCCTAGAGTTGCGGTGATACAAATTATTACAGATATCATCCTAATGTGGGCCATTGTAGTGAAATCCACAACCAAAAACTACCCAACACCTTGGAAATTCCTAACAACAAGTCTATCTCCTAGAAATACAAAGGCAAGATCGACAAGCTAACCCAAATAGGGAAAATCAAAGTTATAATCCTAACGGGAGCCCAATCTCCATATGGATAGGTACAATATAGTTTTTCCATAAAACCATGGACCGCTAAAGTACTGTTATCACAAAATCATAGCACCCCTGAATATTTGCATGTGAATGGGGCATTCGGTGTGATTGTGTAACATGGGTACCACCTCTCAAGTTGTGGGACTTGCGGGCTTGAGGTGGACCTCTAGAGAAGGTCAGATTCCTCTTCCTAATCCTAATGCTAAACTACTCCTAATGCAAGAAAAACAACTAAATAAACCTATTCTAACACTTCCAAGGAGACATGGATAAAGAGAATACATGAAATGAAGGAAATCCTACACTAAAATGGTGATAACACCAAGAGAAGGGGTGTGTTGGACAATTCAAAATGCATGAAAAAGGAGTTGGATGGGCCTTGAGAGGGTGGAAAATCACCACATATAAAGAGTGAACCCGATATCACCTTCAGATAAAAACAACACCACCTCAAACCCTGTAATGAAACCATAAAAATGCACAAAGCACATGTATAATGATGAAAGGAAAGGGAAGACAATAAACTTATGAAAATGTTAGAAAAATTAACACAAAAAAAAATTGATTGCTCCATGGTATGCACGATACATCATCATCGATGGGAGGAAGGAATGAAGTTCCATTACATTGCTCAGATGAGAAGGCTTGAATCCCTACAACCTGTCCCCTGGTCAAGAAGAAGAAGAAGAAGGGGGTAAGTTTGAGGAAAATTTCCAACTCTTGAATATGTGCACTCCTATTACATTATATAGGAAAAATGAGAGAAAGGAGAGAGAAGAAGAATTAAATGCAACCCAACTACCCATTCCAAGCCACTAGTGCACTGGGCTGCGATTTGGACCTGTATCTACCTCCTCAATTTTACCTAGTAAAACCTAATAATTTTCCATTTTTCATGATGAAATTTTTTTGGGATCAAAATACCTTTCCAACAACTATAAATTTATCTTGATCGGACACTGCGGGAGAAAGATATCACCATTTTTGTGAGGGTCATTTTTTATGTTTTGTAGCTCCATCTCCCTTCATCCACCCGGTGAGCTACCCACCGAGATCCTCGGGTAGATCACCCACTAAACCATATTTAATTCCACCTAACCACCCCACTTTTGACTTAGTTAACTCACCTTGGCCTATACAAAGCGGGTTCAGGTTTTTGGTTGCATCGTGCATCACCGGTGAGTCATGCATTGTGCACCTGATTCTCCGCATCCACCCTCAAGTCCTCTTCCGAGTTGCCTTACATGTATTTTGGGGAAGGTTTTGGATTTCATGATATTGGCATGGTGAGTGAGATCCTTTGTGCATTGATTTTTGGTTCTACCCCACATCTTCCAAGCTCCCGTGTTGGTCAAGACGGTCGAGTTCCTTGCCACTCTTGACCCGAGGACCCGAGTTGCATCCCGCATGCCATGCTTTCACCTTGTGCCTTCCTAACTTGAAACCCCGACTCCATCCTCTAAAAAACCAACCCCGAATGGCCCAATGTGCTTTACGAGGCTTGGGTCTGTGAAACACCAACATCCCGCATTTTCCTTTATGCATCATGTGGATGCATTTTAGCTTTGATCCTAACTAGATCCGCTCACCTTGCCTTCGACCGATGCATCCACCGCCCACTCAACACCTCGATCCACTTTCCCGCATGTGCATTTGACCACCGTGACTCACGAGTTGATCTCTCCCCAACCATATGATTTTTACCCTTCCAATGCGGTGAGCTCTTTGAGCTCATCATGAATGAGCAACCATGCCATCTCATCAAGTAACTCGATGACCCATTTTTTGGCTCGGTGTGCCCAGGCCAATTTGACACTTTTAGCCCATTTTTGGATTTTTTCCAAATTTCTCAACACCGAGGTTGAGAGGCATGTTAAAGTGCTTAGAGAATGAATTTTCAACTTCTCCATTTTTTCCCATTTTTAAATGAATGTGGGCCCGGGAGACATGTTTTCACCCTGAGGTGGAGCTCTTGAACTTGGATAACCCGAGAAGAGGGGAAAATGGCCTTATTGATCCCAAATCTTCCCTAGATGTTGTAAATTCTCCTTAAACCCTGAATTTCAAATGTAACCCAAAATTATCCTATGATGGTCCTAACCAATGCTGGTTCCAACTATCCTGTTGTCCATTTTACCCGGGGGTAAAATGAATAACAATTATGGTGACTCACAGGGCCATCTGCCTACTAGATGTTGTTGACTAGTTGCCTAAAGACTCCATTGGGAATGGAGTCATTGTTGATATCTTGAAATTGATCTAAACCCTAAAACTTGACCTTGAAAATTGTTTGAAGCACTACTAGCTCTAAAGCTAACTGCATTGACCATCTCACTTACAAGATTTCTGAATTAAGATTTTGTGAGAGTGGAAAATTGTCTTGAACTTGGGTTTTCTCTTTTATTCTACAGGTGATCTATTGGGACTGTATAATAATTCCTGTAGTTATACCCAATACGACTATTATCAAGTATGAAGCATAAGGAATGATGATCTCATGGAAATAATGAAAGCTGCAGAACATGGGAGGACATGTTGTCTTGGGAAGTAAATGGGACTGTATATTCGTGAAATATTTTCCCTTCGAAGGGCTGCCTTGAAAAATTGTTGTGGAGATGGGGCTGTTCATGGCAAAATTCCCCTCAAAATTCATTTCTCGATTTATTTGCAAGGGGCACCAAAAGCTCATATGTTGATCTATAGGAATAAGAAGGTGAAACACATTGAAATATATCCGTAATCAAATTTAACTACTTTTCATTTGAAATATTTTGAGATATTCAAATGTTCCCTATAACTTTGAGCTTACGTAACATTACCCGTAGGAGGCATACTAAAACCAGTGCACTATGTTAAAGTAAACACAAAAAAACTATGTATAAAAGGAGAAAATCATACACATCCCAAGTGGGACATCCGGAGCGTTCATAAGCACTACTTTTGCAAAAAAGAAAACCTACCTTCCTTATGTTAACAAGAGGAAAAGGAAGCTTCAATTTGAAACTCGCAATGGGTTGTGATAAGTAGCTCCCCTTCTTCGAGAATAGGTAGCCATGTAGATGATTTAGCACTGGTCATGGTTTTGAAAACCATGGAAGGCTTCCTCAAAGTTGGCCTTCCATTTCAAAATACAAGGTACCATCAACAAATAAGAAACATACCCCCTATATTTAATCGTATTGGTCTTTTGGAGGCTTTGATGTTGACCCATGGTACTTTGTATCTCTCCCTCATGCCTCGAAGTGGACATGACTAGTTGTGGCTTCTCTGTTGGATTCAATGAAGACAAGTACCTGATTGGGCATGGCCTAATATGATAAATGTGCCTACTACTCGAGTTTTGAGTCCAAAAGTACACTCCTCTTACAAGCCTTCTGGAAAAGGTGACTATTTTTGGGTTGATTCTAACTTTGGTGTGCCTCCACAAATAACTAGTTCTTTTCTTTGATGACTGATTTGGAAATGGTGTCATCCTCATCTCCCTTCTCTTCCTCGATCATTACAGATTCATCAACAAGCTTAGGCTCTTCAACTAACAACAAGAAGCCTTTAATGGTTGCTTCTTCGTTAAGAGCTTCGAATTTGACCCAAACTCCTCCACTTTGGATTCAAGAGGGTTATTTTTAAACGGTGGTATTTTATTGAACATTTCCTTCCATGGAAAGAGGTTCTTCATATTGAAGGATAGATGATGGGGTAGAAAAAGTGACCAATTCCTTAGGCTCTTCCCCATTAAAATGTTCCTACATATCAGAAAAACAACCAAACTCTTCATTTCTGGTTGTGCTAAGGACTCAAATTCCTTCATGGTGTCCTTAGGATTGGAATTTTGTTCCCATGGTCTTCTTCATCCTCGAACATAAAGTTAGAAAGATAAAATTCATCCGAGAAATCCAATTTTTGAAAGGATGGATAAAGAAAAGGATTTGAGACATCCTTTATGGCCTACTCAACACTTATAACCTTTGAATCCACATGGTTCTCCTCTATGGCATGAAGCTCCTCGTGATTGTTTGCAACACTTGATGGTTATTTTGGTGGACTACCTGCAACCTCTAGAAGTGTTGCCAATTCTTGACATGCAAGGAAATGAGGGTCATTACATTCACCTAAAACAACTTGCAATCATGGAATATTTTCTTCACTTGCTTGTACAAGCTCCTCCTCTTGTGGATTTGGAGCTAGCTCTTCATTTTTGAATTTTCTAGGCTGTGGTGGATCAGAAAGCCTTGAAAACACGGTGCTAATATGGACAATACATTTGGAACAAATAGGTTGTTGGTCATCATCTTCTCATTCTTTCTTTGTTCCCACTGCAAGGTCAATTTGCACCACTTGTGGCTAGACCTTGGCCTCCTCTGAAGGCTTAACAGTCAAGGGGATTTTATATATCCCTAATCTTAGAGCCCATCTTCTCAATTTTTTGATCATTTCTTCTCTATTGGGATCTTCTTCTTGTTTTTCCTCTTGAATGGTTTTTTGAGTTTCTTCTCGACATGGGTTTGGGACTATGAGAGGAGTGGTGGGTGGGGTCTCCACTAATTTTTTCTTTGTTGGTGGTGGGAGAGGAGACTTGGTGTCTTTTTATTTAGAGGGGATGGATTTTTGGAAAGGAAAAGGGAAGATAAATTTAGATGGGATGAGAGAGTAGAAGATGGAGAAGGAAATTCCACACTAGGGGTGACAAGTAATAAGCTTGGGAACTGAGGCTTGGGTTGAGATTGTGTACATTGAAAGGAGAAAAATAAATACTATGAGATGGTGATGGACTTTCCCCTTGACAAGGTTGTCTTGTATCAAGCTCATAAGATTCTATATCCTCAGCCCACTCTGCAAGTTGTGGGAGCATTTCGACCATGAAGTCCAACTTACGATGCAAGGCTAAAATGTCTTGGCATAGGGCCCTCCCATGGATAAGGGGTCTTGAAGCCAATGCTGAATGATTTTATTTGAGTTGTAGACCGGGCCTACACCATGCCTACCTCCATTTTTTAGATCTTCAACTATAACTCAACATCTATAGGTATGCATACTAAAACTAATTTTCATCATAACATAGATATGGAGGGTTTGATAATAACCCTGGAATGAGTTTTACAATTTTGGAAGTGGGTGTGGCTAGCATTACTACTATTATAAGTGTGAATTCCACATGGGGAATGAAGTCATGATTACAAAACTTCATGGAATGGAAGAAAATGGAAACATATGGAAAGTCTAAAGCTCAGAGAATGGGTTGTTAACAAGATGGAGTTTCTAGATGTGTTTAGAAGTTACCTCAAAAGGTGAGGATCTTACTAAGAAAACATCACCCTCGGAGAAAATGGAATTGGTAGATTCGAAGGGCCCAAAACCGATTCATAAATTGGACCTTGTTTGGCAGTTGTCAATCCCGAAATACACTTTTGGAAGAATGGGCATGTAATACAACCTTCAAAACCCGAAATTCCTTATCCATTTTCGGGACTCGGGACCTATTCGCACATGTGAAATGCCAAAATGATCTTTTCAGAAGTAGGTGCATGCAATGTAACCTCTAAAACCTGAAATACAAGGATCGTGTCATTTGGTGCTTTGTAACCTTGAAATCCTTATTTATCTTGTAGATGTCTTTAAAGATGTGAACCTCCACCAAGGTTGCAATAATCTTGATGAAACAAGAGGTGTAGATCAATGGATCACCTATGAAGTGTAGAGATTTCACCGCTTATTCCATCGAGCGTGCACGAATATTTACATGTAAATGGGGCATTCAATGTGATTATGTAACATGGTTACCACCTCTTAAGCGTGGGAATTGCAGGCTTGAGGTGGACCTCTAGAGAAGGTCAGATTCCTCTTCCTAATCCTACCTAATGCAAGAAGAAAAACTATATAAACATATTCTAACACTTCCAATGAGACAATTATAGAGAGAATACATTAAATGAAGGAAATATTTCACTAAAACAGGTGATAGCACCAAGAGAAGGGGTGTGTTGGATAGTTCAAAATGCATGAAAATGGAGGTGGATGAGCCTGGAGAGGGTGGACAAGCACCATAGATCAAAACTACACTCGATACCACCTTCATATAAACACAACACCACCTAAAACCCTTCAATGAAACCATAATAATGCACAAAGCACTTGTATAATGATGAGATGCAAGGGAAGACAATAAACTTATGTAAAGATTAGCAAAATTAACACGAAGCAAAATTTTATTTCTCCATGATATACACAATACATCATCGATGGGAGGAAGGCATGGAGTTCCATTACATTGCTCAGATGAGAAGGTTTGAATCCCTACAACTACCCTTGGCCAAGAAGAAGAAGAGGGGGTGCATTGGAGGAAATTTTCCAACTCTTGAATATGTGCACCCCCATTACATTATATAGGTAGAATGAGAGAAAAGAGAGAGAAGAAGAATTAAATGCAACCCAACTACCCATTCCAAGCCACTAGTGCACCTAGGCCTGCCATTTGGATTTGTATATCCATCCTTAATTATACCCTATCAAAACCAACAATTTTCCATTTTTAGTGACTCCATGTTATCGAGACTAAAAATACCTTTCCGATGACTATAAATTTGTCTCAATCGACACTCGAGAGAAAGATATCACCATTTTGTGAGGGTCATTTTTTATGTTTTGGGCCTCCATCTCCCTTCATCCACCCGGTGAGCTACCCACCAAGCTCCTTGGGTAGCTTGCCCACTAACCCACATTGAATTCTACCTAACCACCCTTCCGTTGACTCGGTCAAATCACCTTGGCCTCTACAAAGTGGGTTCAATTTTTTTATTACATCGTGCATCACCGACGAGTCATACATTGTGCACTGATTCTCCGCATCTTCCCTAAGCCCTCCATCGAGTTTTCTTGCATGTATTTCGGGCAAAGTTTTGTTTGCATGACATTAGCTTGAATCGATCTACTTCATGTGTTGAGTTCCCGGTTCCACCCCACATCCATCGAGCTCCCTTGTTGGTCGGGATGACCGAGCTCCTTACCACTCGAGCCCGGGATCCAAGTTACATCCTACATGCTATGCTTTCACCTTGTGCCTTCCTAACTTGAAACCCTAACTCCATCCTCCGAAAACCAAACCCGACTTGGCCAACATGCTTTATAGACTCAAGCCCCGATAAATACCAACACCCCTACCATCCTCCATGCATCGTGTGGATGCATTTCCAGCTCCGATCCTAACTCGGTCCACTCACCTCGCTCTTCGATCGATGCATCCACCGCCCAACTTGGCACTCCAAGCCATTTTCCCCATACGTGCATTCGACCACTATGAATCATGAGTCAAGTTGGCCCTAACCATTTGAGTTGCACCCTCCAATGCAATGAGCTTGCCAAGTTCATCATGAACCAATGACCATGCTAGCTCGACGAGCCATTTTTGGCTTAGGGCCAATTTGACACTTTTAGCCCATTTTTGGATTTTTTCCAAATTTCTCAACACCAAAGGTGAGGGCATCTTTGAAGTGCTTAGAGACTGAATTTTCAACTTCACTTGTTTTTTCCCATTTTTAAATAGATGTGGGCCTAAGATTTATGTTTTCACCCGAGGTAGAGCTCTTGAACTGGATAACCTTGAAGAGGAAAAAATGGTTTGATTGAGCCCAAATATTCCCCTAATGTTGTCAATGCTCCTTGAACCCTGAATTTCACATGTAACCCCATATTCTCCTATGATGGCCCTAACTAATGCCTAATTTCAACTATCTCATGTTGTCCATTTTACTTGGGGGTAAAATGTATAATAGTACCATGAGGATATAATCTTCCAACATAAATTTAAATAGAAAAAAACATTTGGAAGGGCCACGATATCTAGATCACCCAAGGGCCTCCATTTTATCCTAGCCCAAGATCTAACAAATTCAATATTTGGGAGGAAACTAGTAAACTTACCTTTCAATCTTGAGTTGTGTCTTTTCCGAGATCGACCACAATTACGTCTAACACAAAATGAAGGGATGCCTCTATCCATAAAGGGGATAAGTGTAGTAGTACATTTATTTCTTGGGCATCGAAGAAGTGTTCATCCCACGATAGATCCACCCTACCACACCCATCAACTAGAAAACATCCCTGAGCTAGCATTGTTAGGGAAGGGACAAAATCCCACCCATAGTTGAATTCAAAATTCAATTCATGCTCCTTCTTTCCAATTGGACTATTGCAAAATCGTAAAATGGTTTTCATTGTTAAATTATTTAGAAAGTTAATTTGTAATTTAGGACACTCTATCCCATATCATAAATGATTCAAGGTTCTCATGGTAGTTCCAAGCACAATATGATACTAACTCTCATAGGTAAGGTATTTCATAACCCACTTCACCACATACTTCCATGGGTCAGGGAATTCCTCTCTTATAATTCCTTTGACCTTCCCAATGTTTTCTTAGCACAACCTTAGATTTTTCTCTCCTTGTACCTAAAACTTTTCAATGAGTTCACTATAATGAACTATAGTGATAATAAAATATACTTCTATATTTGCAAGACTAGATATTTCAGTTATGATATGGATTCTTACATTTATATTAGTTTGTTGTAATTTGGATTTTTTTCTTATAAATTATGTATGAATTCCTCCACCATGTCCTTTTCAAAACCCTCGAACATTTGTAAAAATTATAACCATCTCTCATTCTCAAATATTTATACGGCCACCTCATCTTGCATTGTTTTATTAACATTTTCGGGCTCATATTTCCTATTTTGGCTCATTTCTATGGATTGATTTAGATATATAGGACTCTATTTTTTTGTAGCAAGGTGGAGAAGAATTTAAGAAATTTGAAATTATAATGATAGTGTTGGTAATCACATGTTATGTTATGGAACCCGTGTTACTCAACACATCATTATTGAGGTGACATAAGAAAGGCACTATAATTACCCACAATTGCATTAAATATAACTTAAAATTGTCCATGTCTATTTTATCTTTTGAGCATGTGGATAAGACCTCACATATTTTGTCAATTATCATTTAATCTTGGGTTGTCACATCATTGCAAGAGATGCGTGGAGGTTAAAATTACTTCCTCTTTTTTATTTCAATTATAGAAAGTACCTAACAATGTTTGAAAAGAACTTGTATGCCGTCAAAAATAATATTTAATGCATATACATGAACCATTCATTTATCAACACATGTCATGTTATCCTTGCGGAGAAAAAGGATATTTTTCATCATAAGTCAAAATATTTTTATTTTATACAATATATTTTTGAATTTTCTAAAAGTGGCCACCATCTCTAGTTTTCAACCTCTTCTTATTTTTGATTTTTTATATTTTTGAGAAACAAGATTCCATTTTTGGTTTTAGCCTCTTTCGTTATTTTATTATTATTATTAAATATTTTTTACCGGAGATATGAATCGGAGGGTTGGTGGGGGCCCCACCCTACAACAACGTCTCGAGACAAGATATTACGATTTAAACCAATATAAACTATGACCACTAAGCCCGCACCGACAATGTAATTTTTCTGTCACCGTCATTTTTAGAGCCACCAACTGCCGCTAACACCAAGCCATGAAGCACGAGCCACTTCCTTCAGTGATGAAACACCCACCACCACCGATAACCATCGTAACCTACTGGTGATGCAACATCCACTAGCACCCCGAGGGGGATCGTGCCTAGTAGGATTTGAGCTTGGGTGGATCTGGACACAACCGTCCATCTTAACTGATCCACCCACTCCCCATTAGCCAACCTCTTTTTGTTATTTAGTCTCACGAAAATTTAGGATTTAGTTGCAAGGAAGGAGGAAACCTCTCCAACACAACAACATTTTTATGTTTGTTCACTTGATTTTTAAATAATTCATTTGAAGCTAGTTTTATGTATAAGTGAACATTTTCACCATTACCAATAGTGTCATTTGGTCTCCATCAATGGTTTTTAGATGGAAAAACCTATTATTATAGACTTCTTCAATTTGATAGGGACCCAACCATTGAGTCTGTAGTTTTCCCTTGAAGTCCTTATAATTGGAATCAAATAACAATTCTCAGTCTCTAGCTTGGCATTTTCTCTGCAGGAGATGAAGGTCATCTTTGAAATTTCCTTTGTTACAGATTAGTTATTTGTAGTGTAAAAATTTCATCATTGGCTCATCCAATTCATCTAGTTGTAATATCCTCTTTTCTTTTTCTAATGTCAAATTGATTCCTACTTATATTGTTATCTTCGAATTCCAAAGCTCAAATTCTATTTAAAAATTAGTTTTTACACTATATATAATTAATATGGATAAAATATAGTTGTAGATCTCCATTTTGTATTATATGGCCAAGCTACTTTTAGTAATTTCAATGCCCTATCCTTTCTATTGATATCTATCACCTTGGTTAAGATGTTTTCCAACTCTTTGTTGGTGACTTCTACTTGTCCATTTGATTGGGGATGATAAGGTGAAGATTTCATGTTACTAATCTTATATAAACCTACAAATTCTTTGATCACATTGGACACAAATTTTTCCCTGATATGAAACAATAGATCTAAGCTCCCCAAATATGAGAAATATTCTTTCATATAATAAATCAGCCACAGTTTCATCTCTAGCAAACTACAAGCCTTGAACTTTTGCCCACTTGGTAAAATAATCAATATATACAAGAATATATTCCTTCTCTTATGAGGTTAGATAAAAAGGGGAAATTAAATTTAATCCCCACTTTTAAAAAGGTTCCAAGATCATTTGAGGATGGAGAGGAATTAGAGAAAGTTGGCCTTCCCATTCTTTGGCACTGGTCACATTGCACACACATCTTTTCAAATATTTTTAAAATGATTGTCAATAATATCTAGCATCTAGGACTTTTTGAGTCTAGAGTGTTGAGTAATGATCTCTATATGTTTGATCATGAAAATCCCTCAAAATATCATAAATTTCATCCTCTCTTATGCACCTACGCAACATAAAGTCATGACCACATTTAAATAACATTCATTTTACCCATGTGAACATTGAATTATCTTTTATGAGATGCATTATTTATCTAGGAGTGAAATAAGATGGAAAAATCCCTAAAGAAATATAATTGGACATATCACTAAACCAAGGTGATGTATTGGATATGAAAAACACACATTCATCCTGGAAATTCATCATCCATCGGTTCATTTTGACTTGCAGTAGTTATCCTTGGCAATAAATCTACAACCGTATTAACCTTTCCAAGTTTTTCAATTATTTTTACATTAAATTCTTGCAATAGTAGTAACTACCTAATAATATTGCCACCTACCAATGGCTTGTTCATCAAATACTTAATATTATAATGGTGTGTGTATACTATCACCTTGTAATTAGTGATGTAATGGCAAAATTTATTGATATCATAAACTATAACAAGGAATCATTTTTCAATGGTGACGTAGTTTCTTTCAATGGGTGTTGAGTTTTTATCGATATAGTAAATAACATGCATAGTTTCTCCTTCTTCTATTTTACCAAGACAAACTCTTATTGTCTCATTTGATGCATCAATTTAGATATAGAAATTAAGTTTCCAATTAGGTCCTCTTAAGACATGGGAAGAGGTGACATTTTCTTAATTGTTTGAAATATTTTGGAAATCATAAGTCCATAAATGTTTATAGCCTTTAGTAAGGAAATATAACATAGGTGATGTTATTTTACTAAAATCCTCTATGAATCTTCTATAATAACCAACATGACCCAAGACACTTCTTACTTTAGTCCGAGTGGAAGATGTTTGAAGTTGTCCAATTACTTCAATTTTGATGAAATTTACCTTAATCCCCTCTCTATAAATATGATACCCCAAAACTATCCCTTGATCTTCCATGATTAAACACTTTTCAAGGTTAAGTGACAATTGGTGCTTCTCACACTTGGTCAACACCTTATTTATGTTATCCAATTCTTATTCAAAGGAGCTTCCATAAACCATAAATTCATCATTATATATTTACACATTCATCACTTAAATTTACAAAAATGGTCAACATTTATCTTTAGAAGGTGGCAGGTGCATTGCATAGTCGAAGGGCAAGAATCAGTATGCAAAGAAACCCCAAAGGAAAGTAAAGGTTGTTTTATCTTGATCTTTAAGTGCCAATTGGATCTGATTGTATCCACTAAACCCATCTAAAAAGGAAAAATATTCTTTCCCTACCAAATTATCCAAAACTTGGTCAATGAAGGGCACATGAAAGTAATCTCTCCATGTTTCTTTATTCAATTCTCTATAGTCTATATAGGCCCTTCATTTCCCATTTTTATTTGTCACAATGAGAAAAGGAGTCTCCCATTAGTTTTTTGAGATGAGATATTCAAAACCTACTTGTGGAAATTTTTCTATATCAATTTTGACAATGTCTCTAAGTGTTGGATTTATTATTTGATGGGGTTACCTTACAAGTTTCACATTCTCCATGTAGATATGGTGGTGGCATACATGAAGATTGATTCCCTTCATATCACTATATTTATAAAAAAATATATTTAATGGTTTCCCTTATTGTACTTCAATTTGGAATATTCTTCATATGTCAATCAGTTATTAATATTTAATGGTTTCACTTATTGTACTTCAATTTGCCTAGTTTCTAGGTGATTTGAGATTAATGAGGGAAAGTCGCTTAATAATGAATTTAGTGGGCAGATATGAGGTTGTAATATTTGTAACATTACCATATCCTACCAAAACTTTCTCCTTCAAAAGAGTGACAGGGGTATAGAGAAGATGTTACAAATTCCAAAGATTTATGTCAACTTCTTCTTCATGGAATTTACTTAACTCTTTAGTATGTCTTTGGACTATGATGACTTCAAAGGAAGAAATAGCCCCAATGTCAATTTCATCAGGATCATATACCCATAAGGAGTTATCTAGAAAGAAAGGATGACATGCAGGTATAAACAAATATTTGTTTCATTCAATGTATTTGAGATGATGACATATCTCTATATCTAAAATCTATAAGGGAGGTAGTTGTGGCAAGCCAAGGTATGCCTAAAATTAAAGGAAAACCTTTATTTTGAGTCTTGGGTTTCAATATCAAGAAATTTATAGGTTATTCCTAGGATTCTATAGTGACTATAACATCTTCAATAATCCATTTAGGTATTGTAATGGTTTGATCGTCCATTTGCAAGATCTGTAGCAATTGGTTGCATATTAGCAGAGATAGAGTTGAGAGCATATCAACATTCATGAAATTAATAGATGCTCTTAAATCTACAAGAACATTAGGTATGTTGATGTTTCTAATAGAAATAGTTACCACATGACTTCAATATTTATGTTTCTAATAGAAACAATTACCACATGACTTCATGTATGTCCATACTTGGGAGGAAGAAGCTTATCTATTAATAATTCAGCCAATTTTCCATCTACTTGCATTTTCTAATGTACTATTTTCTTCTTCCTAGAGTTTTGATACATACTATTCTAATATTCTTGTTAATCTAATAAACATACTAATGACTTATATTAGTGGAATTCTAATGCTAAAGTGTTTCAGTTCTTGTATAAGTTAATATTCATCGATTTCATTATGGAGTTTATTTACTTATTTTCCCCTTAGTCTCTTTGAAAATGGTACAACTATAGGATCATGAGTTTTAATAGGTTTCTCAACATACAATGGTGGTTCATGAGTTTATGCTTCTAATTCTTAATTTCCCTTAGATATTTCTTCAATGATAAATGAGTAACAATGTGGAATATTATTTCTTGAACATATCTAAATGTTAACACCACTAATGGCATTTAAATTAGCAGATTTCTTTGATTCTAAAGTATATACATGGGTTCCCTATTTTAAAATTTTATGATTGGTCACAGGTTGCGTAAGAAATATGGTTGATTAACCTTATCTAGTTGAGCTTGTTGATTGTTATTGGAAGGTCCATGTATGAAGTCTTGTTAATTTTACATGTTTTGGTTACATATTTGATCGTGGAATTGTTAATAGATTTGTAGATTATAACATCTGTGGGTACCCATGGTTGTTAATATTGTTGAGGTACCCATTACTATTAGTATTTTTGACTATGGTGGATTAATCCATTCTTGAGGAAATAATTATTCCCAAGGTTGTGGGATAAGCTATGGTGTATTTTATGGGTTTGTATGTCATTGTTTTTATGAACAAAATTATTAAAGTGTTGGTTTGCATGAAAGTTACCATATTGTCTTTAACCTATGTAATTAAGTTCTACCTCCTAGTGGGTTTTTTTTTCCGGGGAGTAAGTTCAATAGCTTGTGGAGTTGCTTATATCATAGATGCCAAATATATTTACTTTATCAAGAGAGAAATCCTTGAGCACATATTTATTTTTACATTTGGGGAAGTAAATTGATAAAGGATTGGAATCCTTGGATTTTTTTGTATATTATCTAGAGAGGTATTTAAGTGTACTAGGATATATTTTTTGAGATTAGAAAACTTTTCCATCAATTTTCTTACTTCACTACTTGGTTTCTTTTGTTTATTCCTTTAAAATCCTAGTCTAGTTCTTGAATAGTTCCTACAGAGATCCGTAATATATACAAGTCTAAGTTTTTAATGCAAATCATCTCTAGATTCATGATCCATTCCTCTCATAAATATAGTTTTTCTTAAATCTCGTTCCACTCCATTACCACAACCTTTATGGATAAAGAGATATATATCAAGATAATCCTCAAGGATTTCATATTCCTTGTGAGTTATCATGAAGAGTTCTTCTTAGCATTCATGAACCTAAAGAATACCCTTGATACTTATCTAAGAAGGTTGTTTCTATTTTATCCCAACTAAAAATGGAATTATGGGCCAACCCCATAAATGAATTCATGGTTGATTCTTTAAGGGTTTAAGGAAACATTTTTAATTTCTAGTTACCTACAAAGTGTAATCATAATTCTAGAAGAGGACCTTAAATTCAAATCAAAATTGATTATGGTATTTTGAGACTATTCCCTTAAAGGTAAACAATATTAATGGAGAAATATTCTTCATAGCATTCTTCTCCTAATTATTTATCATAATGGGATAGGTGAATGTTCTTTCATGTAGAGGACCTACATTTTCTAATCCTTGCATATCTTCTTGTATTTCAACCTCAACTATTAAACATATGATCTGATTTTGATAATGGGGATTATGTTTAAGGAATATTCCTTTTGAATATATGACCCCATACATGAACTAAATAAATGCTTTTAAAATACTAGATTAAAATAAAGAAATGTTAAAGTCATTATAAGATCAATATTTCCCCCAAACTAAGTTTTATGGCTCCACTTACTTCAATAAGCTCACAAGATCTACTTGTCACATACACGTGTTTGAATCATTATAGGAAGTAAGGAATTGAAATTATTACATGGAAACTTACAATAATAATTCTCACAACACCCTAGCTCAATAAATACCTATTGATGCCTAATCACTAGCAACAATTCCAAAAAGTGATGACATTTGTTGTTTCCTTCACTTTAATTAATTAATTATTGAATCAAGGTGGCATCTAAAGGCTCTATGCTATAGAAAAAAAAAGATAATATCTTTCCAATAATCCCACCGTATCGATCTTAAAGAAATAAGCGTTCAAAACATAAAATAATTTAGGAGAACCGTAATCTAGGAAAACAATAATGAACTATTAAACCAAACATATAACAAAAGTGAATAAACCTTTAACCTAGTTTATCTAATCTAGTAGGTTTACAATGAAAAGAAAAAAAAAAACTGAACTAAGCTAATACAAGTAAATTCTCTCCTCTTTAGGTAAGAGTGGCCCTTGTTATCCCCTTAGATTTGGTTTGGAATTAATTAGGAACTTCCAACATAGAGATTCAAAACTTTAATCATATTAGCTAATTTGATGCTTCTTACAAAAGAGATAAAAATCATAGAGTTGTTTCTTCAAGATTAAAATGAGGTATTTGTAAGAGGTACTTGAATTTTAAAATTTTATCCTTACATGAATGTTAAACTACCTCCTTCATTCATGGAGAATTATTTGAACAAAATTCCTAATAGAAGGCTTATGAATCTAGCTTGTCAACCGACAAGTGGAGATGATTACATAAATTATATTCCGAGAAACTAAGAACGTTCCAAATTTGAGAATTACATTAGGAATCTCTTCACAAAGGATGGAATATTTTCAATTATTTTTTTCTCTCCGAAGGTTGAATAGATGTCATTGGACTTCCATGTACTACAAACTCCTTCCCAATCTTTTCTTGTTTTGTGGCTTGGTATTTGAGTGTTTTTGTCATTGGTCCGTAGATTACAGGTTGGATTTCTAAGCACGGAGGTTTGAATCTAGAGATTTTTACATAATTCCAAAACTTTTGTTGTACTAGTCCTGGAGTGGTAATGACGATGTCTAAAGCTTTTTAAATAGTCAAAATTGTTGCCTGTTTATCACTTATTGCTTGTTGTCATTCTTGTTACCCTATTTTTGCATAGAAAACCATCTATCTCATATGAATTGTTATAAGCTAGAAGATGAACAATTTATAATGCCTTCAAATTTAATTTATCATATATGTATCATACTTAGTCTCTAAAAAAGAGATTTTTTTAAACAATATTAAGTTTGTTCTAAACTTACTCAAAAAATAAGAAATTAAACTTCAAAAAGATGTGATTATTTGAATCTCATCACATTTCCCAATTGATATGAAACTCTCATTTGTTGGGAAAATATTTTGTCAAGGAAAAATGGGGCTTTTTTAATGCTTGTGAGATTGAGTCCCTCCACCGCAATATAGGGAAGCTCCCATTTATTGAAATCTAGGAAAACTGTACAATAAACTAACTATTGGGTTGTTCATAAACCAAGGAATGGGCGTAAACGCCATTTTCATAACTGCAATGATATCAAAGAGAGGGAAAATATAGATGAGCGGGTGAAAAATAATGAGGAATTTCTTTAGTGAGATAAACCTAGATTTCACTAACTACAACTCGAGAGATATTTTCAGTTTAATTAGACAGACACACACACACACACACACACACACACACACACACACACACACACACACACACACACACACAACTTATGTAAATATCATGAAATAAAAACATATATTGACACAAAGTTTAAAGGATAATTTTCATTCCATTGTCAACAAGACAAAAACCTTTAGTCCTTACAAAATTCACATACATCTGGCTGAGTGAAAGAGAGAGAATGGAGGAAAATTACTTAGATGAGAATGGAATAATGCAGTATACTATAGAAGGAGAAAAAATTGATCCTTTACAATAGAGAAGAGGCCTCAATATATAGCCCAAAATAGATGACCTTTCGTATTCCTACATGATTGTTCACATTCCTTTCTAGAATAAGACACTTTTCCTTATTTTAAGAAAATTACTTTTACAAAATTGGAAAGGAAGTCACTTAAGTTACTTTTTAGAAAAAGTGCTTTTCCCAATGAAGAATTAGAAACCACTAAATTTACTTTTTGTAAAAAAATTGATTACTACATGAGATAATTAGAGAGGAATAAATAAGGATAAAAGAATCATTTGATAGATAGAGAACATGAAGATGAAGATCCTTTGATATGCCACATTGGATATATCCTTTGAATTTCCATCACTGAATTGAACCTAAACATTAGTTCTATAACTTCCGTGTCCCACAAGGTATGATGGGAAATGATGAGATACTTGTGCTTAACTTCCATATACTATTTTCTATTAAATGACCTCCTGGAAGAATAAGCATACAAGTTGAATGACCCAAGATAAGCTTCAATATTACTTACATCTCTCGAATTCCTATAAGAGTAAATACCCAGTTGAATTAGGAAAGTCACCCCTTTCTTCTTTCTCATAGAACTTGAGATGCACTTTTGACAATGGCCAACATAGCTCAATGAGAACCAATTTTTTTCTTGGGTATCATGGAATTTTAATAGGAACACCATCAAATCCTCGACACGGATGTAGGATAAAATTTTAAACTACATGAAGTAACTTCCATACTTATTGATCGGGGTGTAAGCTTCAAATGAAAACCCGTGATTGGTATCTCCTTCCATTTTCCTAATCAAAGGCATTACAAAGACATCATTGACCATGGCATAATTCCTCTTTTATTCCTTTAAGGTGATATTTGGGTAGACTTGGTATACTTGTGCACCCTTTAGGAGATTTATTTTTGGAGACAGCTCAGTCCACTTTTGTAAATTTGTGGTGGCGTATATCAAGTAAGAAGCCATTGTGATATTCTTAATCTTATCAAGGTTGAACAACTATGAATACATATTATAACTAATTATCTATATCAGATATATCCTTTAGGTCCCTTATGTGTCTATCAAAGTGAATTGATACATCCACGGGTGAAACTCCTTGGTCAATGATTCTCCTATGATCATGTTGAGTAGGAATAGGAAATCAGATATTTCATCGATGAATTTGAAGCGGGAGTGATCTTTTGGAAGGTGAGAAATTTAGTTCATCTTAATCTATTTTTCTATCATCACCCCTTTCTGACAAGATTCCTTCCTTTCCCATTCAAGCAATGCATCCTCATTTCTTAGGATCACCATGTTATTGGGTCTCGGGATGTAAAGACATCTTGAAATCCCTTCAGAGAGATAATATGGCAATGAAAGAGTCATCATCATTAATGATATTTTGGATTTCTGCTTCATAGTTATTGGCACAAGTGAGGAAGAAATCAATGTTTTAATTTCTAATAGGATCTTGATGACTGTGTAGAGTCTGTTGTGAAATATTTTGTGAGTTGGAATGGTGTGGGTTCCTTCTTCCATCCTCTACTTCAAGTCATCAAAATCCATGTGTTCCACATTGTTATCTCCAATATCTAGATATTCAAAAACTAAGACCAAGATGGTCTTATATCTGGAGTAATGGAATTTCATATTTTGAGTTTGTGGTATCACAAAATTGAGAATGTTGGTGGAGTTTGGAGGGACAAGTGAATTGAGATTGTGCATCGAGTTTACGATAATTCACAATTTTTAATGGGTTTTAATGGTTTTATAGGTTGAATTTTTGTTTAGGACATTGTGTGGTAAAAATAAATCCAAATTCTATGAAACTCAATTTTTCAAAAAAATTTGAGATAAAGGGATGCTCCGAATTTGGTGGCGATCTCTTGTCGAGAAATGACATGAAATGATGAAATAGACTCTAGCTACAAGGTGAGCTTGGAAAATGGTTTTTAATGAAGTGTGGGATGAAAAATTAATTTTCCATTATAGGAGAAATAAACATTCAAATTAAGTAAAACTTGATTCATTAGAAAGGTATGGGGAGGGTAACAAGCTCTCCTAATTTGAGGAAGATATCTTGTCAGGATTTGAAGGAAATGACAAAACAATTTTCAGCTGTAAGGTGGATTTTTAGTGGTTTTGCAAGAAACGATGGATTCACTAGTATCAAATGATTCGCTTCATATTATCATTGATTAATATATAAAAATGAAGGTATTTCTAAGGAGGGTTTATTGGGAAAGTTTCAAGGATTCCTTCGTGGTTTGTAAACAACGATCGAAACATGTTTTGAGTGGTTTAAGGAAAACAAGGGTTTAACAACCATGTTTTTCAGATGGAGAGAAAAAATAAACCAATAAACTAAATTCCATGCTCCTTATATCATCTTGAAGGCATTTTTCAAGGAGATGGGTGTTGGAAAAGTTTTAAGGGATTTCATCCACGGGAGCTCAAGATATGGGCAAAACAAGATCCATACCTAGGGCACAAACATGGTTTCATGGACATGGAGGGAAGAAAAAACAAGTTATTTGGTGGATTTTTGAGAATCAATTTACCTATTTCAGATTTGGTATTTTGGAGGGAAATTTGAGTTTTAATAAACAACTTAAAAGTGTGCAGGGGTTTGAGTTTTGTTGATGCAAAGTGGAAAATGTGCCGCTTTACATTCTCCTCCACCAAAAGGTGTTCAAATCAGGATTGGGCACACTTTGGTGGTGTAAGTGACACACCAAAGTGTAAAAAGTGCAAGGGGGTTCCAAAATTACACCAAGGATGAGTGGGTGGGGCCCACAAAAATCTTTATCATGATGAAATCTTTATAAAAATTAGACATACCAATGTGGGAGCACGAGCGGTGGCCCTCTTGATGTTGTCAAAAGCAAGTTTACCTTCTTTGTTCCAACTGAAATTCCATTGATGTGTCATCATATTAGTGATATTTTTGGCTAGTTTTATGAATTTAGAATAAAATGAAGAATAAATTTCACTCTACCAAAAAAAGAATGTACTCCGACTTACTTATAGGTAAAGAGAGATTTTGAATTGTTTCTACTCATTTGGGGTCAATCTTGGTTTCATCCTTGTTCACAATATTTCCAAGGAGTTTCCCTTCCATCACTCTGGAAACCAACTTCTTAGGATTCAAGGAGATACCATATTCCCTAGACCTGATGAGAACTTGTTCAAGATGTTGCAAATGGTCACCTCATTTCTTTGAATACACCGTGATGTCATCAACATATATTACTATGCATTTTTTCTTGATATATTTGAAAGTAAAATCCCCACCTCTTTAAAAATTATCCCCTACTTTGATGGGGCCAAATGGAATACGATTGTATGAAAATTCTCCCCATGGATTAGTGAATGCAATATTATGTTTTTCTTCCGTGCTACTTCAATTTTATTGTACTTAAAAATACATCAAGCATAGAAATCATTTCCAAACCAAGAATGAATTGTTAGATCTAGTACATGATTGGTAGAGGGTAGTTGTATTTTAGAGAAGCCTAATTCAAATTATTTAAATCAAAACAAATTATTATTTTAGGACTCATTTTACAAATGGAGATAATGTCTACCACCCAAGTGGAGTGGCGAATAGGAAAAATAATACGATCATTTAACATTTTTAGTACTTCCTCCTTGATAGTTCCAGCTATCTTGGGATTGTACTACCTTTTTTTCTTGAAAGGTTCCACTCTTGGCTTGAGGGGAACAAAGCTGTTACATCTCCTTGGGCCTAAAGGAATTCAACTCTTCATATTAATAGGCTAACACATCCAAGTATTTCTTTAAGAATGAAACAAAGCATTTATGTTCTTACGGAGAGTAACACTTACCAATATTTACCAGCCTTGGTTGTTCAATTGTTCCAATATTGATCTTTTCATCTTGTGCAAATCTCATAGGATACTTCTCATCTTTAGATTTCACAAAAATTTCATGCTTGTTAAAAATATCTTCCAGAGATATGAGGCCTTTAGGGATCTTGTTACCTTTTAGTCTGATGACACCATCTGCATCTACTCCTTAAATTTCACCTTTTCCATTACTTGGAGTAGATTCCTTGTGGGGATAATCACATCCCTCGTAATAGAGGTTATTGAAATTTTCTTTTTCTCCAAGAAAGACATGATGTTATTATCATCATTGAATACTTTCCATCTTTTATCATTATTTGGAACACTTGGTCTGAAAATCATTTTGATTGAATATTTTTATTCCCAAAATATGGGCAAAGAATGTGCAAAGATGCAAAGACAACTAAGGAATTTTTCTTCTTGTTTTTTTCACACGGTACTACAAAAATTGTAAAGGATTCAATTATTCCATACAATCCCATACCATGTTTTTGTAATGCCTAAGGTTTTCATTCTTCACTTGAAACTTATTTTTACTTGTTTGACAATAATCTCAACATCACCTTGGCATTGCAACTTGATTCCCATTTCTTTAACATCTTTCATTCCTAGCCACAAGGCTTCATATTTTATTGTATTGTTTGTGTTATAAAATTACAACTTATACGAAAGAGGAATTACTTTACCCATGGGAGAAGTGATCACTACACATGTTCCCGATCAGAAGTAGAGAAACTTCCATCAACCTCTAGAGTCCATAGGTCATCCTAGTCTTCCTCCAATATGGCAGGAAACTCTTCATCCTTTTCTGTGGTGAGAAAGTAGTTTCCCATGTCTCTATATTGGTATAGAATGTCAGTTCATGGGTCATTTGACTTCGAATCATGTACTACATCTTCCTCTCGGGAAGAAACTTCTTCATTTTTCCTTTAAAAGGGATAGTAGCATATGAATAGTTCATCTATATTTCACAAACCTATGTACCAACATAAGATTTTTCTTAGCAACATTCCATGGGAAGCGAGCATTTCTACAACAAGTATGGTTATATTTACTCTCTTGTCTAGAAAAGTGAAAAAGGCAACTTGAGAATCCTTGATCCTTCTAACAAGGGAAAATTATTTAGTTTTCATGGAATAAGCAGCAGTGTATGCATGGAACAAGGTAATACCAAGAGTATTTGTGACCTTAAAAGGCATGACATTGTCGAGGCACCGAGTCAATGGTGTAATTATTTAATTTGTGGGATCAAATGAGAAAGAAAGGTAGAAAGGTCCTACCTTTCCCGAGGTTGATGGATTTGCGACAAGTAGGTTCTAGGATGAAGGTGAAGGAGGAGTAGGTAGCAATCCCTTAAAGGTGGGTGAAGTTGGACTAGGCTTAGGTAAGCCATTCGTAATGAAACAAGCTTATTTATCAAAGTGTTATGGATGAGTCTACAAATATTCATATTTTGAAATTTTTAATTTAGATTCCTTGACATGGTCAATGATATCAAAAGAGGTGGAAATAGAAAATTTGGAGATCATGGCCATTTCAAAAGAGGTGGATTCCACTTTGGGATTGGAAGTAAAAGCTACAACTTTATTAGAAGATTTTTTAGTTGAGGTAGGTGTGAAAGACTTACTCGGTGAAGAATATGTTTTATCAAGTGGTAGAGGCGGGATTCTATTTTATGAAGTCCATCGAAGGAGGTAGCAAATATTCTCGATTGATTATGGTATTTTTAGAGTCGCGGTTTGAGAATAGCAAAATTATTTTTTTAGAAAATAGTAGAACAAGCTTCCTTTTAAGATTGTGAACAAGTAAACATTGCATAAGATTAGCTATTCATATCTATCATGGATTCTTCATATGATCCGTAAATAGGTAGGAACCCTCTACTATTTTAAATGTTTTCAAAAAGACCAATTAAACTTATCGAGTTTCAAACCTTTTATCAACTTGAAACTGATTTTAAAAATGATCCAAAAACTAATTCAAATGTATTACAAACCGATTTAAAATTGAATTTGATTGCTAAAAATTCACTCATTCCAGTTGTACATTTAAATCAATCGACTTCCATTATACTCAATTTTACTTGATTTTCCATAAAAAAATTCATACTTATTAGATTTGCATTCAAATGAAAATATGATTTAATATATGCAAATAATCTAAAAATTGAATGCAAAAAATAAAATTAAAAATACAACACAAGATTGTTTACGGGGTTCGGAAATTTCCTACGTCCCCGGGTTCATAAAAATTAATCCATTAAATTTATTTTTTCAAGTACATTCAAATAACTTATAAATCAAATAATGAATCTCAAAACCTACAAATGAGAAGACCATGAGAACACGAGAGCTCTAAAAAAATCAATGTTTTCTCTCGTGTTTGTTCCTGTCTTCGCAAGGTGATCTTCCCTTTGTGATCTATCAAAAGTGACACAAAAGGATTCAAAATTATGGAATAACGACTCCAATTTGGGAAAATGAGTATAAAATAAGGAACATCTATAAATTATGAACACTTTTCTAGTTCACTTTGAGACCTAAAACTGCCCCTAATTTGCTTAAAATCTTTGTTTTGTAAATATGCTCTATTATGGATTTACACACACAGTCATCTAGCTTCACCGTGCTTCAAGTAGCAAGTTCCCCTTTTATAACTCATTAAATTCTTGTGGTGTGGCATTGAGTTTAATTTTATTTACCTAAGGGGTTAGGGGTTGAGCTCCTCTAACCTCCATCGACGCCTTTGAACTATCTTGGGATAATAATCCCACATATATCGGATAGTCACCACTATCGTGTTTATAATAGGCATGGAGGGTAGGGTTTTGGCTTTAGAGCCAAAAATTTTCGATACCATGTTGTGGCCAGTGTGGATATGGGCTATGTTTGGTGGTTGGTGGGAGTTCAACGAGTTAGTGGCTGATATGGAGTTCGCCACAAAGATTTCGATGGGAGTTATGTTGAGCTTAGTGGGTAGTTGAGCGTGGTGATTTATAAGTATGGAGCTTGGTTTTCCAAGTGGTGTGGAGACAGTAGACATTCAAACCTGGATAGTGTTGGTAGTCATCCGAGCTAATAAGATCTCGACTATTTGAGCTATAACTCAGTCCTACTTAGCGATATACATAACATTATTACAATATATGAACATAGTCCCATATGCACAATGTGGTGTTTTACATAAGCACTTATATACAGAAGCTTGAATATGGTGATATGAAGAAATGGAGCCAAAGAAACCCCTCCACAAAAAGAGTGTGTCGACCCTAACTGAGGGCCCCCAACAACCAAATAGTGGGTCCCAAATGTCCGATAACGAGTGTTGAAAACCGAGGCACAAAAACTTTTTGTTCAATACCACATTGCCACTTTTCATTTTTTTATTGTTCCACATGGTGAGTGTGCACATGTCCAATTCATCTCAAACCTACATGCAATCCCATATTTTTTCCATATTGCCAAAAAAATTAACATGCGATAACTTCGCATGTGGCCTCTGCATTTTCATCATTCAATACACCTCCAGAAATCTCTCGACCTGCTCTTCC
The DNA here is from genome assembly GCA_018340775.1 of Taxus wallichiana var. yunnanensis. Lineage (NCBI taxonomy): Eukaryota > Viridiplantae > Streptophyta > Pinopsida > Cupressales > Taxaceae > Taxus > Taxus wallichiana. Next base: position 816,945,667 of record CM031239.1, read on the forward strand.
GTACTTTAATGATTTCGGGAGATCTTAGGAAACTCTATCCACTAAATTGATCTCTATATCATCATACTCATCATCTAAGGAATATTCATAGTAGCCAATGTCATCATCTTCAACCTCTTCAACTTCTAAGGCATTCCTTTCTTCTTCTTCTTCTTCTTCTTCTTCTTCTTAAGGTTCTTAAATTTCTTATTCTTTAGGCTCTTCAATTTATTCTTATTCATCTTCTTGAGATTTAGAGAACATGTTCATAGGAGGCTCTTCTATATCAAGTTCATGTGGGGCTTGAAAAATGCTTTTTCTATTTTGAAATTTTTTCTCGGGTACATTCTTGTAGGGATTTCTTTGGGTGAGTTTCTTCTTTAGAGAAATCATATCATTAGCCAATTTTTGCAATAGAGGGCCAGTAGTTCTTATTTTTCTTTGTTTGATAATATTTTTTTGTTATAAATTAGGACACTGAGAGCAAGGTGAATCGGCGTCAATTAAAACTTTATTTTTCAATTCAGCTCCAATCAAATTATCTAGCCTTAAAATGAGATTGAAATAACACAATTCACATGCAATCTAGAAGCACACACAAAGGGAGACAAATATTTTTAAAGTGGGAAACCCAAACTGGGATAAAACCCACTGAACCAATGGACTATGGTCATAAATATTACAAATTAGTTGAGCTACAACTTCAAATCAAGCTACCACTTGATGGTTTACAATATAAGACTTGCTTAAAAGCTCATACTTCAAAGATTTGTTGAGCTACAACTCAAACTTTACATCAATTTTTTATCTCACACTTCATGAGGTTTCTAAACAACAAATTTTGATCCTAAATCAGCTCATAAACTCTCTTACACTATCTACAATTTTACAAAGATCTTCAACTTATTACAAGCTATCTCATTACTCTCTTAATTTTCAATACATTCAACACACTTTCATCTTTATTACGCTCTTCACTTACCACTCTTCTCACGTCAACCTTAAGAAACTTTAACAATACAAAAATGAGATTTTTATCAATACAAAGGCTTACTAGCATGACCTTTTACCTTCGTATACCTAGACTCTTCAAGTTACACTCTTGTCGGTTACCTGCATAAAGAGATGAAAGGACATTTTTCAAAAACAATAATCTTTCTCAAAGAGTCATTATAGTATATGATTAGGTTTAGTTACAAGAATAATATGTTAGGTTTGTTTGGATTCACTTACCTTGACTAATGCCTTATGTGAACTCCAAACACATCTCACAATTGAAGAACATTTCGACCCATGCATAATGCAAACTTAGTAATTGTCGAGTCTTGAATAACCTTAAATTTTGTGAGTACATTCTCTCGATGCATATTTAGGACTTTTAGAAAAGTTTCATTTACATGTGTAACAATTATAGTATGTTCTCGAGATGCTTTGTATTCAATTAAAACCCTTCATCACTCGAAATGTGACCTTCAATGTTGATTTGATCACCTTGTTATCCCCATTTTGAGTTAACGCGAAATGGTTGGATAACCCCTACAAAATTTTCTTAACACTTTTGAGTTTTGATTCTTTATGAGTAAATCGGGTTTTCGGATATCTCATGCATCAGAATATTCATGAGTTATAACATGCTTTGTGTTGCTTGATTTCCGATTCCCGAATCCCGCTTTATATTAAGCAAGTCCTTGCAAATCGGGTTTTCGGAGGCTTAAGGCATCGGAACATTCGTGTTACAAAACATGTTTTATATGGCATGTTCTCCGATTCCCGAAACCCGCCAAGTATTAAGAAAATCCTTTGTAAATCGGGTTTTCGGAAGTTTAACACATCGGAACATTCGTGTTTCTAGACATGTTTTGTGTTCCATGTTTTCCGACGCTCAAAACCCGAAATACACCAAATCTTTTCCCATCGGGTTTCCGAACTCCTCCAACATGCTGACGTGGCACATGCTAAGCGGTCGGTGCGTTGGCACGTGCGGAGCTGATGTGTATTTATTATTGGTTTTCTTATAAATATGCGGTTTTTACACGTCATTTTCACCGTTCTTAATTTTACACCGTGGATTTTTGCGCATGTTCTCCTGCTCCCAAAACCCGCAAGCTCGCGTTATCATACTGGATCGATTGTTTTCATTTTCACCTGTCTCGATTGGAAGGTATTAATCGTTCCTCCTTTGTTCTTGATTTAAGAAACGTTTTCCGTGTACTTCCTTGCCGATTGTTGAAGATTTTTCTTCCTTATTTCCTCTGAATCGTTCTCGAAAGCGTTTTGGGGTTTTCTAGGGTTTATTTTCTTCTTGCAAATATCAGTTGGTACTGTTCCTTTTGAATTACAATTGCTTGCATGATATTTGGAATATTATCAAAGAAAAAAGGTTTTATATGCAAAAACTCAAAGGAGAAATTCTTTTTGTGCTACCCGGACTTCGGAAGCTGTTTTGCAGGCTTTCCTTAATCTGCCCAAAGTACAGAGAGAGCTCGAAGTTCGGGGTTCCTCAATATTCCGATCTCAACAGTGGGTACCGGGTTCTCAAAAGGTTCCGCCAGTAACACTAAGTGTCGGGTTCCGTCGAAGTTCTGTCAAAGGCAGTGCGTGTCGGGTTCCTCCAAAGTTCCGACACCTTCAGCCTGTCGGGTTCTTTTTATCTTCCGTCACATACCTTCAATCGGGTATTTCAGCGTGCATAGCATCACCAGGGTTTTCCGAGCATCTCTTCATCCGATTTTCCTCATGACAGACCCCGGTCCATCACAAGAGAAGACCGAGAAATCAAGCAGGATGAAATATAAGTTTAAGAAACTAGAATCCCGTCATATGTTGGATTGTAATTACGATATTCGGGATACCGAATTCGGTAATGTTGACATGGGACGATTTACGGAACAGGTGAAAAGTCCCGATCAAAGCTGAATGGATGACCTCTTTAGTAAGCTTGATGGCTTACCTTTGGCGTGCGAGGCTTTCCTCTATCGGCCCAATGTCCAGAGTTCATTCTGGCTGTGCCTCTAACTACGACTCTGCTTCTCGTTCCGTTAGGAACCCAGCAGGAGAAGTAGTGATCAAGCTAGATGGGATTTATCTTGATGACCTCCTGAAATTACCCAATTTCGAGGAGTATGGGAATTTGAATATGAAGTCAGCCCAGAAAACCTGGGACACTAACCAGGAGAATTGTATAAGAGATGTTAACAAGAAGTTCCTGGCTAAAGCTAAGCCAGCGGTATCCCGATTTCCTAGGACTATTCCTAGGTGTGACTTTATACAAGAGATAAATGATATCATCACACTTCTTAGCCGGGCATTTGGTTTACCAGAGTCAAATCTATTTCACGGATGGATGTACCAGTTCATGGTCACCATCAAGAAGAATAAGCAAGGGATTGACTGGGGAACCTTGATCAGTGATGAGATTGATGCCCAAATGACGACGGTCTTGTCGACGGGAAAATTTTACATGTTCTCGTATGTGGCCTATGCGGCAGCCGGGATGAGGAACTATCCCGGGCTCGATACAAAAGGCAGCAGGATCACAAACCCAATCTACAAGCATTTTCCGCAAATAACGAAGAAGGGGTCTAAGGATCAGTTTAGAAGGGTTAATGATGCCTTTTTCTATGAGAACATCTGCAGACTGAACCCGGGATTGAGAAAAACAAGAGTCTCCGATGAGGCTTGGGCCGAGGTATCTAAATGGGGATGTATCTTCCTACAGTTTAGGAAGTTTACATACATTCGAACAGTGATGTATGCAGGAGAGCCTTTAAAATCGCCTCGCTATCCTGGGGATAGATTAATTTTGTTGGAATTGGTCAGACAATTGTTGGATTTCCACAAGTTCCAACAGAGCAAGCACAAGGCAGCAGTATCCTTCCCAATTTCTATTGGGAGATATACTTGCTCGACAGCGGCTAAGGCCAAAAATGTCGAATGTGAACTTCGGGGAGAAATTAAAGAAGCATATGAAATCTCGGGATGGTTTTGACATCAGGAGTGCCGGGCTTATGGAGCTCAACATGCGCACGGGCACGATATTGAGGACATCTGGATTGATCTGCGGGACGAAGTTGCGATACGCAGAAAGGATAATAGTAGGCTTACTATTGATGAAATTCAGAACTTAGGACTTTCGATTTGCGGATGGCACTATGAGATAATGAAAGTGTGTTGGATATGTCCTATGATGGGCTTAACGAAGATCGATACATTTTTCCACCTATTGATTGGTCAGTTACTGAGAAAGCCTCTATCACCGATAGGTCAGCCCTAATATTGGCTCGTACGAAGAAATGGCTTTCTTCTTGGGGGATGAATTTCAATGATGACAAGTTTCCCAAATTGGCTGCTTTAGAGGTGGGGCCCTCCCAACAGGAAAAGGGCAAAGAATCTTCTGGGGGGCCTATAAAAATCAGGATTCCTAGGAGGAGGAAAGAAAGACAAATCTCTTCAATTGTTTCTCCAGCTGAAACGGTGGTTGTGCCAGAATCACCAACGTCACCAGAAAAAGAAGAAATTAATGTGGAAGAGGAAGGAAGTCAAATCTTGATTCCATCATCTGTTGATAGTCAGACCAAAGAAACTTTGTCTCTTGCAACCCAGGGTTTGGAGTCTGAATCTGTGCCTGCCCCTCAACAACCACTCCAATCTCCTCAATCCCCATTCACTTCTTCAAGTATGGCAGGCATTTTCTCTGGTCTCTCTCCCCTCTCTACTGGAACCCAAATAATTACCAGCTCGCCACAACCTGTGCCTCTCTTTGTTGCACCTACTACCACGTTGATTACTGTTCCCCCTCCAATAGTAGAATCTTCTCCTCTTGAGAGTAGAGTACTAGTTACTACAACATCAGCAGTTCCTTCTGATACTCCACAATGGTTACTTGAGCAAACTCCCAGGAAGAGGAAGGTGATTGTACCCCTACCACCCCTTGATTTTAGCTCACTCAAGACTTCTACTGCGAAATCAGCCAAGAAACCCAAAACAGTTTCAAGAGTTTTGGTAGATGCTTCAGGAGATAAGTTCGCAGAGATCGCCACTCCCTCAGCTGACAAAACTAGGGATGATGTAACAGCTGCTGATTATCGAGATCACCAAGGTGGCTCTAGGGAAAGTAATGTGAAGGAGCGCAACAAGATGCACGGCTTCCATAGGCGTCTTTGTGCAAAAGTTGAAAGAAACAAAGATCGGCGAGAGATGAGTTTAAGAAAAAAGTGGAGCGATTGTGAGAAGTTTTGATTAAACTCTCAACACCCCTGGAATCCATACCATCTGCTCCCCTTACGCCGGATTCGATTTCTCGCCGGTGCCTACGATTGAGAAGATTACCGAGAAAAGGAAGAGTGGTTAATGAATGGATCAAAAGTTGCTCCAACAAGGAAGGAAGTAATTCAAGGCGTGGTGAAAGTTCATCGAGTCCTTGGCGAGAGATTCGAAGGAAGGAGAGAAGATGGATGAGGAATTCACTTTGAAGAACTTGGACATGACTTGATTTGACTTGTGAAGCTCTCCAGTGCTAAAGCAAATACCAGCACATCTCTTGGTAGAAGAAGGCGTTCTTCCACATACGAGATAAACACTTTCAGCTGATCAAGGGCATCAAGTTGAGTAAAGATTCTCAACGAAGCTGCGGCAAGTTGAGAGAATCGAGGATAAATTGATCGATGGGAAAAGTGATGCGGAGGAAGAATTGCTAAAGATTTGTCAAAGATGTCGGTTGGGAAATCAAGTGCCCTATCGTGAGATGATCTCTTCAAACAAGTTCAAGAGATTATTCGGCATGAACTGTAGATGGATTCGACCTTGAAGTCATTGGTCGGTTTGTGAGGATTGAGCATACGTTGGAGGCCTTAATAAAGCTCGCAAGAGGTTAAAAAAAGCTTCCGGCGGTGCGAGTGATATCCATGAGACTGCGAAATGTGGAATGATCTTTCCTTGCACACTTTGAGGAAAGCGAAATGCAAGGCATTATTCGGAAGTTCGGGAGTTCGGAACAAAGCAGTCTCGGTGGAGGAAGAGAAAGGAGAAGAATCAAAAGATGATGACTCGGATTGAGCTCCAGCGTCTCATGTCATTTCTATTTTTAGAATGACACATCTTTTATTTCCATTTTGTCATTATTTTTAATTCAGACTTCGACTTGATCTCCTGCGTGAGAATCATGCAAAGCTGAAACTCTAGTTAGCATGCTACTTTTCAGGATCTGGCCTATTTTGGCTCTGATTCTCTTGTTATAAATAAGGGATGCTTGTGCATTCAAAAGGGTCGAGAATTTTTGAAGCATTAAGAGGCTATTGGAAAGGAGAAAAACTTTGTGTTTTCTTTCAATCATTTTGAAGAATAGAAGTTGATATTGTTTTACAGACTTTGTGTTGTGAAATATATCTTATTTAAGACAGTGTTCTTATGTTCATGATCTTAAAGCTATTCTTTGCATAGAATCTTAGTGTTTCTAATTATCTCGGACACTATATTTGTGATCTAAAACTCGTATGATTATTTCGTGCTCTGTGTTTACTCGAAAGAAAATACGTTTCTCTCATTTCTTTTCTACCGTGCTTCTTTCACTGTAATAGTTTCTAACCTATTTCACGTACGAAAGCAATATCCTTGAATCGTGTGAATGTGGATTTCGGGATTTCATCCCAACCCCCAATGGTTAGATTAGTGTGAATATTGTATATATTATTTACTGTGTTTTAGATTAGCAATAAACAGGCAGCCTCACCTGTCTTTGAGGAGGGATTAAATCTCATGTACTGTGGTTGAACCTCATATTTTGGTTTGACAAAATATCCAACCAACAGTTTTTGGCGACTCCGCTGGGGATCTACAGATCCATAGTATAAAGCTTATCCTCTCGGTGTCTGGCGACTCCATATTTGCCTTATTTTTAATAATAAGATCTCCTTTCGATTCAAGTGGCGGGAGGATCTTCACTCGGTCTCGCCGAGCTCAAGGTGAAATTGATCCACTCTTGAGTTGCTGCAGCAGCACAATTTCAGCCTTTCTCCCAACAGCGTTGTCTCTAATCGAGCCAGAAGCTCTTCACCTGTTCGGAGAAATCGGATCCCTGAAGAACGTGAAGCATCTGCAACTTGCCGTGCACTACTCTTGTCTGATACCCGGATCCCTATACGCACTCTTTTCAGAAGGATGGCGGTTCAACCTGTGCCTTGGGGTGCAGCCATTGGTCCTCTTACTTTGACTCCTCCATTGCATGAGTTACCACGTGGATCACGTAAAAATATTCCCAAGTTTAATGGAGATGGGAAGCAGCATCCTGATGAGCATATTGCGTCTTTCTTTGTTGCATGCGGTGTCCTTGGAGTAGCCCATGAAGACGTCTCTGTTCGGCTCTTCGTTGAAACATTGCAGGGAGTAGCAGCTGAATGGTTTTATCACCTCCCGAATGCATGCATTCCGGATTGGGCTACCATGCGGACCAAGTTTGAGGCACGTTTCAAACCAGCCGAAGATTCTCATGCATTGTTAGCCCAGCTTACTCATATGAAGAAGGAATCGCATGAACCTATGCGGGAATTCGTGGCTAAGTTCAATAAGCTGATTCGGAAAATTCCAGTTGTAGCTGTACCAACTCTGGAAAACCAAAAGTGCTTCTTCATCAATGCTCAACCTCCTGATATAAGCTTTTTATTACGAAGGTCGGTTATCCCAGATCATTGGCTCTTTGCTCGGTCAACGACTCTTGAAATAGAGGATGATCTCATCTTAGCGGAAGGATCAAGAAAGATATTCCCAAACTAAAAAATCAAGGTTCTTCTCAAGGTAATACTGACCCTATGTTTCAAAAAATGGCTAATGATTTGATTGCCCTAAAGAAGCAAGTGTCTCAGCAGGGGAGCAATGTTCCGTACCGGGATATCCCTAGGCGGAATTTTAATAACAATGGTGTACCTGCCAGAGATAGGCCACGGTTAGCTCCTGCTCAACCAAGATTAGCAATTGAAGCTCCGCCTGTTAATGCAGCAGTGGAACTGATTGAAGAGGATGATGAACCAGAAGAAGAGGATTCCCATGAGGATTTTGAAGCTTCAGGATATGCTGATGAGTCTTATGATGAGTCAGCTGGCGACTCCAGCATTGGGTATTTAGAATATGATGAAGATGAATGTGAGTCCGATGGTCAATCTTTTGCTGTTTTCACTCGGTCTCAATCTCAGAATCCCAGAAGACCTCCAGAAAATACTAAGGAGAAGAATAAGGAACCTCCCATATCCATAGTCAAGAGGGGTACACCTATTTCGGCACAAACTGAGAAAGAGGTTACTAAAAAGGCAGCTGCTCCTTATGCTCCTTCTCCTAAGGCGGTGCCTTTAAAGCACAAGCTCATGTAATTAGAACTGAGCCTACTATCATTCCTTCTTATACTGCTTTTGATATTATTGATCATGCAAAGAGAACTAAAATTCAAATGTCAGAAGCAGAATACCTTCAATCAAATCCTGAACAATTTGAAAAACTAGCCAAGTTCATCAGAAGTAAAGCGGCTATTCCATCACCTTCAAAAGGTCTCCTTCCAAATCCTACTCAACTCACACCTCAGAATAATCTAACCTCTGCTTCTTCCTTAGGAAAGATTGAACCATTTTATTTGTCTCTACTAATAAATGGGTTTAAACTCAGCAATTGCATTATTGACTCAGGGGCCTCTGATAATGTTATGCCCGCAAAAGTGGCCCATGCCCTTGGGCTTACTTTGACCAAGTCATATGGACGGTGCTATTCCATGGAAACTAAGCAAGTCCCTCTGATTGGTCAAATCAAGGACGCACAGTTCGCATTTGTTGCTTTTCCTGAGAAGAGAGTGAAAATGACTATTCTGGTTGCAGATATTCCTGCAGCTTACGGTATCCTCTTGGGTAGAGGATTTTGTAAAGATGTCGGAGGAGAAATTAATATGGATTGGACCCAAGCTAAGATCCCAGTCAAAGGGGTTCAACAGGTTCTTTATCCTGAATCACAGGCAAAGTATTTGGTGACCAAATCAGACGATCCAAAAGCTCAGATCCTTTTCGAAGATGCTAGCTTTGGGAATTATTTCATGGCTTCAGAAATACCCATTGTAGATGTGGAAGAGGAAGATCCCAATGCAATTTGGACGCTTGAATTTGATGGTAGCTGCTCAACTTCTGGGTCAGGCGCTGGTGTTGTTCTCATATCTCCTAGCTCCGAGATTTTCCCATCAGCTTACAAGTTGCAATTTGATAATACTAATAACACGGCCGAATATGAAGCCCTGTTATTAGGATTAGAATTAGCCAGACAGAAGGGAATCAAGAATCTCAAAGTACAGGGAGATGCGGAGCTGATTGTTAATCAGGTCAGGGGTATATATCAGGTAAAAAACGACCGGTTGAGGCATTACAGGAACAAGGTCTGGGACAGTATAGAATGCTTTGATGCATTTTCTATTAAGGCAGTTTTAAGAGATTATAATGACAAGGCTGATTCTTTGGCTGTGTCTGCATCTCTTCTTCTTCCTCATCCTCAGTTTAATCAAGACACATACTCTATCGAGATTGTGTACCGCCCTAGCATCCCAGATAATGCAACTCACTGGCAGGTGTTCAATGACGATCAACAAGTGTTGGCTTTCCTGGAAAAGGCTGACAATTTCAGTGAGCTGTATTTCGAGGGTTCAGAATCAGCCTTTCGTGAAACTATTTCAGATCCATACCAAGAAGTTGATGGCGAATTTATCCAGCTGAAAGGCAACAAGATACCAAAAGGTCTGGTTTCCCTGGAGGGTTTGTTTGATAAGCATGATCGCTTCATCCAAAACAAAAAGCAGGTTGAAGGAGCTTCTTCCTCTGAAGTGGATCAAATCAATTTAGGTTCATCTGATCAACCTCGGATGGTGAATATCGGTAAATGCTGTTCTCCTGAAGAGAAGGAAAGATTCACTTCGCTTTTAAAGAAATACATCGATGTGTTGGCATGGTCCTATGCAGATTTGAAATCTTTCAAGCCCAAGGATGTTCAGCACAGTATTCCTCTGAAGCCTGATGTGAAGCCGTATAGACAAAAACAGAGGCATTACAATCCAAAGATTTCCGGGACTATCCTGGCAGAAATACAGAAGATGTTGGATGCTCGAATAATTTTTCCGATCCATCACTCCACTTGGATTGCTAATATTGTTCCTGTCAGGAAGAAAAATGGCGAGATTCGGATCTGTGTTGACTTCCGAAACTTGAACCAGTCCTCACTGAAGGATAACTATCCCTTGCCTATTATGGACCAGGTATTGCAAACTGTTACTGGATCACAAATGCTGTCCATGCTCGATGGGTTTTCGGGATATAATCAAGTCGAGGTAACCACAGAAGATCAACACAAAACAGCTTTTACAACCCCCTGGGGTACCTTTGCATATAGGAGGATGCCGTTCGGCTTGATCAACGCCGGAGCTACTTTTCAGAGAGCAATGGACCTAGCATTCAGAGATCTGATGGGTAAGGTCATAGTCGTGTATTTGGATGACTTGACTATCTTTTCTAAAAAACGAAGTGATCATTATGATCATTTAGAACAGGTACTTCAGAGATGCAGACGTCACGGAATTTCGTTGAATCCTAAAAAGTCTATGTTTGGGGTAACAGAAGGAAAGCTGCTGGGCCATATTGTGACCAAAGAAGGAACTAAGATTGACCCAGAAAGGGTAAAGGCTATTCAGAGCCTTACCTTGCCAACAAGCAAAACAGGAGTTCATTCTTTCTTCGGAAAGGTTAATTTCTTGAGAAGATTTGTACCAGATTTCGCTGATAAAACCAAGGATATCCTTGGAATGATGAAAAGCAAAACTCCATTTCGATGGAGTACAGAAGGAAAGTTGGCTTTTGAAGAAATCAAAAAGGCAGTTGCTGATGCTCCTGTCTTAGTGTGTCCAGACTTCAAGAAAGATTTCATAATGTACAGTTATGCTTCTGCTCATACAGTATCAGCCATTCTAATGCAGAAAAATGAAGAAGGCATAGAAGCTCCTATCGCGTTCATGAGTTGTCCGTTGAAGGAACATGAGCTGAAGATGTCACAGATTGAGAAACATGCCTACGCAGTGGTAAGAGCGGTAAAACACTTCAGGTACTATGTGCTGAATTCCCATACGGTCGTTCTTGTTCCTGATACTGCTGTTAAGTCTATTTTGACTCAACAAGAACTGGGAAGTCAACGAGGTACTTGGATAGCAAAGGTTCAGGAGTACGATTTGGACATCAAACCCACCAAGTTGGTACGAGGAAGGGGCCTGTGTCAATTGATTGCAGAAAACCATATCGAAAAAGAGTGTGAAAAGACTCAAGATACTCCTTCCGAGCTGCCTATGGTACTTTTTGTAAGTACGACTGATGAGTGGTACACTGACATTGTTTTTTTTCTAACCTATGGTGAATGCCCTCCGCATTTAAATCAAAAGGAGAAGAGGACTGTTAAGTTGAGAGCTGCAAAATACCTTTTGTGGAATAATGCAGTATATAAGAAAGGTATTGATGGTGTCTTTTTGCGTTGTGTTGATAAGTTACAACAGGAAAAGTTATTGGAATCCTTTCATAGCCTGGCATGCGGGGGACACTTTTCATCTTCCGTAACAGCGTATAAAATCTTACGGGCCAGGTATTATTGGCCTACTCTTTTCCGAGATTCGGCTGAATGGGTATCAAAATGTGAAGCTTGTCAACATTTCGTTGGTCGTCCTAAGCTAGCAGCTCTTCCTCTAAAACCTGTGGTAATTGAAGAACCTTTTCGCCAATGGGGGATTGATTTTATCGGAACATTGAATCCTGCTTCTAGTGCTGGACACAATTATGTGCTGACCGCTACTGATTATTTTACTAAGTGGGTAGAAGCTGTACCAATCAAGCAAGCAACTTCTGAAGCTGTTTGCAAATTCTTAAAGGAAAACATAATCGTCAGATTCGGTGTTCCTCACAAAATTGTAGCAGATAATGCCTCTAATTTCTCGTCACATGAATTGACAGAATTCTGCTATGGATTTGGCATTACTTTGGCTCATTCATCTGACTATTATCCACAGGGCAATGGGCAAGCTGAGTCTAGTAATAAGAATCTGGTTACAATAATCAGGAAATTAGTAGACGAAAATCAGAGGACATGGCACAAAGCATTATATGATGCGTTGTGGGCTGACCGGATCACTCCAAAGCGAGCCATAGGGATGTCCCCTTTTCAATTGCTATACGGGATTGATGCTGAAATCCTATCTCAGTAGAATTGCCGGCCTTGCAATTAGCGAAAGCGGTTGAAGATGTAGCTTTTCAGAATTCTATAGAAAAGAGGGTTATGTACCTAACCAAGCTAGAAGAAGAGCGGATTAAGGTGGTTGATCGTATAGCAGATCATCAGAGCAAGGTAAAGAAGATTTTCGACAGGAAGTCAAAGCAGCGTAACTTCCGGATTGGAGACCTGGTATTGCTTTGGGATAAAAGAAGAGAACAGAAAGGAATGCATGGAAAATTTGATTCTTTATGGAAAGGACCTTTCAAGATCAACGAGTTGAATGGTGAAAATAGTTTCCTTCTATCATATTTGGATGGAGGGTTACTCCCTTTGCCTTTCAGTGGACAACATCTGAAGCTGTTCCACCATTAATGCAAGATGCTCTCTTGCATTGTACATATTTTACTTTCCGTTGTGTGTTTGCTTTCGCTTTGCTTTCTGTTTTGTTTGTTTTGTTTTGGTTTTCTTCTTGACCCCGTAGCCTAATGAATAAGACCAGAGATTCTGAGTTCTCTTCCTTTGAGGTTACAAAGAAAGTCCCCAACTGGAGCCAGCTGTTATCCCCATTTTGAGTTAACGACGAAATGGTTGGATAACCCCTACAAAATTTTCTTAACACTTTTGAGTTTTGATTCTTTATGAGTAAATCGGGTTTTCGGATATCTCATGCATCGGAATATTCATGAGTTAAAACATGCTTTGTGTTGCTTGATTTCCGATTCCCGAATCCCGCTTTATATTGAGCAAGTCCTTTCAAATCGGGTTTTCGGAAGCTTAAGGCATCGGAACATTCGTGTTACAAAACATGTTTTATATGGCATGTTCTCCGATTCCCGAAACCCGCCAAGTATTAAGAAAATCCTTTGTAAATCGGGTTTTCGGAAGTTTAACACATCGGAACATTCGTGTTTCTAGACATGTTTTGTGTTCCATGTTTTCCGACGCTCAAAACCCGAAATACACCAAATCTTTTCCCATCGGGTTTCCGAACTCCTCCAACATGCTGACGTGGCACATGCTAAGCGGTCGGTGCGTTGGCACGTGCGGAGCTGATGTGTATTTATTATTGGTTTTCTTATAAATATGCGGTTTTTACACGTCATTTTCACCGTTCTTAATTTTACACCGTGGATTTTTGCGCATGTTCTCCTGCTCCCAAAACCCGCAAGCTCGCGTTATCATACTGGATCGATTGTTTTCATTTTCACCTGTCTCGATTGGAAGGTATTAATCGTTCCTCCTTTGTTCTTGATTTAAGAAACGTTTTCCGTGTACTTCCTTGCCGATTGTTGAAGATTTTTCTTCCTTATTTCCTCTGAATCGTTTTCGAAAGCGTTTTGGGGTTTTCTAGGGTTTATTTTCTTCTTGCAAATATCAGTTGGTACTGTTCCTTTTGAATTACAATTGTTTGCATGATATTTGGAATATTATCAAAGAAAAAAGGTTTTATATGCAAAAACTCAAAGGAGAAATTCTTTCTGTGCTACCCGGACTTTTAAAGCCGGAAGGCTGTTTTGCAGGCTTTCCTTAATCTGCCCAAAGTACAGAGAGAGCTCGAAGTTCGGGGTTCCTCAATATTCCGATCTCAACAGTGGGTACCGGGTTCTCAAAAGGTTCCGCCAGTAATACTAAGTGTCGGGTTCCGTCGAAGTTCTGTCAAAGGCAGTGCGTGTCGGGTTCCTCCAAAGTTCCGACACCTTCAGCCTGTCGGGTTCTTTTTATCTTCCGTCACATACCTTCAATCGGGTATTTCAGCGTGCATAGCATCACCAGGGTTTTCCGAGCATCTCTTCATCCGATTTTCTTCATGACAGACCCCGGTCCATCACAAGAGAAGACCGAGAAATCAAGCAGGATGAAATATAAGTTTAAGAAACCAGAATCCCCGTCATATGTTGACTGTAATTACGATATTCGGGATACCGAATTCGGTAATGTTGACATGGACGATTTCTGGAACAGGGTGAAAAGTCCCAGTCAAACTGAATGGATGACCTCTTTAGCAAACAGTGGCTTACCTTTGGCAGCAGGCTTTCCTCTATCGGCCCAATGTCCAGAGTTCATTCTGGCCTGTGCCTCTAACTACGACTCTGCTTCTCGTTCCGTTAGGAACCCAGCAGGAGAAGTAGTGATCAAGCTAGATGGGATTTATCTTGATGACCTCCTGAAATTACCCAATTTCGAGGAGTATGGGAATTTGAATATGAAGTCAGCCCAGAAAACCTGGGACACTAACCAGGAGAATTGTATAAGAGATGTTAACAAGAAGTTCCTGGCTAAAGCTAAGCCAGCGGTATCCCGATTCCCTAGGACTATTCCTAGGTGTGACTTTATACAAGAGATAAATGATATCATCACACTTCTTAGCCGGGCATTTGGTTTACCAGAGTCAAATCTATTTCACGGATGGATGTACCAGTTCATGGTCACCATCAAGAAGAATAAGCAAGGGATTGACTGGGGAACCTTGATCAGTGATGAGATTGATGCCCAAATGACGACGGTCTTGTCGACGGGAAAATTTTACATGTTCTCGTATGTGGCCTATGCGGCAGCCGGGATGAGGAACTATCCCGGGCTCGATACAAAAGGCAGCAGGATCACAAACCCAATCTACAAGCATTTTCCGCAAATAACGAAGAAGGGGTCTAAGGATCAGTTTAGAAGGGTTAATGATGCCTTTTTCTATGAGAACATCTGCAGACTGAACCCGGGATTGAGAAAAACAAGAGTCTCCGATGAGGCTTGGGCCGAGGTATCTAAATGGGGATGTATCTTCCTACAGTTTAGGAAGTTTACATACATTCGAACAGTGATGTATGCAGGAGAGCCTTTCCGTCTGCCTCGCTATCCTGGGGATAGATTAATTTTGTTGGAATTGGTCAGACAATTGTTGGATTTCCACAAGTTCCAACAGAGCAAGCACAAGGCAGCAGTATCCTTCCCAATTTCTATTGGGAGATATACTTGCTCGACAGCGGCTAAGGCCAAAAATGTCGAATGTGAACTTCAGGAGAAATTAAAGAAGCATATGAAATCTCGGGATGGTTTTGACATCCGAGGAGTGCTTCGGGCTTATGGAGCTCAACATCTGCACAGGCCTGATATTGAGGACATCTGGATTGATCTGCGGGACGAAGTTGCGATACGCAGAAAGGATAATAGTAGGCTTACTATTGATGAAATTCAGACACTGGGGCTTTCTGATTTGCCAGATGGCACTGCAGATAATGAAAGTGTGTTGGATATGTCCTATGATGGGCTTAACGAAGATCGATACATTTTTCCACCTATTGATTGGTCAGTTACTGAGAAAGCCTCTATCACCGACAGGTCAGCCCTAATATTGGCTCGTACGAAGAAATGGCTTTCTTCTTGGGGGATGAATTTCAATGATGACAAGTTTCCCAAATTGGCTGCTTTAGAGGTGGGGCCCTCCCAACAGGAAAAGGGCAAAGAATCTTCTGGGGGGCCTATAAAAATCAGGATTCCTAGGAGGAGGAAAGAAAGACAAATCTCTTCAATTGTTTCTCCAGCTGAAACGGTGGTTGTGCCAGGATCACCAACGTCACCAGAAAAAGAAGAAATTAATGTGGAAGAGGAAAGAAGTCAAATCTTGATTCCATCATCTGTTGATAGTCAGACCAAAGAAACTTTGTCTCGCAACCTGAGCCCGGGGTTTGGAGTCCGAATCGTGCTGCCCCTCAACAACCACTCCAATCTCCTCAATCCCCATTCACTTCTTCAAGTATGGCAGGCATTTTCTCTGGTCTCTCTCCCCTCTCTACTGGAACCCAAATAATTACCAGCTCGCCACAACCTGTGCCTCTCTTTGTTGCACCTACTACCACGTTGATTACTGTTCCCCCTCCAATAGTAGAATCTTCTCCTCTTGAGAGTAGATTACTAGTTACTACAACATCAGCAGTTCCTTCTGATACTCCACAATGGTTACTTGAGCAAACTCCCAGGAAGAGGAAGGTGATTGTACCCCTACCACCCCTTGATTTTAGCTCACTCAAGACTTCTACTGCGAAATCAGCCAAGAAACCCAAAACAGTTTCAAGAGTTTTGGTAGATGCTTCAGGAGATAAGTTCGCAGAGATCGCCACTCCCTCAGCTGACAAAACTAGGGATGATGTAACAGCTGCTGATTATCAGATCACCAAGGTGGCTCTAGGGAAAGTAACAACAGAAGGAGCGCAACAAGATGCACGGGCTTCCATAGACGTGCTGTGCCAAAAGTTGAAAGAAACAAAGATCAGCAGAGATGAGTTTAAGAAAAAAGTGGAGCAGTTGACAGAGGTTTTGATTAAACTCTCAACACCCCTGGAATCCATACCATCTGCTTCTGCTTCTGCCGGATTCGATTTCTCATCGGTGCCTACGATTGAGAAGATTACCAGAAAAGGAAGAGTGGTTAATGAATGGATCCAAAAGTTGCTCCAACAAGGGAAGGAAGTAATTCAAGACGTGGTGAAAGTTCATCAGTCCTTGGCAGAGATTCAGAAGGAAGGAGAGAAGATGGATGAGGAATTCACTGAAGAACTTGGACAGCTTGATTTGACTTGTGAAGCTCTCCAAGTGCTAAAGCAAATACCAGCACATCTCTTGGTAGAAGAAGGCGTTCTTCCACATACAGATAAACACTTTCAGCTGATCAAGGGCATCAAGTTCAGAGTAAAGATTCTCAACGAAGCCTGCAGCAAGTTGAGAGAATCAAGGGATAAATTGATCGATGGGAAAAGTGATCTGGAGGAAGAATTGCTAAAGATTTGTCCAAAGATGTCGGTTGGGAAATCAAGTGCCCTATCAGCAGATGATCTCTTCAAACAAGTTCAAGAGATTATTCAGCATGAACCTGTAGATGGATTCGACCTTGAAGTCATTGGTCAGTTTGTGAGGATTGAGCATACGTTGGAGGCCTTAATAAAGCTCAGCAAGAGGTTAAAAAAGCTTCCCGGCGGTGCCAGTGATATCCATGAGACCTGCGAAATGTGGAATGATCTTTCCACTGCACCTGAGGAAAACGAAATGCAAGGCATTATTCGGAAGTTCCAGGAGTTCCGGAACAAACAGTCTCAGCTGGAGGAAGAGAAAGGAGAAGAATCAAAAGATGATGACTCGGATTGAGCTCCAGCGTCTCATGTCATTTCTATTTTTAGAATGACACATCTTTTATTTCCATTTTGTCATTATTTTTAATTCAGACTTCGACTTGATCTCCTGCGTGAGAATCATGCAAAGCTGAAACTCTAGTTAGCATGCTACTTTTCAGGATCTGGGCTATTTTGGCTCTGATTCTCTTGTTATAAATAAGGGATGCTTGTGCATTCAAAAGGGTCGAGAATTTTTTGAGCATTAAGAGGCTATTGGAAAGGAGAAAAACTTTGTGTTTTCTTTCAATCATTTTGAAGAATAGAAGTTGATATTGTTTTACAGACTTTGTGTTGTGAAATATATCTTATTTAAGACAGTGTTCTTATGTTCATGATCTTAAAGCTATTCTTTGCATAGAATCTTAGCGTTTCTAATTATCTCGGACACTATATTTGTGATCTAAAACTCGTATGATTATTTCGTGCTCTGTGTTTACTCGAAAGAAAATACGTTTCTCTCATTTCTTTTCTACCGTGCTTCTTTCTTTCATGTAATAGTTTCTAACCTATTTCACGTCACGAAAGCAATATCCTTGAATCGTGTGAATGTGGATTTCGGGATTTCATCCCAACCCCAATGGTTAGATTAGTGTGAATATCGTATATATTATTTCTTGTGTTTTAGATTAGCAATAAGCAAAGCCTCACTGTCTTTGAGGAGGATTAAATCTCATGTACTGTGGTTGAACCTCATATTTTGGTTTGACAAAATATCCAACCAACAGTTTTTGGCGACTCCGCTGGGGATCTACAGATCCATAGTATAAAGCTTATCCTCTCGGTGTCTGGCGACTCCATATTTGCCTTATTTTTAATAATAAGATCTCCTTCGGTTCAAGCTGGCGGGAGGATCTTCACTCGGTCTCGCCGAGCTCAAGGTGAAATTGATCCACTCTTCGAGTTGCTGCAACAGCACAATTTCAGCCTTTCTCCCAACAGCGTTGTCTCTAATCGAGCCAGAAGCTCTTCACCTGTTCGGAGAAATCGGATCCCTGAAGAACGTGAAGCATCTGCAACTTGCCGTGCACTACTCTTGTCTGATACCCGGATCCCTATACGCACTCTTTTCAGAAGGATGGCGGTTCAACCTGTGCCTTGGGGTGCAGCCATTGGTCCTCTTACTTTGACTCCTCCATTGCATGAGTTACCACGTGGATCACGTAAAAATATTCCCAAGTTTAATGGGGATGGGAAGCAGCATCCTGATGAGCATATTGCGTCTTTCTTTGTTGCATGCGGTGTCCTTGGAGTAGCCCATGAAGACGTCTCTGTTCGGCTCTTCGTTGAAACATTGCAGGGAGTAGCAGCTGAATGGTTTTATCACCTCCCGAATGCATGCATTCGGATTGGGCTACCATGCGGACCAAGTTTGAGGCACGTTTCAAACCAGCCGAAGATTCTCATGCATTGTTAGCCCACTTACTCATATGAAGAAGGAATCGCATGAACCTATGCGGGAATTCGTGGCTAAGTTCAATAAGCTGATTCGGAAAATTCCATTAGTAGTCATGTACTCAACTCGAAAACCGTAGTGCTTGGTCTTCAAGTTTACGTGCCATCGTAAAGGCTTCTTCAAATGTATGAAAGGTCTGGATCCTTAAAGTGGAAGAAATATGATTAGCACAAGATCGAGTAAACAACTCGATCTGTTGGGATTGAGGAAGGGAGAAAGACAATTGGTTTATTATCCCTCTCCAACGAGCAACAAATTCTTGCAATAGACTCATTATCGAATTGACGAATGTTATAAAGATCTATAATCGAGATCTTATGTGTGATATTTATTGAAAATTTTTCAACAAACATCTAGGCTAATTGAGAGAAAAAAAACAAGGAATGTTGAGGAATGTTATTGTACCAGTCTAAAGCAGGACCTGCTAAAGACATAGGAAAAGTACAGAGCATAAGCTCCTGATCCTAGACTATGAGGTAGCAAGCATGTTTGAATGCTCGCAAATGCTATTGAGGGTCCTCCCGACTATGAAATTTTGAAAATTTAGGAAGTTCCCATTGGGGAGGATAAGGTTTAAAAGCCACTGAGGGGTGAATGGGTTCATTACATACTTCTTCAAAAGAGTATGAAGGACGAGCCCCTTTGGTGGAGGCTTCCAAGTCTGCGATTTTCTTGAAAAGAATTTGAACCACGTCAGATTGAGGAGGAGGCACACTGGCATGTCCTACATAAGAAGCGAATGGTGGATGTTGTTGAGGTGTCAATGGGGGATTCATCTGTTGATTGATAGGATGATAAGAGGAGTAACCAGGTGTTCTGGGTGATGCCTGGTGGGGTATTTGTTGTGAAGGAGCCTGTGTATAGGTAGGCTATGAGATAGTAAGTGGTTGAGAAAATGAAGGTTGGATGACAGACGGAGCCTGTGATTGGTGGACTCCTATGCTTGTTGACTGAATCGGAACAGATTGAGTAACATGGGTGCTGATTTGATTGGACATATTGGGGAATAAGACCTGAAAGAGGGTTTCTACTACCGGATTAGTTATTAAGGGCACCGATGCTAGAGGATGGGCGAAGGTCACTGTTGCTGGAACATTGGAAGAAAGACCCACTGGAGGACGAGAAGTAGGAACCAACTGACTAGTCGAAGGGGGTTGACTCATAAAGGGGTACTGACCCTGGGACATGATGGACGGCATAGATGAATTAACAAAGTAGTATGCGAGTTACGTGATACACTCATTATAGCCAGAGAAGAGGACCTCTCGAAGTAGGTGCGTAGAATAGTCGAGGTAAGCTGCGGCGTTAGGAATAGGTAAGACTATTTGAGAACTAGTCGATATGGTCGGTGGAAGAGAAAAAGGAGGCACAGGTGCGCCACCCTTCTCCATGGCTCGAGGTGAGAAAGATGATGCTAACTGTTCTACAAAAGCCTGGGATGGTTCACGAGAATAATCATACACTTGCTGGATTGGTGGTCCCTGATCAGATATTTGAATAGACTTGTGTACTAGGTAGTCCATGAGGGCTACCAGATTGCGATCGAGGAGCACCTGAAATTCAGGATCCCCACGAGGAACATACTCTGAGTCAGAAGCAGATGATATTTCTGAAGGACTAGGGGAAGCTGGACGTGATGGGGTTGCTTTGGCCTGATAGAAAGGATTATATGACCAGGATGGGGAACCAACTAACAGCGGTCCCGAGGAAGACCTGGGGGGTGCCGAAACATCCACACTAGTGGTGATCTCGGAGGAAGAAGGGGCTAATTGAGCCATTCTTCTAGATTGTAACCGAGTGATGACCGTCATAAACAAGCAGAAAAGAAGATTGACCTAACTAATGCACAGACAATTCAAGCAGCGTAGGTGATTATCTCTTTTAAGTTTTTATGCTTTTAAGAAAGAAAATATTAGGGAGGGCCTTTTAGAACAGGAACTACTCAGATAGCCAAACTAAGGATGGTTTGAGGGGTGTTTTGGTGAGGAGTCCGAAGGCACTTCAGTAAAAGACCGGTACGTGGCTTGATATAGGGGCCTACCCCCGCACTTCACACACCGCTGCGATAAGGGAGTCGGGTGCTTTGCCAATATATACCAGAACTTCCGTGAATTTATAGTGCGGCCCGAGTACCGCGTAGGCTCTTCCTCTTGGATGTCACTTCCAAGTAGGCGAGGCCAGGGAAATAATTTTTGTTTAAATGCTTTATACCTAGTGATTTTGGCTTTGTGTGCAAGGGTGAAAAATAAAAATCAAATAGTGTCACTATCGATTTTGATCAATTTTCCAACCTAATTAAAACTAGATGAAAAACATACAACAGAAATGACAAAGAAAGAGTTCTTTTTTTAAGCACTTAAAAACGAAGTGTTTGATTTCGATGAAGACAAGTCAAACAAATTCTTTCCCAAATGCGATTAAATTCTTTTTAAGTACCAACAATTGAAATGTTCGGATGTGATAGACAACAAACAAAGAATTTTTTATTTTTTTTTTTAGTTCCTAAAAAGGAGAAAACACCGTAAAAGAGAAATACCTATAGATTTAGCTCTCCAAGGTGTGTGGACTTCAAAAAGTACGTTGTTGAGCTCTCCCCCTCGAACAATCCCATGAACAAGCAAAGTGCTCTGCAAGAAAAGGTTAAAACAAAATCCAGAAAGATATATCCAGATAATGGTGAAACGAAAATTTCTATTTTAAGGAACTAGAAAAATTTCAAGGAAATAACAATTTCACATAAAGAGATGGATCAAACATGCAATCTTGAAATCAAAATGAAATATTTACTAATTTTATAAATAGAAATTGGAATTGAAATTTGTAAGAAAAGAAAGGACCTAACTTTGCAAATTCAGAAATGAAAGAAGCAAGACTGAAACGATGAAAGGAAATGCTCAAGCAGAACTGATAAAAATCAGTGAAGAAAAAGAACAAAGCTCAAAACTAGAAAAGAGATGAACTTACCAATAAGGGACTTTGGTTGGGTCCCACCGGGTGTGCCAGAATGTAGATCAAGAATTTCACGCTTGTTACCTGTCCAAGTTAATGCACCAAACTAAACACAAAAACCCTGAAAAACTCCAATGAAATCGATACCTGATGGACAAGATCCGAAGATGTAGATGGATAAGGAAGCCGATGTAGATAAGACGGGCGCACACGAGCAATTCTGCACAGTAGATCCAAGTAACCTGCGAGACACCGATGCTTGATAGAAAAAGACCACGTTAAAAGATATTTAGGTGGACTGCCCGAGAAGCGGGTCCGGGAAGCGGTAAGCTCCCTCAGCGGATGTCAGTCCACATTTTCAATTAAGTAAAGAAGTATACATGATAAAAGATGTACGTACAAGACTAGATTTTCTGATCAAAGTAATAAACAGAATCTAAACAGCAGACAGAAAGCAACAGAAAATAGGGAACTGTGAAAACAAAGCTGGATTTGTGTTACCTGTGTCTTTTTACCTGTCTGCAGGATGATCGGCGTCGATTATGTAGAATCGGCGTCGACTGGTTAAGATCGGCGTCGACTGATGTAAATCGGCGTCGACTGATATAGATCGGCGTCGATCCGAGACAAAGTGCGAGAAGATTTGGAAATCGGAAAGCGAAGGCCAGATCGTCAACGTCTGCTGGATCTGCAGAAGCCGGAGAGATACTGGCAAGGCTCCACCTGTGCTGGATGCAGGAACAGAGTCACCAGAAAATCAATGGAGACGTGCGATGTTGATGTGATAAGAGCAGAGTAACGGTGCTCCTCTCAGGGATTGATTTGGACAAGATCCGCTCTCATTCGATAGATAATGTTCACACTTGATGCTAAAAGATCTCTCGTTCTCTCTCTTACAATCTGTGTCTCTGTGTCATGATCTGTCTCTCTCTGTGTTCCTCCAGAACTGAGTTCTGGGCTTCTATTTATAATCGGTGCCGCTCCAGAAAAATTGGCGTCGACCGAGTACCGGTCGGCACCGATCACGGAACAGACTCCCGAGACGGCCAAAATGAGCGATTTCTGGGAAGATAAGAGTGATCCCTCCACCTCAAATATGGGAAATATCCCACTTTGGGAGGAGGAGAAATAGGGGGGATATATGGATAGGATAGATATGGGGTAGATAAGTGGTTAGGATACATGTGAAAAGGTGTAATTAAATAGTTAATATTTAATTACTCACGGGTAAAACATAATGGGGTGAATTAAACTTAGGATAGGTGTTTAAATCACAAATCGAATAATATCCCAAGGGGATAGTGGTGATATAAACGTGCCCTAGGTTACCTGAGAGAGAAAACGCGCACGAGGGACACCAAATTGGATAATCAATTTTAGGTGTCTACAGTACATTCAATGCTTTGCATCAAAGCGGAAAGAGTTTAGGTTTTTCTTGAGGTTTTATTAGCATTGAAGAATCATTGTAGATTCCTAATCCTTATTTCAACATCAAAAACTTCCCAAGGATCATTCTTCCTTTATTTGCTTGAGAAAATACCTTTGCACGAAATTCTAAGCTTGAGAAACAACCTTTTCTTAAACAACCATGACCAACATTGGGCTTTACCATCTTCAAATTACATTACTACATCACCGCAACATTTTTAAGGAAATAATTATGAGTTGAAGCCCAATGTACCATATTTAACAATTTGAAAACATGTATTATGAGGTGGAGACCATATTTTAAATTCAAAGCTTCATACTCCATGATTTGGAATATGAGGCAGTTTAAGGTCGGTGAATAATTTTGGCTTCACACTACTTCACTAAGAAAAATTTTGAGCTTTAACCATTCACCATGGACTTGTATAATATGTCTACTAATTTTTCAACCGCAACATTTGATTCAAGAACAAACTTCAGGATTGTATTTTTCACACATCATACCTGTAGGCACACAACTTGAACAAGCTGAGTAAGACTTGTACTAAAAATGCCATGATTGAGAGGAACTCATAGCATAATTTTTACCTGGAGGGCACCTTATTCAACCTTGAGTAGTTGAAACAATTTATCCAAGTTATTTTATGACAAACAACCTCATTTCATGCATATTGATACAAGAATGTTTGGAGAGAGAAAACAGGGTTAGAAAAACAAAGAGAAATTTCTTGTTCTTCCACCTTTGGTCCTCAAAAATTTTACAAAATTTCAGGCTTGGAGTGATATTAAAAATTCCTTATATGATTTATCTAAAGGAGGTTTGATAATTTTTCTTGGATGCTAAGAAGACAAGGTGTTCAGTTTTCCTTTTTCAAGAAACATTTTAGTAAAACTTGAATAAATTTAAAATTCCATTTCAAAATTTGATGAAATTTTATACAGAGCACCAAAAACCATCCCTCTACATAATCCATAACTTGGTTGCTCATAAATATTCTTTTACAATCAATACCAATATCATTTTCCTAAGAGTTCACTGTTAGTTCTCAAAGACAGATTTTAGTGAAAACTTGAATTTTTCCTCTAGAAGCTAAAGTAATCCCTATATATGCTCATACATTCCCTAGGAGTGTTCCTAGGCTTCTACAATTCTTACCTAGGATTTTCATGACCTGCATTGAGCTCTTACACCTCATTAGGCTCTAGAACTAGGCCTAAATGAGCTAGTTTCAACTATGACTCCCAACACTTGACCTGATGCTCACTCTAAAATATCTTGCACAAGATAGAAATATATTTTCTAACCTGTAGGAAAACTGAGCCAAGTATACCAATCATCTGCATGCTTCCTTTGGGAACCAACCTCACTGCCAAGCTTGTAGCACCTCGAAACAATCCTAGAGCCATCCTGAAAGTTCAATAAACCATCTTAAGACCACTAACCACCATTGATAAGGCACCTCTTTACATGAAATTTCACTCATATTTTGTCATCAATTCCATGTGACATAAATGATAACACCAACCAATGCAACATGGTTCAACAATCTCCCCTTTGTTGTTGATGGAAACAACCTAAGAAACCTTGATGGCAAAACGATACACCAATAACTTTATGACATTCATTCATTGTTTCTGGAAGCACTCTCTCCTCATGGGAAATATATGATAAAGTTACACACATCCAACAACATGAGTAACATGAAAATAAAATAATGACATAACATATCCTTACCTCAAGAATCTCCCCTTGAATAATGTTTCTTTTTGTCGTAAATCTCAACCAACCGCATGAATTTATTCATCAATCATATGCAATTATCCCCTTGAGCTTTTTATCCTTTAAATTATTCCTTTTCACCCTTTGCACATGCCTTTTTGTGGTCTTCTTGACTTGTGCCTTGAGCTAGTGAACTAGCTCCCCCTATCTAGACTCATCTTGAGCCTTCTTAGAGCAACCATGGAACTTGAGCTGCTCCCCCTGATAATATGAGATCTTTAGTGATTGTTAGGGGATGGAATTACCCCCAATTTGTGTCTTAACTTCTAAAATTCTTCTTTTGGTAGAGGTTTGGTCATTATATTAGCTACTTCTTCCTTTGTTGACACATGTTCAAGCCTAATTATTTGTTCATTCACTTGCTCCCTAAAAAAGTGATACTTGATTGGTATGTGTTTTGTCTTAGAATGCAGCACTAGATTATTTGAAACACTTATAGCACTTGTGCTATCAAAATATAGAGGAATAGGGCCTTCATTTTCAACTTTGTAGTCTTCAAGTGTTTAATTCATCCACACCCCTTGAGTACAACAAATAGTTCCTGCTACATACTCAGCCTCACAAGTATAAAGTGATAAAAGAGATTGATTTTTACTAAACCAAGACATAAGGAACTTACCTACAAATAAGGATCCACTGGTTGTGCTTTTCCTATCATCAATACTACCTTCCCAATTTGCATATGTGAAGGCTTTGATCTGAAACTCATTGCATTTTAGATACCAAAGAACATATTGTATTGTCCCCATGAGATACCTAAAGATTATTTTGACATCATAGAGATGAATTTCCTAGGATCTTCTTAAAATATTCCAACCAAACCAACTGCTTACATGATGTCAGGTCTAGATGCAGTTGAATATAAAATGTTTCCTATCATAGATTTATATAAGGTCTAGTTTACTTTGGTAAAATATCTTCCTTGTTGATTTTGCATCCTACAATCATGGGAGTGCTTATTGGCTTGCAATATTCCATTTGAAATATTTTGAGAATCTCCTTGATGTAATTTGTCTATAAAATGAAGATACCTTCTTTACATTGATTAATTTGCATCCCTAAGAAGAATGAGAGTTCACCAAGCATTGACATTTCAAAATCCTTTTTCATGACATCTGAAAAACCATGTGACATACTCTCATTATTGCTCCCAAAAATTATGTCATCTACATAGAAAACAACAAGCAACATGTGTCCTTCTTTTATGTAAAAATTTCTATCAGATACACCTTTTCTAAATCCTTTCTCAATCAAGTACTTGTCTAATTTGCTATACTAGGCCCTAGGGGATTTCTTAAGACCATAGAGTTCCTTCTTCAACCTACACACATAATCCATGTCCTTGGTGAGATTAAATCCATATGGTTTCTCAATGTAGATCTCTTCATTCAAATGTCCATTGAGGAAAATTGACTTCACATCCATTTTATATAGTTTAAAGCCTTTATGTGTTGTATATGCTAAGAAGAGCCTAATGGATTCCATCCTAGCCACAGGAGAAAATGTCTCATTAAAATCTACTCCTTTAACATGAGTATATGCTTTGGAATCTAATATTTCTTTATTTATTGTAACTTCACATTTTTCATTTAGTTTGTTTATAAACACCCATTTGGTTCCAATGATGTTTCTATCCTTTAGCCTGAGTACAACCTCCCATGTTTCATTCTTTTCAATTTTTTCCAACTCTTCATTCATTGCATTTACATAATTTTGATCCTTTCTAACCTCCATGACATTATTTGGTTCTATTTTGGACAATAGAGTAAGATTTTCTTGATTTTGAGTACTTTTCAACCTTCTTCTAGTTTGAATTTCTACATCTTTGTTTCCTATGATATGACTTGGTGGATGATCTATTTTAACCTTCCTTGAAGGTTCTTTTGTATCAGGTATTTCCACATCTTCATCCTCTTTTTCTTGATAAACTTCTGAAATTTCATCATCATCCTGATTTTCAGCAGTTTGTGGAGTCTCCTTGGGTTGAGTTGTGATCTTCTTTGGATGAGATTCATCAAT
Organism: Taxus wallichiana var. yunnanensis; assembly: GCA_018340775.1. Lineage (NCBI taxonomy): Eukaryota > Viridiplantae > Streptophyta > Pinopsida > Cupressales > Taxaceae > Taxus > Taxus wallichiana. Next base: position 816,972,692 of record CM031239.1, read on the forward strand.
TGTAACATTAGTGCTCTCAAATATATTTTTGGCTCTTATTGTAGCATTTATAGGCTAAACTAACAGTTGAGTAGCCTAATAAAATGCCTTCATCACACCTTGAGTCAAACTTACCAAGATTTTCATCATCTCTCTTGATGTAACACTTGCTTCCAAACACTCTTAGGTGCTTTACACTTACAGGTATTCCTCTCCAAAGCTCATAGGGTGTCTTCTTGTGGTTGATTCTGATTTGAGATCTATTTAGGATGTATACTGTTGTGCCAACTACCTCTCTCCAATATCCATCTGGAAATCTTGATTCATTAAGCATAGTTCTAGCCATTTCTTGTATTGTTCTATTCTTTCTCTCTACTACCCCATTTTGTTCACGGTTGGTCCTACAAGACATTAAAGTATGAATCAACTCTAGAGGCTTTGTAGTGGATTATTCTTTTGATTTGAAAATTCTTTTAGTTTTTTTCCATGAAGGCATGTTTTTCAAATCTTATTAGTTTCTTTTTTGATTTTAGGCATGTTCCCTACACATCCCATAGAGATGATTTTGACAAGATTATCAAAGATGAGATTTCCTAGCCTCTCTGTTCCAAATCCAACTCTCATCTACTTTGCTAGTGAAGAACTTTTCTTTGTTGATCTCCTTTAGTACATACATATTATTTTTTGTTCTATTTTCCTTACCAACCACCTTACCTAATTTTTTCTTCTTTATGTCACACCCCTTGTCATGAAACAACACTATATATCCCTATTTACACATTTTTTACGACACTCAAAATATTGTGCTTCAAACCCTCAATGTACAACACATTTTTGTGATGGTCTTGTCATTGTCAAGACTTAGTTTTCCTTTTCCCACAATGCTAGCTGAGGTATTATCACCAAACCTCATTGTACCTAATGCATTTTATTCTAGAGAGATGAAATTACTCTTGTTTCCTGTCATGTGGCTTGAGCACCCACTGTCTATGTACCACTCCATGTCTTCACTTTGAGAATGGAAGGCAGTTTGGGCTATTAAACTTTATTCCTTTGCACTTTTAGGATTTGATTTCACAATGTAAACCATCTTGCTTTATTTACACATATTTAATAGAAATATTTAGCTATATGTCCATACTTTTGACAATTGTAGCATATCAGCTCATCCTTTCTTCTCAAGTGATAAAAGTTAAGATGTCTTCCATGACCTTTAGAGTGTTTCCTACACTTTGAGGATTTGTGACAAAATTCATTACATGAAAAACAATATCCATAGAATGAATGAGCATACCTTATTGCATGGTGTTTCCTACTTGAATGGTATTTCTTCTTGAAATCAGCTCTATTTTCTTTGGGAGGTTCTTGAGTTGTCTTGATTATCTTCTTTCTTGTTGGTTTATCATCCTCATTCTTCTCCTTAAATCCTAGACCATATTTTTCATTGAAATCTCTTTGCTTTCCTAGAAGATCATCTAGATCATTTGTGATTTTCTCAAACTTGTGATAGGCCTTCAATTTGGTAGAGGTCTAATCCAATTGAATTTGTAGCAACTCCAATTCAGATTTAAGTTTTAGATGCTCTTCTTCCTTGATTTTTAAATATTCCTCAATCAACTTAATTTTTTCCTCAAATTCCTTGACCATTTCTTCATGTTTTGAGCATCCTTGTCTTGTTTTTCCTTAAGAAAGTTGATTTTTCCTTCATACTCTTTCACCATTAATTTCAGTTTTTGATTCTTCTTTCTTTGATGTTTCAGTTCTTCTAGAGAACTAATCAACTCAACCTCAAGATTTACTCCTACATCTTCTTCATCTGAGATATCATATTCAAACTGAATTTTACCTTTTGAATCACTTGTAGAAATTACTTCCACAGTCATGAAAAAATTTCATCTTGAGTTCCTTCATCATCACTCTCAGAGCTACTAGAGTCACTTGATTCATATGAGCTTGAAGCTTCTTATGTATAGAAAATTTTCTTGTTCTTGAAGTACTTCTTCTTACCTCCTTGTTTCTTGAATTTATTATTTTTCTTGTGGGAATATTCTTCATCATGTTCATCTTGATCTCCCTTGTGTTTGTTAGGACACTTTGAAGAAAAATGACCAACTTGGCCACAATTGAAGCACTTGAATGGTATTTTCCCTTGTACTTACCTGATCCTCTTTTCAGTTTCCTTACAAACATGGCTTCCACCTTCTCATCATCTACCTCTACTGCTAACACCTTGGAATCATATTTTGAAGATAGGGATCTCAACACTTTTTGAACAACAAAACTCTCTTATAATTTCTATCATAAACCTCTTACATGATTTATATTTTCATCCACTCTTTGTAGGTATGAAGCAACACTTTCACTTTCCTTCATTTTCATACTTTCAAACTGATCATGGTAAGTCTACAACTTGGATAAATTTACCTTACTATCTCCTTAAATGGTTTTCAATTTTTCCCACATATCCTTAGTTGTGGTGCAATGCATGACCTTTATAAATTCAGCCTCATCCATTCTACAAAGAATTGCATTCATAGCTTTGGAATTGTTTTCACTCTCTCTCTTTCTTGTTGCATCAATAGGAGGTGTAGATGGAATAGTGTAGCCACTAGCAACTGATTTTCATATGTCAAACCCAAGTGACATGAGGTAAGTTTTCATTTGACACTCCAGAAGGCATAATTTGATCCATTGAATAAAGGTGCTTTGGAGGTAGAGAAACCACTTTGTGATTTGATTGCTTACCATTCCTAAATTTTATGGATCTCCTTTGAGATATTAAAATCACTACAATAGGACCAATATTTGATACCAATTTTTATAAATTAGGACACTCAGAGGGGGTGAATCAATTTAAATTCATACTTTATTTTTTAATTCATCTCCAATCATATTATCTAGGCTTAAAATGAGATTGAAATAATACAATTCACATGCAATTTAGAAGCACACACAAAGGGAGAAAAATATTTTTAATGTGGGAATCCAAAACCCAATAAACCAATGGAATATGGTCACAAAGGTTACAAATTAGTTAATCTATAACTCAACATGAAGCACCAAATTCAAATCAAGATACTACTTGATGGTTTGTAAGCTATAACTTGCTCAAAAGCTCCTACTTCAAATATTTTATGAGCTATAACTCAAACTTTACTGGAATTTTTGATCACACACTTCATGAGGTTGCTAAACAACAAATTTTGATCCTAAATCAGCTCATAAAATCTCTTACACCATCTATAATTTTGTATCATCTTCAACTTCTTAAAATCTCTCTCATTACTCTCTTAATTTTCAATACATTCAACAAACTTTCATCTTTCTTACACTCTTCACTTAGCACTTTTCTCACATAAACGTTCAACAACTTTTAAAATACCAAAAAAATGAGCTTTTATCAATAAAAAGGCTTACTAGTATGACCTTTGACCTTTAAATACCTAAACTCTTCAAGTTACACTCTTGTCAGTTCATACAAGGAGATGAGAGGACCTTTTTCAAAAACAAAAACCTTTCTCGAGTCATTATAGTAGATGATTATGTTCAGCTACAAGAATGACTTATCAGGTATTTTGGCTTCACCTACCTTGACTAATTCCCTATGATATCTCTAAACACATATATCAATTGAATAACATTTCTAACCCCCGCATTATACAAAATTAGTAAGCTGTTAAGTCTTGAATGACCTCAAATTTGGCAAGTACATTCCTCTTATGCATATTTAGGAATTTTAGACAAGTGTCATTTGCATGTAACTTGATTCTGAGTATATTCTGAGATTATTTTTATTCAATTAATACCCTTCATCAATTGAAATATGACGTTCAATGTTGATTTGAGCACCTATGTGTGCATTTGAGACTTAAACCACAACTCATGATGTAGTCTCAGGGATTTAAAACTTCATGATACACTAGTTTCTTTAGGTGGTTTAGACACCAAGTGAATTTAGTTTCCCCTTTCATTCCTCTTAAAATATTGAACATTCATTCAAAAAGTTCTAGATTGAATGCTTAACCGATTAACTCTTTCTTTATACTTTCTATCACTAAGACACAACTCGGTCAGGTATTTTTAGCTTTACAATAAATTTCAAATCCAAGAAAGAAAAATTTGAGCCACCATTTATCCTTATTGAGATTTGCATGAAGTTTGAGGAATTCAAATAAAGAGAAAATCATAAATCTCTCTTACCTTCCTTGTTTGCAAAAGCCATCGAACCGACACATGAAGATTATCACAGAGAATTGAAGACATACTTTTTTCTTGTTTCCCATTTTTTGGACAAAAGGAAACAACATATACAGATACCGCTAGATATCGTGTGTCCACCACTTTTGTATTCTACTTGTGTGACTAGGTTGCAATGTCGGAGCGCAAGTGTTGAAAGTGTGCATGGTACGTACTCACAATCTAGTAGGCCCCCTTGTCTCAAAAACCCATATTTGAGACTTATTATCATCGTAGTTAGGTGATTTCATCCTTGTCTTCTTTTTGAGTTGTTACGCTGCCCACATTGTAGCCATACAATTGAGATATTTACATCTTGTTTCCATTGTGAAATTAGGCCTAAATCTCTATATTGTAGAGTTACGTTGTTCGCACGCATAGCAATTTCTTGTTATACTTAGACGTAGTTTTTACATCCTAACTTTGTCTTGAGTTTTGTGAGTGTTGAGGATACATTGTTAGCATCGCGATAACATCATTTTGACACTAGAAATCTTGCTTTCCCGAAATCTTGGTTCACATGTCCAAATAGTGTCATTACGCTGCTCACATTGTTATCATCCATTTTACGAGACTTGGACTTTGTTAGTGTTTAGAAACTAGTTTTTAGTATATCTTGTTAGAAGATTACGTCAACATTCTCTTATCATTTAGGCCTTGTTTGTTGCAAAATTGACCTAACTAGTGATGTTGTGTTATCACTATTTGGTTGCAAACCTATCTAGATGAAATATTAGAGAATAAACTATTTGGTGTAACTAAATTTTGAGCGTTGTACGTCATTGTATTATTCTAAGGAAAACTTGTGTCATATATTACCTTGCTAGGGTAGCTTGTTTGTTATTCTTTAGTTCATACGTTTGTTTTGACCTATCACTTTTGTGGTTATTCTATAGTCACCTTATTTTAACAACTTAGGGTCGTTACACTACACAAATTTGACTAAGGTCCCTTGTTAATAAACCTTAGTGGAAATATTTCACGTTGTACCTTCTATTCTAAGTAATTCCTACTACGAGAATGGGGTCATGAAAGTTAGAAGCCAATATATTTGGAGGTGACAACCCTCTTTTAGAGGATAATCTCATGGTTGACCATAGTGGTGGAGAGGAAGAGTCTCCTCGTGCGAGATGCAGAGCTTCATTCCGCCCATTTTGACAACTACATTTTTCATAACAAACATGAATTTATTATGTAGGTTGTGGAACTAGGAGCCAAATTACCTTCCACAATAGACCCTTCTCTTATCATTGGCATGGTTCGGGAGAAGAAGAAGTAGACCTCCCTCATCGCACTCTTAATGAAATTTTAAATCTAGGTCATGCCTCTACTTCTGCATAGAAGAATAATGAGGAGATACCATTTGAAAATGATGGAGACTATCGTTTGCCTCCTATTAAAATTCTTTGCGAAGACCATGAAGAACATGTTCATCATGCACAACCTCCTCCTAACGAATATCATCATGAAATACCTATTAAAGAGGTTACGTTAGAACAACAGGTCCAAGCCCTCACTCGTCAATTAGAAATTTTGGCTTCGCATATACAAAAGGAACAACCAAAAGTTGTGAAACAAACTATACCAAAGGCAAAACCTAAAGCTTTGTTTTACGAATTCCCAATAAACACTCCTCGATGGGAGGCACAAAGATATCCTTATAAAGAGATTCTCACAAAAATTGGGGTGGGCATACACCTAGACTTAACCCTTTGTATAGACCTACATCGCCACCCACGCAAGATCCAATTTTTAATCAAGAGTGGTCAACAATGAAGAAATCCCTTCAAGCGTTACAAGAGGACCAAACCAGTAGCTTGATAATAAGAAGTATCGGTTCAATGAGTTATGTCCTTATCCATTTGAAAAATCCATGTTACAAATACATTTCCCAAGACATTTTGATTTTCCAAAATTTGACAAGTATAAGGGAAAATATGACCCTTGTGACCATATTAAATGTTTTTATAGGGCATGTCAAGAGGTGGCATTCAACGACAATTATCTTATGCACTTGTTTCCATGAAGTTTAGGAGCAACAACGCTAGAATGGTTTGTGCATATCCCTAAGGGATCCATATCAACATGGCCAGAACTAGCAGAGAGTTTTGTACAACACTTCTCTTTCAATATAGAAAATGATGTTACCATGTTAGATCTCTGCAATGCCAAGCAACAAAACAATGAAAACTTTGTTGCATTTTTACAAAGATGGAGAGGGTTAGCTAGTCACTTTCCTTGCTCCCTACTTGAAAATAATCTGATAGGCATATTTTTTCCCAACCTCCATCCAAACATTACATTCCATTTGAAAATGCATTGTGGTAACACATTCAAATAGGTAATAGAAAAAGGGAGTCAAATTGAAAAGGCATTGTTAGCTAGGGGACTCTAAAACCTTTCTCCCGTGAACACAATGATTCTAAATCTAACGATAAAACAAATTTTATTCCTAATAGAAAGAAAAATTTCATTAGTGATGGGATATTAAACTCTAAATAGGTGTAAGACATGTAGAACCACACACCTTTAAAACTTTCAAAGGGTAATCCACCTACCAAATATAAACGTCGTACTTTTACTCATCTATCTGACTCAATGTCATCAATACTAAAACAACTAGAGGCGGTTAATATGGTTAGATATCTTGAAACTACACCTTATGAGGATGACGTGCCTAAACCATCATGGTTTAGAGATAATGAATATTGCCAATTCCATCATGTTAAAGGTCACAAAATAGATAAGTGTTTGAAGTTGTAGCACTACATCCAGGACTTAATCGAAAGTGGCAATGTGGAGATGGATTCATCCACTCCTAAAAAATCCCCCAATATGAAGACTCTTCCTAAACATAATTAGGACAAGAATGCTAATTATGTGTCTAATGAGGAGAATCATTTTGATGCCCTCATTGGTTGTGTAGATACACCTGTTGAAAATGTCAACACAATAACCCTTGTGATATCCCCTAGACTATCTATGTCTAGGCATGTGCCAACAAAGACTGATTATCACATAGTTCCACATACTTATGATAGTAAGGAACCTAGGTTTCAGCATTCCCATCAAAGGATGCCTATCACAACTAGACCTTGTTTGATTCTTCATGCTAGAGAGCCCATTCGGGTACCCTGTTCCCCACCTTCATCTCATAGTCGGTGGTATGGTTTGGACACTTCTGATCCAAATTATTATTTGGGTTCCTCCCACTCTTCTTCAAACTCGATCCAAACTATTATTCTGATTCTTCAGATTCACCTAAATCTTCTGAAAATTCTAATTTGGTTCTTGATCCACAATCCTCCCTTGCTTTGCAGGACCTCCCTTATTCACCGCCTCAATGACCCCTTCTTCCGTCGAAGAGCTCTCCAACTCAAAGTCCTTATAATCAATCATCTAAGTTGACTCCCATGTTGTATTCATCTAATCAACCTATTGTGGTAGAAAAACTACCCAGTTGACTGATTAGTTTCAGAATGAAGAAGTAATTAGAGAATTTATGAGGGTACATGAAGACATTCCTCAAGAATTTTGCTAGAAAGAGACCTCTTTAGACCTCGATACATTTGCATATTGGGAGGAAGAGATTGATGTCTTTTTTCATAAAATAGAGGAATACCCTAAGACCATCGAACATGATCCTCCTCTTATTTTTCCATCTTCACATTCTTCATTGGGCGATGAAATGTCTAGGTCTAGCATTGATCCATGACCTATCTTCTCATTACTTAATAATTCTTTATCTATCAGGATTCCTCCATCGTAATCTTACCTTGGGTCACCACCTAGTATCCCATCATCTTCTTCTATATGTGGGCCACCTCCAAGTAGCCCCACATCCTCTATATGTGGCTCACCTCCTGGAAGCCCATCTTCGATACTGGGGCCACGTCTTAGAAGTCCCTCATCTTCAATTCTTGGGCCATGTCCTAGTAGCCCATCATCTTCTATCTATGGGACACCACCAGAAGTCCTTCATCTTCAATCTTAGGGCCACATCCTTGTAGTCCTTTATCTTCAGTCTATGGGACACCTCCTGGTAGCCCATCCTCTTCAATTCTTGGACCATACCCTTCACGTCCATCACATTTTCCTTCTATCAATGATTGTGGAAAGCCCACTATCATTCCTCACATCAATTCTATTCATCCACTTTCTTCTCCCACTTCTTGGGATCAGACAAGTCATGTAGTAGCTTATAGGAAACCAAAATGGTTCCTTCATCAAGCTTAGATCAAAAATTCCAAGAGCTCTAAAGCTCACAACAATTTAAAAAATCTTAAAGTTCAGAATCAAATGTGCTTCAAAAATGCACATCAATGCACCCATCAAGTATGGTGTAAAGTGCAAAAACCTCTGGATAGGGACCTCAAGATCCCACACATAACATCCACATTTCATGATAAAACACAATCATCTATTGAGTATGAGCTCACCACAATCATTGAGATCGGGGATAATATGACTCTTGATAAGAAAACACACCTAGTCTTCCTTATCAAGGAAATTGCTAACATTTTTGGATCTTATCATGTCAAGTGACCTTGTCGGTACCACCTTTCAAAAAGGACAAAAATACAAAAAAATGAGAAAAATTTCAAAAAAATCAAAGGTAAATGAACACACATTGCAATCAGGTATTGTATACACATGGATGTTCTTTCTTCCCTTCCTTGTTATTCTTTTGCAAGTCTTCCTACCATTTTCATCCCTTCGGTGATATTTTGGTTAGCCAATTCACATGCATATTACAACATTTATTTATACGGTATCGTTTTACATTGGTCTTTTATCACCTTGGTAAATTAAAGAATGACTGGCCTCTTAGAGATCTTATCACAATCATCATCTAAAAAACTTGTTGCGAAGAAATTTTGGACATATTTGTTGACACTAGCCAATGTCATCATCAAAATCACTTCCGCCTCCTTCCATAAAGCCATAAGTGGTTCTTAACCCCTTTTAAAACAAGAGATATGAAATAAGTTTTCAGAAAGAAAAAGAATCAATCAAATCAAAAAGCACAAAGCTGAAAGCAAACACTAAAAGAAAAAGAAAATTGATATATAACTCTCTCTTGGGGTATTTCCAATAATCTTTTTACTGGGGCTATGGACACCTGATTGGTAGTAGAGAAATGTTGTGACTAGAATCAAATGTAGCTTTGTTAGGGCTATGGATGCACTGGTGGCGGTGGAGCAATGTACGGATCACCTTCCACAATCCATTCACAAAACAAAAATCAACTTTGAAAAATAAATCATTCCTACACATTGGATAGGGTGTCTTCACTTGTTGTCTATCAAATCTTCCCTCCAAGAGGTAATAAATTTCCACATGCACACCTTTGGATCTCTATGATAAAATAGGATTAGTATGTTACCAAGTGTCTTTTTTTGGACCTTGTTCAGACTCTTACTCTAGTTTGTATCTTGTCTCACAATTCATGTCTTTGGCTAACTACTTCTTCATCGCGAGGCTTCTAAGCTACATTCACAACATTCACATTGTTCTTCTACTTCATTCAGAACATCCATGTGTATAATATTTCATTTTTTCCATGTTTTTGGGCACCTTTGTACCCTTTCTCAAAACAAACTTCCACTTCTTTCTATCATGTGCTTCTTAGCCATCTTACGTTGGGGGCATCCTTTCTCCTTCCTAGCACATCATTGGGTTATGTTCATCATCATGTTGAGCCTATCCATATTGGCCTTGATCCATATTTTGTGCATGAAGATTTTTCCTTTGAATATTCCCATCTAACGTTGGGGGCAATTTTTCATCTTCACTTCCTTGCACATGTGTGTGGCATTCTACACTTGCATATCCCATCATGTCATTGGGGCATCCACATTTATTCATTTCCTATACATAGCTTCAGAAAAATTCTAGAAAATAAAAAAACATTCAAATATCAAAAATATTTAAATATGTTTAAGAAAAACCCAAAATATTGGTAAACAAAATTTACGAAGCTAAAGCCTATGTCAATTGCATTACCCTTAAACATCAAAATTGGTCTCAAAAATGTATTTCGATGTTCTTGTTTATTCTTGTCTTAAACGACTTGTGTATTATCGTGATCTACCTCCATTAACAAAGTTGGGTCTACTTATTATGTTGGTACTCCCGTGCAATAGTGAGTTTCCAAGTCGTGTGTCGTAATACACGAATATTTTCCATGGGACTACTTATGTCCTATGTTTTCCCTTACATGTGTTATTTCTTGGGGCATCATTTTTAACCCTTGTTGTTATAACATGAACATTCAAGAACTACAACTTGATAACAAAAACATTGGTGCAATTGTCTTAAACATTGTTTGTTTGAGTATGTGTGATTGTACTAGTTTCTCTGTTAAGTTAGTTGGTTTACTTTCTCATATTGCATTACATTTTGTATGTTGCATGGAGCTAAATATCATTTTACTTTCTCATATTGCATTGCATAATGTATGTTGCATGGAGTTACGTATTTTTAGCAGTAAACAATTGTTAGTGATTTAGATTTTCATGTTATCTTACACTTTTTTAATTTTAAATAAAGGCCGATGATGTAGACCTAGAGGAAAAATGATATAAACAAGTTGTTTATTGAAAGGTTGGATGCAAAGATTGGGCTTGTCCTATATTCTCTCGTTAATCATTTCTTCTCCATTATCATTTATTACTACTACTAATTTTTCTTCCAAATCACTCGAAGCAATAAACAACCACGTTTATCCCTATTTTTCTCCATTCTACATAACCAAGGGTTGCGCGCCTTTTCTAACCTATTTTCTTCTATCCATTTTGATAATATTTTTGATCTTCGATAGACTTATTATATCACCCTATCGACACTCAAGGGGGAATCCTTCATCCTGGTAATTTTTCTTCAAAAATACACATGTTTATGCTTGTCTACTATGTCCGAATTGAAGTCACTAACTTCACCTCAAACATGGGAAAATATAGACACCTAAATTCTACTTTTGCAATCTTATTTCCAAAACACACGCAAATCACTCTCATTCTTTTCAATTCCATTATAATTAGTGATCTTTGCTAATTAACTAACATTTCTTACCACTTTAGCCAATTAACAATGCTTTGTTGATTGTGTAACCCCTTTCGCATTCAGGATGCCACTTTACGGCAAATTGTAAGTCAAAATCCTCTTTAAAATAGACAATTAGCATTTATTAGCTAATTAAGCCTATTTTGCCCTTGATTTGGTCAATATACCCTAGTATTGACTCAAACCCCTCTTCCAACCACTCAAAATCACCCCATTCACCTCTACAACGTCTCAACAAGCTCCAAAAGATTATCATAGCCTCCTAGTTGACCCTAAGCGGTTGATTAAGGCTTCACACCTCTTAATCACTTGGTAATTCACTAATTGTGATTAGCAAGGCCTAATCATGATAACACTTTTCTATTCCTAGTGTCGAAAATTGTTGGAGCTAAGTAAGTTAAGGATTTCGGCCTATAATTCTATGCAACACCAGCTATAAATTACCGACTAAAATCATAGTTGGGAGGATTAGAATGGTTCTTCCAAACTTCATTTTTGGAAATCAAGGAGCTTTTATTCGGGAAGGAAAATTATAGACAACATTATTGTGATTCAAGAAGCCATACATTCCATTGAAATTTTTAGAAGATCAGCAATGTTTCTTAATTTGGATATGCATAAAGCCTTTGATAGGATAATGTGGTCCTTCCTCCAAGCTATCCTGTTAAAGGTTGGTTTTGATAACTTTCTGGTAAATATGATGGTGACTTGTATATCCACTACTAGTTACTCGGTTTTGGTTAATGGAAAATCAGAAGGTTTTTTCCAAGCAGATAGAGGGTTAAGACAAGGTGATCCTCTTTCACCTTTCCTTTACGTTATAATGGCTGAATCTTTGGGTAGAATCATCAACAAGTTATGTTTTCAAAGCGTATCCAGGGGTATAAAAATATCTAATGGTCTTCCCTCTATCTACCTCAATCAGTTTTTGGATGATAACTTTATGATGGGGAAGGCCTCTGTCCATGAAGCCTCCAATTTTAAGGTGTTCTTAATGATTATGAATTGGTTTGGGATAGATGGTTAATTTCCATAAAAGTGTTGTTTTTTTCATTAATGTGGAGAATTAGGTTCAAGCCAGATTAGCTCACATCCTGGGGTGTAGGATTAAGAATTTTCCGGATTCTTATTTGGGTATGCCCCTAATCCAAAAGAATCTTGACATCTCAGTTTGGAATGCTCTATTGGAAAGAGTTAATAGTAAACTCTCATCTTGGAAGGGTCTCTTTCTTTCTCAGGTTGGTAAGATTCAATTGCTCCAAATCTGCCTTCAAGGTTTTCCCATTTATGTGATGTAACTTTTCAAGCTCCCTACCAAAATTATTGGATCCTTGGAGAAAATCTAGAAGATATTCCTTTGGATGGGAGCTACGGTGAAGTTGAAATTCCCTCATGTGGCCTGGGAAAAATTCATTAAACCAAAGCTTTGTGGGGGTTTGGGGTTAAAAATATTTCTCTTATGAATGAGGCCTTGATTGCGAGTTGGTTGCAGGATTGCTAGAGAGAAAGGTCTTTGGGTGGAAATTATAAAGATGAAATATTTACGGAATATAGGCAGAATGGAATCCTTTTTTAATCAAGCCAATCTTCTTAGAGGGTCTTCTTTTTGGAACTCTTTTGTGGCCTCCAAAGAAATATTAACCAAAGGTACTATGTGGGAGATAGGCAAAGGCTCTAGAATCAGTTTTTGGCATGATAGTTGGATTGAGGATTCCCCTTAGCTAACCTAGAAATATGGAAAAGGGTTGCTTAGTACTATGAGGAAAAAGGAAAATTTTAGATACGTGACTTCTGGATCCAGGAGGATTCTGTCAGGTGGGAAACCATTGATCCTCCTCTAGATTTTGATGGAGACATCCAACCCTTTCGGGCTCTCAACAAGAAATTAAGGGATTTCCACATCCCCATGTTCTAGACCAAGGAGGATTCCATTAAATGGAAAGAGGAAGATTTGGGAATTTTCTCGGTAAAATCTGCCTATATGTTAAATTTCAAGGCTGATATGCAAAAGGATTATTGGGGTAAGCTTTGGGTGAAGGATCTTATCCCAAAGGTTAATATATTTTACTGGTTGGCTGTCCAAAATAAAATTTTGACTGTGGATAATCTCAGGAAAAGGGGAATGAGATTCCCAATAGATGTTTTCTTTTTAGGAAAGAGGAGGAAAATGTAAACCATCTCCTCCTTCATTTCTCTTTTCCCCATTATGTGTTTGCTTCCATTCTATATTTGTTCCATATCCAATGGACTTTGTGCTTGGTGATTGAGGACTATTGTTTTCAATGGGAGAGTCCCTTCTATTTTCCCATCTTATTCTGGGCCTAGAATATTTCCCTCCCTCATTTTTAGGGGTTTATGGAAGGCCAGGAATGGTTGTATATTCCGGGACTAGAAATCTCTTCTCTTGAAAGTTAGAAAAAAAAATTGGTTGTCATTAAGGACAATATCAAAATCTTTAAAGGCAAGGCAAAGAAACCCTTCCCGAAAAGAGAGTAGAAAGTTTTTGATAAGTTCACCCCTAGACTGGTGGAATTACACAAACCAAAAAAGAAATCTAGTTGGATAAGGCATGTGGAAAATGTTGTTAAGTTAAATTTTGATGGGAGTCAAAAGGGAATCCAGTCTAGCTGGGGGAGGGGGAATTTTAAGAAACAATGAAGGTGATTGGTTGTTTGTTTATGCTGGTCCATTAGGTTGGAAAAAAACAATATGGCAATATTGAGGGGTTTTGTTGGAAAAAGAAAAAGGTTTCAAGGACATCCAGATTGAGGGTGATTCACTCATCATTATTAATGCTCTTAAAAATCAAGGTTCCATTAATTGGCCCTTAAGAAATATCCTCAATGATGTTAAGGAAACTTTAAAATATTTTGTAAAGGTTTCTTATAATCATACTTTACATCAAGGGAACAAGTGTGTGGATAAGATGGCTAATTACAAAGCTATTAGTAATGATTACAAGATCTAGTGTAAAGGAGATGATTTACCCACAGACATTAATGAAACCATTATTAGAGATAGAGGGCACTAAGTTTGATGATGTTGGCATGAGTGAGCTCTGGGTCTATGACAACTTACTTAATAAGTTGTATTCCTTAGTTTTTGTTAGTGTGAAAGGGGGTCTGATTTTGAGAAGTGTTAGAAAACAGGGAAGTTTGGTTTTGTGAAGATGGGTGGTGATAGAATCAGGGTTGAACCAACTAGCCAGAACATTGAATCTTTTAATCAACATTTGTGGAACAAGCTTAAGATTAGGGGTTTCAGTAATTTCATTGCTAAATTACATGGTCACGACCCCTCCCTGTCAAAGGATTTTGGAAAATCTTGGAAAGAGGGAAAGTTTGAGGTCAGAGGTATGGAAATTGAGGTTTCAAAGTCCACCATTTCCTTGTGATGAAGATGAAAATGGACGGGCTCAAAAATTTTAAGGATAGAACCAGCAGAGCATGAAATTGAGTTGTTCTTCATGGGTAAGGAAAGGTTCTCTTTCTTTACTAATGGTATTGCCAGGTCATGTATATCCGGGAATATGGAGAGATTTTTCCTTCAAATCATGAAGTATATAACTCTAGAAGGTAAATACCAAAAAATCTATACTCATCATATGACTCTTCTAAATATGTTCGGCATAAGGTCATAGTGAGAATTCCTTTCTTTCTGTTTATGTCTTTGAAAAATTATTTGATGGCGTTCCAACAGGAGAAGGTAGAGATGCCTTTGCATGAAGGGCTCATCCTTTTGTTGTTTGAAAATGGGAAACCTATTCTAAATTCTTCTCTGAAAGATAAGGCAGAAGAGGATGATCTCACTCTTGTGGAATGCCTTACTAAGATGAAGGTTGGGAAATGTAAAAATGTGGGGGAGGATTCTAGTAAAGATAAGAGTGAGGAAGGTCATGGTGAAGCAAGCACCTCGAGAAAGAGGGGTTGGGATGGTAATTTTAAGGGTTTCGAGGATTGGAGTAGAAAGGTTCAATATTTAGAGGGAGTGCTTCAGGTGATGGAGGAAACCAATGTTGGTCAAAGGGAAACCATGTTGGATGTCATTAATGCTTCTAAGAAAATTATCTCTGCCTAGGTGAAGTCCAAACAGAAGGTTTTGGAGCTGGAGTATCAGGTCAAAAATCGAGTGATAGGTTGGAAGGGATGGAGGAAGGCACTAAAAGGAGGAATTTCAATTTGTGCATCAGTAGTTCTGAGGACGAGATGGAGGAAGACATAAATGTCAAGGGTGCTGAGATCAAAGGTAGTCATGCTAGTAGCAGTGAAGTTTCTCCTAAAAATTAGCTAGGTTTTTGGATTGTTGGCAAAATTTTGGTGAACTTTTGTAGTTTTGATGGTTTAGGGCCGGTTTTCTTTTTCTCTATTTTACTCTCTTTGGTTTAAAGTCTTGATCTTCATTGTAAGAGTTAAGCATGTTTAACTCCTTTTGTGGACTTTTCTATTTCTTTCTAGCTCATTGGTTTTGTTCCTCCTTTTGTAAGGCCCCTGGGAGCCGATCCTGTTTTTACCTTATCTAATAAAAATGATTAGCAATTCTAATCTAATTTGGGGCTTTTAGTCCCACATGCACCAAAATACAAGTTTCTCCCAAAAGGAAAACTATAAAAAGGGTGCACCTCATTCCTTTATACTTTACACCATGCTTTGATTTGCATCTCATATAATAAATATGATTTATAACCAAGTTCAATCCTTTCTTAAAGCCTTCAATGGGGTTAGTAGATGGATATCCAAAATGACCAAGTAGTCATTGGGAGAGGCCATTTCACCTTGTTTGGAGTAGCAACCATAACCATTTGATTTCCCTCTTAGGTCTATTTAGGCCCATGTTAGGTAATTCAAGCATATTAGTAGGCATGTTTAGTTAGATTTTGTATTGTTTTCATACTAGTTAAGCATTCTTTTAAGCTTCTATCTTAATGTTACATTCCTAGACTTAGAACCTTGGCTAGATGGATGGAAATGGTGTTAGCTCTCCTTGTTTAGTCATGAAATTTTCTTTGTAAATTTTAGGGTGTCATTAATAACAATGGGGAGGAATTTCATTAGTGAGATGAACCCATATTTCACTAACTACAACTCAGAGATCTTTCAGTTCAATTAGAATACATACAAAACTTATTTAAATATCATGAAATACAAATATTGATTGACACAAAGTTCAAAGGGTGATTTTCATTCCATTTTCAACAATTACAAATCCCTTTTTCCTTATATAATTCACATACATCCGACTGAGTGAAAGAGAGAGAGTGGAGGAAAATTACTTAGATGAGAATGGAAAAGTGTAGTATGTGTTGGTGTATATGACTTGTTTCATTGTCATTCGACGACTTGTCCACCATAGATGGTTATTCATCTCACTTAGTGAGAATAGGTCATAGTGGAATAGGTCAATAGGGTTAGTTAGGGTTGTGTACATGTGTCATGCATAAGATTTACACAAAACTCTTATATGTACCTCTCTTTTTCTATCTATGAGCATGTTAGACACACCATTTTCTTTTTGTACTTGATTCTCATTTTATGATTCATTATCTTACTTACTACGCAGGCGTTCACGACACCATTTGAATTGTAACCTCATTTGATGTGCACACGCGATTTTGTATTGATACTCGTAGAACAATCGATATAGTATCGATTGATTGTTTGGTAAATGTGCACTTAATTAATCTGGTTGTTATTACTTTGTTTTTGGTTTTCGTGCTTCTCGTGCAAGATTTCATTATTATTTAATATTGTTTATAAGTTTAACCATCTCTTTTTGGAGTTTATGTGGTTTCTTTGGTTGTGCATGTGCGTGTTACATGTGTTTTCCAGCCATATCTAGCTAGCTATAGTTAAATTTGGGGAACAACTAAATCTAGAGATTGGTTCTTCATTTCTGGTTTTAATTGGAAGTGAATTTTTTTGGAATCTCGGTTTTTAACATTTTTCTGTTGGTTTGTATATTGGGTTTGTTGCTCTGGTTTTTCGCTTTTTTCCATTACATGTTTGAGTTGGTTAAGTGTTTACATTGGCTCGTTTTAACCTCTCGTATTACGTTTTTGTACTAGTATTTATCTTCCCTACAATTAAACACAACTCTCTCACCTAAATTTGCATTTTCCTTGGGTTTCTTCACTTTTTATGGGCTCAACTATGCCATTTCCCTTTTTATCAAGCCATGTTTAAACCTTACATGTCCGTTGGGGTTTGAAATTACCATTGCTTTGTGCGAGATCGCTATGCATTTGCATTATTTTTGGATTTTTTGCTTTGTGGTTGAATTCCTTAGCCTATGTTTGTGCATTTGTGCATTGTTGTCCCTTTTGCGTACACAAGTTGCGTGTTGTGGCTCAACTCATGAGTCATTATTCGTGTTAGTTTTTTTGTTGAAGGCCTGGAATTAATCCAATCCCCTTTAGCTTAGATGTCAAGTCTAAGAGGTATCCATTCTCGCCAAATTTTCGCCGAGGGCATGATCCCAAACTTATCCCTTTTTAATACTAGTATCTCATGGGAGTGGAACCCTAGTGAATGGCTAGGCAACACCTTTTACACCATCATCCACATAGTTGGACCACTAATTTATTTAATCTCTCTTAGGGGCTTTTATCATTAAATTAGAAATTAATTAATTAGGATAATTTAATTGATTTAATTTTCTCCTTAATTCATCGTTTAGTAGTTAAAATTAGTCATTTTTTAACGTTTTAGTCACTTTTTTAGTCTTTTATTCTCTAAAAATTAGTCTAATTGGTGTTTGTAAAAGTGCAATTTTTAACGTTATTAGGCATTTTTTCCTAGTACCATTTACTAAGTGTGTAGCATCCCTCTTAGCATTATTTCACCTTCGGGGAGCCCCTATTACATACTAGAAACCTCTTGGACTCTTTTTTAGCCCTTTTTTCCACATTGAAATTGATCTTCTTCGCTTGTGGGTTAGTGAGCGCATCCACCACAACCTTGTGTCAAGAGAGTTTCCTTCCCTTCTTGTTTGCTTTTGTGTTTTTTCACTTGTTTTTTTACGCACTTTGAGCATATTGTGGCCTCCACTCTTGTGCGATATTTCACTAATTACAAGGTAAGTGACCAATCGTCTCACGTCACATGAACACTTGGGTATAATCAACACACTACTTATAAAGTGTCGCAATTAGTGGAGTGTTCATTTTGTGTGGTTCTTTTCTTTCCGCTATTTTATTTTCTCACTTTTATCTATTATGGATCTTAATTATATTCATTTGCTTACCCCATTTAACTATCACAAATGGAAATATGTCATATCTCTCGCTTTGAGAAAAAAACTATATCGGATAACTATGGGATTGCAAGCTGAACCTAAAGAAGACACAGAGAAAGAAAAGTGGTTTGACAAATGTGATGAAGCCTTTGACATTTTGTGTCTTTCTATATCCTCAGGCTGTGCTTTCATATTAACACATCCAAATCACCCAAGGAAGTATGGGATGCCTTAGAAAAACAATTTGGGAAACATGATGAAATGAAAGGGCATGAACTGGAAAATGAGTTGATTAGTCTCATCCCTAGCAATTTTGACACTCTCCAAGACTTTTCACCAAACTCAAATATCTTATATTGCAACTAAAAAATTGTGGAATTGACAAGAATGACTCACAGCTCATTCTTTCCATCCTCGCAAAACTTGGTCTAGATTGCTTTTTTAGGTTGTGGAGCTATATTGCTTGATAATAAGCATGCATTTTATACATGTGTCTGGTTTACACAAGAATGGCGGTGTCGGTCAACATATTAACCTCCATCATCACCAACATATTAACCATCGTCAGTTAGCATAAGAACCACCATTGGTCTTTTAGATGAACCACCATCGGTCGGGTAACTATCGCTTGGTTACTGTGCATGAAAGTTTATATTTAACTCATGGGAATTAGATCTAACTTTGTTATAAAGTTGATTTAAAGGTTGTAAATGCATATCTAAGGTTCCCTAAGTTTGTAGATGCTTATATAATCATGAAAGCTAGGGTTAGATGTTATGATGGCATGTAATTGATTATTATTGCATGTGGAATCCTTGATTGAGAGGATGAAGAAGAAGAGAAAGAAAGAACAGGTTACATGAAGACAGAGCTTCCATGGAGAGGAGTTGGACAGAAGGAAATAGTAGGTACATTTGAATGGTGAGAAGAGGGTAACATATTCTACTGTATTTCCTTTGTATATTTATTGTCTCATTGTAATGGCTTGCATAGTATGCAAAGTACATAGAGTTTCTTCTTGTAGATCCACATGTTGGTGAGATCTTGTATTATAGATCCATGTAGATCTAGTCTTATATTGTTAGATCCATAAGTTGTTGTGAGATCTTGTATTGTAGATCCATGAGATCATATTGTATTGTTGATCCATGTAGATCTAGATATTGTAGAGGAGGTTGTCTTCATGTTTACACAGGTTATGCAGTGATGGAGAGACATGCTTACTTCATGGTGCACAATCATGGTTGCACATTGGTAGAACCATGTGAGAGGTCTTATTACAGATCCACGAGAGAACTTAGTAGCAGTTTAGCGGTTTAGAGATGCGGTAGTTCTAGGTTATGTGAGATTTGTTGGTGGTGTTTGGAGGCACGGTTGTAGAAGGCACTTATGTAGATCCGTTTAGAGATCTGTAGGAGAGGAGATGCTCTTGGAGAGATGCATTGTAATTTTTATTAAAGAGTTGGTTTTACTCTTGTTATATTTTATATATATATATATATATATATGAGATCTCTATCTTTGGTAGACGTAGCCCACATTGAGTGAACCATGGTACATATTGTGTCATGTGTGTGTACTTTGATTTGATTTGGATTATTCTAGTTTATGCTTCCACTACTATATATTTTGGGGAATTGTTTAGATCTTGTGTGCATGATTGGGTTTCTTTATTGAATCATAGCACTATTCTCAGTCCCAAATTCCCAACAATTTTGTCTTTGTCTCAACCTTCCATGCTACAAAAAGAGAACTTGGTGCAAGTTGGACTATGCCCTCCTTTGATGATTTTGTCATTAATTTGACTAGAGAACATGATAAGATAATTCAGATGGGTACTCTTAGATCCACAAAATCCCATGCTCTCATTGTTGGTCATGAAAAACCTAGGGTTTCAAAAGAGAAGAAGCAGAAAAACAAGGATCATGAGAATAAAAAGGACCAATCCACCACCAAATCAAAATTTTCCACTTCCTCTTCTAGTTCTAAATCTCCTAAAGAACGAATCAAATGTGGGTACTACAGTGGTAGGCATGAAGAATAAAATTTTTGAAGAAGAAGATTGACCTCCTCACGAGTCTTCTTGAGAAGAACAACATAAGAGTTCTTGATTCTCTCAAGCCATCTTCATCATCAACTCATGAAAGTTCTAAGGAAAAATACAATGGAAAGGGGAAAGTGAAAGAAAAAGAAAAAGAATCAATTAAGGAGAAAAAAAAGGCAAGATATTTAGTTGCATTTGTGTCACCTACTCCTACATGGGTGATTGATTCGGGTGCATCTCATCATATGGCCTCATATGACATTAAGTTTTCTTTGTTATAACCATGTGATATGTCTTCTATTCAGCTTGGTAACGACACTTCTACACCGGTTTTGGGAGAGGGTCTATTGAAGTGAATGGTGACACTTTTAACAATGTGCTTAGTGTTCCTTAACTTTCAACTAACCTCCTTTTAGTATATCAGATAAATCACCTTAGTTAGGGCATGTGGGTTGAGTTCATTTCAGATTTTTTTATGTCGAAATCTTCACGGTGAAAATATTATTGTAGTTGGTATAGTTGATCATCACGATCGACTTTGTTAAGTTTTGGAGCTCAATTTCTTCACAAATAACATGTTTTACAACTTACTGAGTTTACACAGATGTCAGCATCCATCGACCGACCGACGTCGGTCACACTGGGACTAACTAGCATCGATTACTGTTCTTGAATGATTTTATTTATGACGCGAGATTAGATCTAACCTTTGATTAAAATTTGATTTAATGGTTGTAATTACATAGCTATGATGCCCTAAGTTTGTATATGCTTATATAAGCTAGAAAACTAGGGTTAGAAGGAGAGATTAATCATTATTGTAAGAAGGAATTCTTGGAGAGAGCTGAGAGAAGCTTGTGAGAGGAAAAGTATTGTACATCCATAAAAGGTGTGGAAGATTGTAGATCTTCATTGTATATCCTCTGGAATAATATATTGGTTATTTCTTGGTGAATGTAGCCCACCTGTGGGTGAACCACGTTATATTTATTATATTTTATTCTGGTTTAATTTCCGTATTTATTGCTTGTATAGTTAAATATGATATATATTTGTACAACCTTATGATCTAACCCCAACAACTCATATCGGGCCTTTATTTGAGGGTTTTGTGTGTTGAGATATTTACTCACAGAGGATTTCGATTGAGTGGGAGCACAACAATGGCATAAAATAATAAATACAAAGTGGAGAAATTTGACGGATGTAATTATAAATTATGGAAGATGCGGGTGGAATATTATTTGAATCGAGAGATTTATATTTACCGTTGGATGAGAAGACAAGGCCTATAAATATGACTGATGAAGAATGGAATATTCTTGACAAAAAGGATCTGGGATCTATAAAGTTGAGCTTGACAACATCTATAGCTTTGAATATTCTTCAAGTAACAACCACGGTAGATTTAATGAAAGCTTTAGCTAATTTATATGAAAAACCAAGTGCTTGAATAAATTTTATTTGATGAAGAAATTATTTAATTCTAAAATGCAAGAAGGTGGATCTGTATTAAATCATTTGAATGAATTATCTTCTATTGTAAATCAATTAAAATCAGTTAATATTCCATTTCGGGGTGAAGTGAAAGCACTTTTATTCTTGTGTTATTTGTAAGATAGTTGGGATAACTTGGTAATGGTTGTTAGTAATATAGCTTATGCTACTAATATTTTAAAGTTTTATGATGTGGTTAGTATAATCCTTAATGAAGAAATACGAAGAAAAAGTATAGGAGAATCATCATCTGGAAATGATTTGAATGTAGA